>WOXC01004316.1:0-143665 GCA_011680675.1 Gymnobelideus leadbeateri | reverse complement strand
TCAACTGGCAAGGCTGTTGAAGATACTCTCAATAATCTTCATTTCATCCTGTGCTTGTAAATCTTTCATATACTGAATTCTTGAACCATGATTCAACCCTAAACAATGATCCATTTGTCCATCAGGCTAAGACAAATTGGTACCAGAAAGTTTGTACAGCAATGAAATATGAAGGCTAGGGTGATGACAAAGAAGATGTGAGATAAGGGGAAGTAACAGATGAATTTGTGTTGTTGTTACCTCATTTCAGACTCTTTGTGGTTCCGTTTGGGGTTTTCTTGGCAAAGATATGGAGGGCTTTGCCATTTCCTTCATCAGTTTATTTTTCAGATGAGGAAACTGAGGCAAATAAAGTTAAGTGACTTTCTCAGGGTCACACAGCTAGTAAGTGTCTGAGGCTGGATTTTAACTCAGGTCTTCCTGATTCCATACTCAGTGCTCTATGCATTATGCCAGCTAATTTCCCTAGCTCCACCCAAGGATTTTAATTGTAGAGAACTCTGGATATGGTGCCACAGTAAATGATTCAATTATTACCAGTTATTATTGAGGATAAAGAAGAGATCTCCATTGATGGTAAAAGATGAACTAAAGTAGTGCTAAAGTATTGCTTTTAAGAAAAATGTAGAGAATGGTGTAAAAGTGGAATGGCTTCTTAAAGTACAGAAGGAGAATTTGCAGTGGCCCTACAAACCCAAAACAAAAACAAATTAACCAAAAAAAAAAAATTAAAACTGGTAGAAGCTGTGTTGTCCATGTTCTAAGGAAGAGAATGGAGCCAAAGTCAGTTCCAAGAGGGCACAGACATAGAATTAGAGAAGAAAAGGAAATAATAAATTCAAGAGGCTACACAGGGAAAGGGAAATCAAGCTTGAAGGCTAACCTGGATTTGGAAAAGTTGGCTAAATGTTAAACCACCTCCAGAAAATAATGACAGAGCTGAATCTGTGGGCCAATATGTATATTTGTAAACATGGGAAGCTACTGTTTAAATATATTCTCATAGGTGATTTGAGAGTTAACTAATTTTGAAAATTTAATTTGGAATTTACCATTCCTTCATACAAGTACAGAAGACTGGGACTTGGGGGGGAGGGGAGAGGCAAGAGATTGAACATTTATAGAAACATGAGTGAGTGGGATTCAGATTTGGCAGGAAAGAAAAAAAGTTATAGAGGGAGGTGGGAAATTGGGAAAGAATTTTTACAACTTGTGTCTCTGATAAAGGACTCATTTCTAAAATTTATAGAGAATTGAGCCAAATTTATATGAATACAAGTCATTCCCCAATTGATAAATGGTCAAAGGATATGAACAGGCAGTTTTCAGAGAAAGAAATTAAAGATATCTATAAGCATATGAAGAAATGCTCTAAATCACTATTGATTAGAGAAATGGAAATCAAAACAACTCTGAGATACCTCATATCTCCAGTCAGATTGGCTAAGACGACAAAACAAGAAAGCAACAAATGCTGGAGAGGTTGTGGACAAATTGGAACACTAATACATTGCTGGTGGAGTTGTGAACTTATCCAACCATTCTGGAGAGCAATCTGGAATTGTGCCCAAAGGATTATAAATAATTTCATACCCTTTGACCCAACAATACCACTTCTAGGGTTATATCCCAAAGAGATCATAGAAGTGGGAGAAAGACCCATATGTACAAAAATATTTATAGCAGCCCTTTTTGTGGTTGCAAAGAATTGGAAACTAAAGGGGTGCCCATCAATTGGGGAATGGCTAAACAAGTTGTGGTATATGAATGTAATGGAATATTATTGTGTTATAAGAAATGAGGAGGTGATGGATTTCATAATTACCTGGAGAGACTTATACAAACTCATGCTGAGCGAGAAGAGTAGAATCAGAAGAAATTTGTATACAATCACAGACATACCATATCTGTGATGACCAATTATGACAGACTGGACTCTTTTCAGCAATGCAGCGATATAAGTCAGTCCCGAAAGACTCAAGAAAGAGAGAAATGCGCCATCCAGAGATCTAACTAGAAAGAAGTGAGCCTGTATCCTGATGGAAGCAAACTAAATTATCTTTTTCTTTTCATTGTTTGGTTATATTTCTTCTTTACCATCTTTCATCCCACCTAATAAAATATGCCTTTGTAATTGGAATAATGTTTAATATGAATGTATTTGCAGACTCTATACTGGACTATATGCTGTCGTGGGGGGAGGGGGGAGGGAAGTAAAGGAAATTTGAAAATCAAGGAACTATGGAATTGAGTTTTGTTAACTGAAACTAAACTAATAAATTAATTTTTTTTAAGTTATTCTGAATAGTACTAATAAAATTAGAGTAATAGGTTCTTCAAATTAGGGCTTTAACATTTATAAAACTTTGAAGTATAAAATTTTAGCTGGCCAGTCTTCTACCAGTCCATTTTAGGCCAATGTTCTAGCTATTCAATTTATTAATTAGGATATCTTTGAAAGGATAGGTATATACACGTATATGCATAAGAATGTAAATATTTATATAAATATACATATATTTGCACATGTGTGTTCATATGCATATGCACATATATTTTTCCCAAGAAAGTTGAGTGATGGAAGTCATCATGGTTTTTAAAGTATTTTTTCAAGATATTTCTTATTCATTTTTAAATTCACAGGAATAATTCTATTCAAAAAAATTTAACAGTTTCAAAATAAGATGAGATGGACATTGTTTTTGGGGGGGTTGGATAAGTTTATAATTGTGGTGATTTCATTATTTTAGTCTCTAAAATTTATTATCACTGATGTAATTTTACATTCATTGACAAGATACAAGAGCAGTTCACAATGAATATAATATTTCTTGTGAAGATCATATACTTGTAACCACCACAGGCTATGAAAATGAGGAGCATAAACATTTCCTGTGAATGATTTGGATTCATACTATTATTGAAAATTTAGCAAAAGCTAATAACAGAAAATTTAGGGGGAGTAAGGTAGTAGAATATTTTTAGAAACAAAGTTTTAAAAAATGGCAATTTGCCTAATTAATTACAGAAGTCTTCCCCCATTTGTATGACCTTTAAGCAGTTTGAATTGATTATTGTATTGTTGTATTTTCATTCTCATACATTTTCATAGGATACATTTATTATACCCCATCCCTCACAAACACATCCTTTATTGAGTTGCCTGTATTTTATTGTTATGTTAGTTTGGAGAGTACATTTGTGTATGTTGTGTTCCTAAATGACTAATGATACCAATCTGGAACTGAAAGTTTGAACAGATGTTTCCACATGTGGAAGTTCAGTTTTGATTCTCAATTTGGTGCTTTCATCATTTGCTCTTCATCACAACATTACACTAGCATATGTTTTTAGGCTGTGATAACCTTTATATCTATATTTGGAGTATTTGTAAATCATAACTGTGACATTATATTTAGTGCACATTAAGCTATGCAACTGACCAAAATAGCATGATGGATAGATATCAATGTGTTATGCTTGGCAGCTAGGATGGAGGGGGTCACCTAATTGGTAGTAAGAGAAATAAGAAATGGTGAGAATCAAAGAAATAGAATGATTATCATGGGAGAAATAGCATAGTCATCATATACATTGTGGCCAGAGGAGACTATTCCATATTTTCCTCCTATATCCCAGAATGAAAATAAGTCCTACAGTATGGTGAAGTTTATACACACTGGCAAGTAAGACCATGTATCCTGTATAAAGATATAAGGCAGTAGGAGTCATGTGGGGGAATATGGAGAAATATAGTGGATTAGGAGAACATTAGGAAACTAACTGAAAAGAAATCTACAAGTTAATATTTTCTATTTTATGGATTTACAGACCATTCATTTTTAAACAATGTTTTCTATGAGCACAAGAATAATTTCTAAAACAAAGAATAAAATAGTACAGAAAGAAAATGACTGAATAGATTCCCCCAGTGTAGTTTCTGGTAATCAATATGGAACTATATGAGAGATGGCACAGAACTCTCCCCTTCCTCCCCGACATATTCAGAAAGTACTAAAATGATTGTTCTGCACAGGACTTCCTTCTAAAACTCATAGATATCTATGTGCATTTTAGAATTTGCACAAAACAGAAGAGAGTGATCTGGGCTAGATTAGTTTAAAGTAATGGCAAACCACTCCTGTCGCTTTGCCAAGAAAACCCCAAATGGGGTCAAGATGAGTTGGACACAACTGAAAATGATCACACAACAGCAACAACAACAACAACAACAACAACTACACATGTCTCTTAGTTTTCCTGTCTGCTACATGGAAAATTTCATTTTAGCACTGGAATGTTGAAACTGTTTGGAGTCAGAGAACCTGCATTCAAGCTCCAGCTCATCTATTTATGCCCTGCATAACCTTAAGTCAATTCTTTCCAAGCCTCATTTATAAAATAAAGGAGCTGACATAAATGACCTTTGAATTCCCCTCTACCTTTGTATGTGCAGTTCTATTATTCAACCAGCCCCTTCAAACTAAACAAATATGAATGATTGAGTGACAAAATTCAAAAATCAAGGATGATAAAATTCAGTTTCATAGATGTTTGAGTTGGAAGAGATTCTTGAGGTCACCTAATTGAATTTCTTTGATCTATATGTAAGGAAATTTCCCAAGAGAGAAAAAGTGACTTGCCCAATGTAATATCTCATATTATGGTAGCTATCAAAATCCCTTGGACTCCTGACCGAATCACGAAGGACTCCACATCTCCTAAGTGAACCAGTTTGAAATCTCTAACATGCAATGGAAAGTAAAGTTTGCTTTTCCTTTTTTCTATTTTTCTTTTTTTTAACTGGGGTAAAGTAACTTGCTCCAGGTTACATGGCTAGTTATTTATGTGTGGGTGCTAATTACTGAAGCCAGAACCGATATCAGGTCATCCCGACTCCAGGGCTAGTGCTCTTACTCATTATGCCACTGAGCTGCCCCTTTTTCTTTTTTTTTAATTAAATTGGTTTGTTTATTTGCTTTTAGTTTACAACATTCAGTTCCACAGTCCCTTGAGTTTCAAATTTTCTTACCCTCCTTCTCCTCCCCCTACATCATGGCAGCATGTAATTGAATATAGGATGTACAAATATCTTCACATTAATCATTAGTCAGGTTGTGAAGAAGGATTATAAGTGATGGAATGATCAGTGGGAAAGAGGAAACAAAACAAAACAAGAAAAAGAAACACAGGATGTAGTTTGTTTCAATCTGCATTCAGACTCCATATCTCTTTCTCTGGATGTGGATATCTCTTAAGATCATACGTGTTTTGGAGTTGTCTTTTGACCTTAAATTGCTGAGAGGAGCCCAGTCTACTGAAGTTAGTCACACATACATTGTGTCTGTGATTGTATACAGATTTCTCCTGGTTCTGCTCTTCTCACTCAGCATCAGTATATATAAGTCTCTTCAAGTTATTCTGAAGTCCATCTGCTCCTCACATTTCTTACAGAACAGTAGTATTCCATTACATTCATATACCACAACTTGTTCAGCAATTCCCCAATTTATGGGCATCCCCTTGATTTCTAATTCTTTGCCACCACATAAAGAGCCACTTTAAATATTTTTATACATACGGGTCCACCTCCCAATTCTCTGATCTCTTTGGGATATAACCATAGAAGTGGTATTGCTGGGTCAAAGGGTATAAAATTATTTATAGCCCTTTGGGCATAGTTCTGGATTGGTCTCCAGATTGGCTTGATCAGTTCACAAATCCACCAACAATGTATTAGTGTTCCAATTTTTCAATGTCCTCTCCAGCATTTATTGTTTTCCTGTTTTGTCATCTTAGCCAATCTAGCCAGTGTGATGTGGGACCTCTGAGTTGTTTTGATTTGCATTTCTCTAATCACTAGTGATTTAGGACATTTTTTCATATGCTTATAGATACCTTTAATTTCATCTTCTCAAAACTGCCTGTTCATATCATTTGACCATTTATCAATTGGGGAATGGCTTGTATTCTTAAAGATTTGACTCAGTTATTTGTATATTTTAGAAATGAGGCCTTTATCAGAGACATTGGTTGTAAAAATTCTTTCCCAATTGTCTATCTCTCTCTTAATCTTGGTAACATTGGCTTTATTTATACAGAAGCTTTTCAATTTACTGTAAGCAAAATTATCCATTTTGCATTTTATAATGCTCTCTAATTATTGTTTTGTCATGAAGTCTTTCCTTCTCCATAGATATGACAAGTAAACTATTCCTTACTCTCCCAGATTTCTGACAGTATCAGCCTTTATACCTACATCATGCACCATTTTGACTTTATTTTGGTGTACGGTGTTAGATATTGGTCTATGCCCAATTTCTGCCATACTATATTCCAGTTTTCCCAGCAGTTTTTGTCAAATAGTGTGATCTTATCGAAAAACTGGGGGGTCTTTGGGTTAATCAAACAGTAGATTACTGTTGTCATTGGCTGCTGATTTTTGTGTACCCAATCTATTCCATCGGTCCACTACTTTATTCTTCAGCCAGTACCAAATACTTTTGATGACTACTGCTTTATAACACAGATTAAAATCTGGTATGTATAGGCCACCTTCCCTAGCATTTCTTTTCATTGATTACCTTGATATTCTGGACCTTTTGTTTTCCAAATGAATTTTGCTACTATTTTTGCTTGCTCTACAAAGTAATTTCTTGGTAGATTAATTGGTATGGCACTAAATATGTACTTTAAATAAAATTATCATTTTTATTATATCAGCTTGACCCAGACAGGAGCGATTGATGTTTTTTCCAATTAGTTGGATCTGATTTTATTTATGTGAAAAGTGTTTTGTAATTGTGTTCATGTAAGTCCTAGGTTTGTTTTGGCAGATAGATTCCCAAATATTTTATAATATACAATAACTTTAAATGGGATTTCTCTTTCTATCTCTTACTGTTGGATTTTGTTAGAGGTATATAGGAATGCCAAGGACTTATGTGGGTTTATTTTATATCCTGCAACTTTGCCAAATTTGTCTATTATCTCAAGTAGTTTTTTACTTGATTCTCTAGGATTCTCTAAGTATATCATCATCTCATCTGCCAAGAGTGACAGCTAAATCTCTTCTTTGCCTAATTTTATTCCTTCAATTTCTTTTTCTTCTCTAATTGCTACTGCTAATATTTCTAGTACCATATTGAATAAGAGTGGTGATAGTGGGCATCTGAATTGTTTCACTCCTGATCTTATTGGAAATACTTCTAGCTTATCCCCATTAAATATAATACTTCCTAATGGTTTTAGATAGATGATACTTATTATTTTAAGGAGGACTCCATTTATTCCTATACTTTCTAGTGTTTTAAATAGGAATGAGTTTTGTATTTTGTCAAAAGACTTTTCTGCATCTATTTAGATAATCATATGGTTTCTGCTAATTTTGTTGTTGATGTGATCAATTATACTGATAGTTTTCCTGATATTGTACCACCCCTGCATTCCTGGAATAAATCCTATCTGATCAAAGTGTATTATTCTTGTGATAAGTTGATGTAGTCTTTTTGCTAATATTTTATTTAGAATTTTTGCATCTATACTCATAAGGGAAATTGGTCTGTAATTTTCTTTCTCTGTTTTGTCCCTTCCTGATTTAGGTATCAGTACCATATTTATGTCATAAAAAGAATTTTGTAGGATTGCTTCTCCTCCAATTTCCCTGAATAGTTTGTAAAGTATTGGAGTCAATTGTTCTTTAAATGTTTGGTAGAATTCATTAGCAAAGCCATCTGGCCCTGGAGATTCTTTCCTAGGGAGTTCATTGATGGCTTGTTCAATTTCTTTTACTGAGATGGGGCTATTTAAGTAGTTTACTTCCTCTTCGGTTAGTCTGGGCAATTTATGTTTTTGTAAATATGCATCCATCTTAATAAGATTGTCAAATTTATGTGCATACAATTGGGCAAAATAATTTCTAATTATTGTTTTAATTTCCCCTTCATTGGAGGTAGATTCATCCTTTACATTTATCATGATTTGGTTTTCTTCTTTCTTTTTTTTTTATCAAGATTGTTTTTCTTTCCAGAGAGAAAAAAGAATGACAAGTTGTGGGGGCACTGCAGGAACTTCAAAGGTCAAATTATTTTTTTTTTAAACCACAAAGTACTTTTGGTATTTGCATAAAAAGCAACCATAGTGTGAGTCAGAATTCACTCATAAATAAATAATTTAACACCCTTCAAGTCAACAAGTAAAATAGGGGGTGGGACTAGATATCTAGAAAGTCCCTTCCACCTCCAAGCAGTCTGAGTCTAAGGATTTATTAAGTGACAATAATATCTCAGGGTTGTCTTATGTCTCTGGGGAAATTTACAAAATCACAGAATCAGAGAGTTATCTCTGAAGAGAAATCATAATGATCTAACTGTACCACTTCATTTTAGAGAGGGGGAAACTAAGGCCTATAGATGACACACATGAATGTATAAAATCACCTGGGAACATAGGGAGATGTGGAGTCAGAGGTCCTAAGAAGCTCATGTCCTTTTTAAGAAAGCAAGATGAGGGGGCAGAGTCAAGAGTAGAAGCAGCACTTCCTTGGAGCTCCAGCCCACACCACTTCAAAATTATGTAAAAGGGGGACTCTGAATGACCTCTGGAGCTCCACAAACCACATAATGACACAAAGAAGGTAATCTCCCACTGAGGACAGCCCAGCAGCCTGGCAGGGAGCAGCCAGCACAGCCCTCTGGGAGCCAATCTTAGGCCCTTGTGAGTCAGAAGTTTTAGCGCCAGGGTGGCAGAGCAGCAGCCGGCTAGAGGGACCCCAGAACACCAGCAGCTGTGCCATTTCTAGAATTACCAACAGATAGATACCTAGGACAAAGTTAAAGGTTACTGCCTTATGAAATTTGGGACTGGTTGGGAGAACATCAGCTTCTTCCCCTGGGGGAGAGAATCCACTGAGGAGCCTGTGCAAATTGCACCATATTGCCACATTGCAGCTTCAGCTCCTGGCCTGCAAACTGTAAGGGGATCCAGAAATCAGTCTGGGGTATAATAGCTCTTGCTTTACCCTTCTTGGATCTGGATTGCAGTCTGGGGTGGAGGTCTTGGGGTGTGTGACCAGCTTGCCAGAGTGTGTGGAGGCTTCACAGAGGCCACCCAACTAATACCTCTGGCAGTTGGGAAAACCCCAGCATTTGAGTTGGAAGCTTCCCTGGCTGGTGGCAGAGTCCTACTGTGACAACAAGCCCAAAAGTCAAGTAATTGAGTGGCAACATGCATAGCCAAAGGAAACAAAATAAACAGAAAAATTCAAAATTAGACTCCTATTTTGGGGGCAAAGGGGATCAAAGCATGGAACAGGAGGAAGACTGTGAGGTCAGAAATCCTTCACCAAAAGACTCAAATGAAAACATGAGCTGGTTACAGGCCATAGAGTACCTTAAGAAGCAGATAAGAGAAGTGGGGAAAAAATTGGGAAGATAATTGAGAAAGATGCAAGAAAAGCATAAAATGAGAGTCAACAGCCTGACTGAGGAAAATAATACCTTAAAAAATAGACTAATTCAAATGGCAAAAGAGCCTCAAAAAGGCATTGAGGAGAAGAATGCCTTAAAAAGCCCAATTTGCGCACTGAGGAGAATCATTCCTTCAGAATTAGACTGGAGAAAATGTAAGCTAGTGACTTTATGAGAAATCAAGATGCTATTCAGCAGATCCAAACAAATGAAAGAATAGAAGGCAATGTGAAATATCTCATGGGCAAAACCACTGACCTGGAAAATAGATCCAGGGGAGATAATCTAAAAATTATTGGACTAACTGAAAACCATGATCAAGGAAAGAATATAGAAATCATCCTTCAAGAAATTCTCAAGGAAAATTGCCCTGATGTTTTAGAACCAGAGGGCAAAATAAAGGTTGAAAGAATCCACCAATCACCTCCTGAAAAAGATCCCAAAAAGAAAACTCCTAGGAATATTGTGGTCAGGTTCAAGAATTCTCATATCAAGGAGAGAATATTACAAGCAGCCAGGAAGAAATAATTTTAAAATTGTGGAAACACAATCAGGATAGCACAGGATCTGGCAGCTTCTACACTGAGGGATAGAAAGGCTTGGAATATGATATTCCAGAGGGCAAAGGAGCTAGGATTAAAACCAAGAATCACCTACCCAGCAAAATTGAGTATCATGTTTCAGGGGAAAATATGTTCATTCAGTGGAATAGAGGACTTTCAAGTACACTTGAGGAAAAAACCAGAGTTGAGTAGAAAATCTGACATTCAGACACAAGAAGCAAGAGATGCTTTAGAAAGTAAACAGCGGAAATAAATCATAAGGAACTTATCAAAGTTAAACTATTCACATTCCTACATGGAAAAACAATAACTGTAACTGATGAAACCTTTCTCAGTATGAAAATAGTTGAAGAAGGGTATATGGGCATATGAATACATGTGAGAATGTGTTTATAAATGTTTACAGGTATAAATAGATAGAGGGCACAGGTCAAATTTAATGGGAAGGGATGATACTTAAGGGTTGAAATTGAGGGGTGAGAGGGGAACATAACAAGAGGAGATGGGGAGAGACAGAATGGGGTAAACTATCTCCTGTAGAAGAGGCAAGGGAAATTGGTTGCAGGCGAGGGGAAGAACAGGTAGGCAGAAAGGCAAAACCTTATTCTCATTTAATTTGGCTCATGGAGAGAATGACATACATACTAAATGGGATATCTCACCCTACAGGAGAGTGGGGGCCAAGGCATGGGAGGGGGGAGATGATGGAAGGGACAGCAGGTTGGGGGGGAAGGAAGTTGGAACCACCCACTTTTGAAAATGGACAGGATCAAAGTGGGGAGTGTACCAGGTGGGAGGTGGGATAGGAGGGAGGGAAATACAGTCAGTCTTTTACAATATATCTGCCATGGTAATGTTTTGCATAGCTAGTGGGAGGTGGGATAGGAGGGAGGGATATATAGTCAGTCTTTTACAATATATCTACCATGGTAATGTTTTGCATAGCTACACATGTACCACATACACTGAATTGATTATCTTCCCAGTAAGGGTGGGTGACGAGAGAGGAAGGGAATGAATCTGGAATTCAAAGTTTTAAAATCAAATATTTTAAAAATATATAAATACTATTATTAATACTATTTTACATATAATTGGAAGATAAGATGTGCAGGGATTGGGGCATGGGGATTCACATTGCCCTATTGGAAAAGTCAAAGGGGATATGGGAGAAAAGATTTTAGAGAGCAGATTGGATGAAGGGATATCCTGTGGGACTGCTATTCTGGGGTCGTGGGTAGGGAAAAAATGGGGAAAAAATTGTAACTCAAAATCTCACGGACATGAATGATGTAAACCAGAAGTTAATAAAGCATTTGAAAAGAAAGAAAGAAAGAAAGAAAGAAAGAAAGAAAGAAAGAAAGAAAGAAAGAAAGAAAGAAAGAGAGAGAAAGAAAGAGAGAAAGAAAGAAAGATGAATACAGAGGACCATGGAAAAGAATATAAGACTTGAAATACCAAATACTCCTAGGAAAAATGAATTTGGGGAAATCTCAGTGCCAACTTACTAACATATAAACAGGCAAACTAGATTTACAAACAGAATGGAAAGAGAAGAAACCAATGAGGGATAAGAGACAAGACCCAGAAAAACAAAGAGTAGAAAGGAAAACAGGAGAGACACAGAAACAAGAAGCACAAAACATAAGAAAAGAATCCTTGAAAAACACACATATGGAGAAGGGAGAGGGAGACAGAAACAAACAGAAGAGAGATAGATGCAGAGAGAAACAGAGACAGAGAGACAAGAGAGACAGAGACAGAGAAAGAGAGATCCATGAGAAAACACATGGGCACATCCATGAAAAAATTAGCTAGAGAGATGTTAAATAGGTTGAAAAATGTTAAATGTATACCCACTTTCTTTTCACTAATTTGTTTATAAATAAATTAATACATTTTAATTTGAAATGTTATTTCTCAAAACCTTCCAAAAGAATGCTGGATATATTGTCAGAAGACTGCAGTTAAAATATCAAATTACACATTTATTACATGTAGCATCTCCTTGGACCTCAGTTTCCCCCTATGTAAAAAGGATTAGACTAGATGACTTCTATTGTCCCTTCTAACTTTAAATTCTATGATAAATGATCCTAAGGGTAGTTTCCAATCTCTCTATTGAGAGGAGGGAGATATGTGTCTGATTCATTTCTCTGGGACCAAGACTGATTACAGCAATTAATCTGAGTTAGGTGGCATTTTTTAGTGTTTTTCATTTGTAATAATTGCATGCATTGTTCTCTTTACTTTCCTCGCTCTGCATCTGTTCATACAAATATAGCACCTGGGAGCACACCTACCGGAAGTGATCTTAGATCATATGATTTTATTTTATTTTACATATGAGGGAACTGAGGGTCAGAGAGATTAAGAGATTTGCCTATTGTTACATGGATAGTAACTAGGAAAGCCAGAGAATTTTTGGAAAATCAATGATGCTACCAGCTAAGTAGGACTTGTCACAACATTTAACTTATCTAAGAATCTACTTCCTCTTCCTCAACAGAAACAATATGTCTTCAAGAAGAATTTATCTGGCTTAAAGTTAGAATGTCCCCTTGAATATCCGTTAGTTTTTGACTGGCAATCCGCTCCTTTACAAAATCACTTTTGGGCTATATTTTAAGTAATTGCTTGTGTCTTGCTGGGTCTGAGAAGCATGATTCCCCCAATGAACCACCTCTGCCTTCCCCAAGATCTTTTGGGTCAGTCTACTAGTACGAATTAATGCTAGCAACCATATACTGTTCTAAATTCTGAGGATACAATTTTTTTTTTAAAGTCTCTGCTCTCAAGTTCACAGGCAAATGAGAGAGACCACGTGGAAATAATTTTATACAAGGAAGACATATATAGAATGAAATTGGGATAGTCTGAGATGGAAGGTACTAAGATTTAAAAGGACTAGGAATGACTTCTTACAGAAAGTGAGACTTCAGCTAAGAATTAAAAGAATCCAAAGAAGCTAGAAGTAGCAATGGGGAGAGAAAGCATCCTAGGCCTGGCACACAGTCAGTGACACACTTGGAGATCAGAAGTAGAGGTAGTATGCAAACAATAACAAGTAGATAAATGCCAGTGTATCCTGGAATATCTGAAAGGGAATATGTTCTGAGGAGCCTAGAAGGGAGCAAGGGTCAGGTTATCAATGACTTAGAAAACCAGATAATTTTATATTTGATCCTATGATATTATTGAATAAGGTAGTGATATGATTATATCTCCACTTTAGAAGACTAATTTGACAACTAAGTGGAGGATGGATTAGAGTGGAACATGACTGAAGTTGGGGCTACCACTCTGCAGGCTGTTGTAATAGTAAATGAAATCATGAGAAAGGTAATAACAAGAACAGATGGAGCCATACTAAGACATGGCCCTCATATTCAATCTATTGTTCCAAATCTTGACCTTTATTGCAAATATGAAGTGAACAGCATGGGGACTTTGAGATGCCCTAGAAAGGACTTCCTTGTATTTCTGAATTTCTTAAGATCTTCATTTATTATGGAACATAAATATTCTATTGCATTAATATACCTCAATTTGTTGATTCATTCTTCAGTCACTGGGCACCCACTTTTGTTTCCAGATTTTTTCAACATAGCGGGCTGCTATGAATAGTATGTTATATAAGGCACCTTTCTTTTTTTGTTGTTAATTTCCTCATAGTATACACCCAATAGTAGGATGGTTGAATCAAAGGATAGGAACAGTTTAGTGACATCATATCCAATGGTTTTCTATAATGGTGTTACCAGTTTACAGCTTTACCATTCTAGTATCTCCTGGCAATCATCTACCTTATATAATGTTGTAGCATCTAAAATTGTCAGAATATAAAGGGACAGAGGCTAGGTAAAATACACTGAAGAAAACTGTTAGGTTTTGTTTCAGTTTGTTTTGCTTGGCTTGGCTTTCTTTTAGAGGGTGAGGAAGGGAAGGTCACCTATAGTTTTGTTGTCATAAACAACTCCTGATGAGGAAACTTTCTCTATTGATGGAGATAGCAATCACTCTACAACTTAGAGTCTCAGAGAGTTGCTGGGATAGCTTCTTAGCTTGTGACTTGTCCAGGGTTACCCAAATAGTAAGTGGCAAAGAGAATTACTCCCAGAATCATCCATAAAATATCTAAATTTGCCAGAAAATGCACAGCCACGATCTATTCTAAGGAAACTCAATAGATTCTAGAGAAAGAGTTAAGGAAAGCAGAAATCACTGAAGGGGTAGGGTTGGGGGTATGGATGGGAGTGTAGGGAAAAATATCAGGGAGAAAGTAAAATAATAAGGGATTCCTTTTTTCCTTTATTATTTATTTATTATTTTTATCCCTTTATTCCTATTGTAATAGTGAATTAAGTTAAGGAATTTATACTGGATAGCATAATATCCTCACATAGATTCGATAGAGCTCTTCAGATGGACCAAAAAATCCAAATAATATCTAATATTCTCATAGAACTTTAAGATTTATAAGATTACCCCAAAACAACTTTTTTGAATGGATACTACAAGTGATATTATCACACTTTTACAGTTGATGAGCCCTGTGGTAACTTCTCTGGAGTCACAGAAGTAGCAAAACTCAGAGCAGGGATTCCAACTCTTTGATTAATAAGCTACTACTCTTTCTACCATACAACTTTGTCTTTCAAAATCAAATGAAATCACACACTTTCCAATCCAAGAATTTTATAATTCTATGAACTGTAGTTATCATCAGCTGCTTTCCTGATAACCTTCATAAGGGCACATGTAATAACCAGGTCTCTGAAGTGAATGATGCAGGCTCTGACTGTGCCAAAACAAGTAATTGAAAAATGAAATCCAAGTCAACCTCCTTGCTGGCTAGGTCTATGGTCAAAAGAGGCAAAGTAACTTATGTGATTGACTAATAGAGCTCATGTTTGGAGCATCTTGAAGGCAGGGGGAGAAAAGGCCACTTCAGAGAATGGACAAACCTGTTTGAGTCTTGCCTGACTGCTTTTTAGAAACTCCCCTCATAGCATTTTCCAGGGAGATCAGCTAAATCTGCTTTAAAATAAAGTTCAAAAGCTTTATTTCCTTTATGGGGCAGCATCAGATCATTACCTCGTTTCTCAATTCCTCCTACCCAGAGGGAAGTTCTCATACCTTTTTAAATTTTAAGTCAGGCTCATCTGTTCCCCTGCTTTGTAAAGAGTCTTTGTTCTGTCCAACTTGGAGGATAACAATGTCGATTACTTCATGTATCTTGTTTCTAGAAATAATAGCCTGTGGCATTCACATTATTTATTCTCTCCCTTCTGTTCAGTGACACAACAGTCTGTTTTTTGCCAAGAACTTTGCTTTTCCAGGCCAGTGACTTTATTCCCTGTAGCACTTTCTTCAGATTTAATTCCTGGTGAATGGAAAAAAAAAAGAAAAGAAAATGGGGTTTATAGCTACACAAGTGGGAAACTCCATGTTGAATGAACATGCTTGATTTTTGAGGATTTGTTATGAGCAAAAAAACCATGATAATAATGGATTTAAGTAAGGAAGCAACTAAAGAATTGAAAAATATAGATCACTTGTCTTCATATACATTTTATCCACCATGACAACCATAATCACTTAGTGGAATGTACACTCTGAGAACAAGGAATTTGTTTTTATATTTGATTAATCAGACTGTTATTGGTATATAGAAAATGTTCAAAAAATATTTGTTGGTTAAATTAAATAAATAAACAAGTGAATGAATCAGTTGATCTACAGAAAAATTATATCCTGGTCACATGTAAATACATACATACATATATATGCACATATATATATGCATATATATATATATACACACATGTTGGGATACTGAGATAAGTAAACAATTTGGAATATGCATCTTGTCTGGTATCCAAAAGAGCCATGATATGTCTAAAAGGAAAAAGAAACATATTTTGTTTATTTCAACTACACTATGAGTAACTTTGATCAATTTTATCCTTGCCCTGGTAACACCAAAATTACAAAAACTAAGAATTGGAAGAGATGCCCAAAATCACCAAGTCAAACTGGTAACCAAATAGGAATCTCTTTAATAATATTTTTGAAAATATTGTTATCCAGCCTCCCCTTAAATATCTTACGTGACTGGGAGCTCACTGCTTAGCAGTCTATTTCACTTTTGGACAACTCTATTTATTGGGAAACTCCATATAAATTGTCCTAAAGACTTACTTTTCTATATTTCCACCCATTTTTCTTAATTGTACCCTTTATGACCAAGAAAAACAGGTTTAGTCTCTCTTCCACATGACAACTCCATCAAATATCCAAAAGCAATCGTCTCTGTCCCCAGCACACAACACATTTAAGATGTCTCTAGGAGACTCAGCTTAAACCAATTTCTCAGAGCAGGGATAAACACATTCCCCTTCTTCTGCCATTTCCTGGACTCCTAAGAAATTAATAGTTCACTTGAGCACAGCACTTTCTAAAACACTAATGTTTTCACTAACAATAACTTTGTGAAGTGAGTAGTCCTTTGTGAGGCATGAAACTTACTAAATTGGACCTTCTAGGTCTGTTTAGACCAAATCTACCTTTGCAGTGTGATTAGAATTGCACTGATTTCTGCCTTGGTTAATGTATTCTTACTTAAAGTTCAGCCATAGAGATTTCTTTAAGTCAAAGATTATAATCTAGTTTTTATATATTTTTTTAAATTACAGTAGAATTTTTAGAATCTCATCCAACAGATTTCATCATTGGGAGTAATTACTTCATGACATAGGGAAAAGATCACAGTATTTGAACTTGGGAATGAATCTTTACTCTTTTTAAGTCAATACCCCTCCTGTTTAAATGGTCTGTTAGACAACTTTTCTCTAACATGTGTATGTATAAGTATATACAGAAGGCAAGGCAATAGGCAATGAGCTTTTATTAAGCACTCTTTCATTATGTGCCAGGCATTAGGCTAAGTGTTGGGTATACAAAAACAAGCAAATAAATATATAATTCCTATCCTCAAAAAGCTTAAATTATAATGGGGGAAGACAATACATAAGGGAAGGTAGGGGGTAGATGGTGAAGTTCTTAGAGACAGAGGCACAGCTGGGAGGGGAATGGAGCATAACTGTCCTGGGCTCATCACCAAAATGGAGGAAATTAACAATGGAAATGGAGTTGGCAAGATGGAAAGACGTTCCAGAGTAAGGCACTGAAAAGGATTCCAGCATGAGAAAACCACAAAATCACAGTGGCAAAGTCTTTAGAGTCAGAAGCATAGTTGCGAGAACTATGAAAAAAAAAATTAGATAGATAGATAGATGATAGATACACATATATGCACGCACACACACACACACACACACACACACACACACACACACACACACACACACACAAAGAATAAATACAAGATAGCCAGCAAAGGACTAGGTATTTACAAAGGATGATTAAATAATCCTGAAGTCCTTTTCACTTCTGAATCTTATAATTTCATGACTTCAGTGATGCAGTTTCACACACAACATAGCGCCAAGCATAGACTCAGAGAAGAATATTTCAGTGGGACACTTACAGTCCATTCCAAAGCAATCTTTCATGAAGGAACCTGGGGAAAGTAGTCTCAATACTTCTTTAAAAAATATATGATTTGGGGGCATCTAGGTGACTCAGTAAATAGAGCACCAGTCCTGGAGCCAGGGGACCTGAGTTCAAATCCAGCCTCAGACACCTAACATTTACTAGCCCTGTGACCTTAGGCAAGTCACTTAACCCCAATTGCCCTGCCTTCCCCCCTCCAAAACACACAAACAAACAAACAAAAAGACAAAGGGAGATGAGTTCTGAGAATGGGCAGTTGGATTCAATAGAATAAAGGTCATTGTTGGCATTCAAAAGAAATGGTTCAATATCATGATAGGGGTTAACACTCTATTATAGAGAGGTGATAAAAGTGGGGATAGATGAACAGGCAGCTTCAGGTGATAACTTTTTTCAGAAGTTTGGCAATGACAGATTAGAAAGAGAGGAGCTGACATCTGGATGGAATAAGAAGGTCAAGGATCACTTGAACATTATGTAGGCCTGAATTCGATTTTAGGCAGATGAGGAAGGGTGAATGGAGAGGATTGAAGAAGCATGTGATTATTGCTAGAGCAAGATCCTGGATGAGCTAATAGATTATGTGATTAAGACCATGGCTATATGAGTTAGCTTTAGCAAGAGCTTAGGCTAAGAAAATAAAAAGCATGACGATATTGAGCAATTTCTGGGAGCTCCCACATGATGGCTTAAATCTTCTGAGAAGAGTATATAACTAACTCGGCTGCTTCAATGGTAAAATATAGAGGGACTGTTATGGTTAAAGGTTTAAAGAAATAGGTTGGTTAATAATATGAGGCCATTTAGTCTTCAAAATTAGTACCTACTGATTTCTCTCTTTTTTTTAGAGTAGAAAATTACTTTAGTGGGGTTTTTTAATTCAAAGTGAGGAAGATAGGATGACATATGATAGCAATAGCAAATACTCATTAAATATTTGTTATTCTTATTGCTACAATTTGTATTCTTGCTTTGCTTACTCCAATAATGTCTGCAGCACTGTCCGCTGCTGATAGATAGTAAAAAATACTCTTGCTTTTCTAGTTCATGATTAAAAAATTGCTTTTTGGGGGTGGCTAGGTGGCTCAGTGAGTAGACCGTCGGCCCTGGAGTCAGAAGGACCTGAGTTTGGTTCCAGCCTCAGACACTTAACGCACACACAAACAAACAAACAAACAAAAAAAACCTAGCTGTGTGACCTTGGGCAAGTTACTTAACCCCAATTATCCTCCAAAAAGCAAAAAAAAAATATTTTATTTTCTGAAAATTTTCCTGAAATGACAAAATAACAGAACTCCTGATTGACTGAGTCAACATTAATTTAGTTAGGATACTGGATAATATGTTAAAGAATAATTGGGGGCGGCTAGGTGGCGCAGTGAGTAGAGCGCCGGCCCTGGAATCAGAAGGACCTGAGTTCGGAGCCGGCCTCAGACACTTAATCCGCACAAACAAAAACCTAGCCGTGTGACCTTGGGCAAGTTACTTAACCCCAATTGCCCTAAAGGGGCGGCTAGGTGGAGCAGTGAGTAAGAGCGCCAGCCTCGGAGTTTGGATGACCCGAGATCAGATCCGGCCTCAGAAAATGAGCACCCACGCATAAATAATGACTAGCCATGTAACCTTGAGCAAGTTACTTAACCCCAATTGCTTTAAAAAAAAAAAAAAGAATAATTGAATGGCCACATTTTTGAATGAAGAAGTTTCTCCATAAAACACAACGACCATCTGAAGATGGAAAATTTGATTAAAGAATTCAGTTCTTCTGTCAATGTGTCATCAATTGATAAGCATTTATTAGATGCTGTCTTTGAGTGAGGCACTGATATAGAAGAATAAATATAAAGAATGAATTAGCATTAATTAGGAGAGGCAGGTGGGCGATAGGTATTGAGTATTTTCTGAAGGGAGCAAAGAGTTATCACTAGAGTAGTAAAAGGAACAAGGGAGGATACTGTTGTCCCTTAAAGAATTGAACTTTCACCTTGTTATTCAAGGACAATGGTTCAGTGCAAGATTAAAAGAGAGGAGGAAAAAAAATCAAGGCTGATAAACTCTGATAGATTTTCAGGTTTTCCAGAGTTTGATTTTCCAAAGGAACTGTGCAGAGGTTTTGGTGGTCCTGTTTCCAAAATGTGAGCAACCTAAAGCAAGCAAACAAGCAAAGAAAACAAACAAAAGAAACAAATACAAATTTCTCTAGTCTTGATAGTATAGATCTACTCCCTGGCACCGAATTGACAAGGCATATAGGTGGAACAAGGGCAAGCATTCTTTCGTTTACACAAAATAACCTCTAATGACATACTTAGAAGCATTTGTCTCTATTTTAAAAAATGGCTATTTGGGGTCAGGCAGGGTGTATGAGCATATCTAAATTGCATGTTAGTGAATTTAAGCAACCTTCAGGCATTTCCTTTTCAGTTCCAACTTAAAAGCCTCTCTTCAAAGTTGACAATGATCTCTTAATTGCCAAAACTGATGGTCTTTTTCCAGTCTCCATCCTTTTTCAACCTCTGCTGCTTTCAACAGTTCTGACCCCTCTTATCTCTTGGGTAGTTTTTCCTTCCTTGATTTTCATGACACCAAGGTGTCCTGATTCTCCCACTACCTATCTTACCACTCCCTTTCTCAGTGTCCTTTGCAGGCTCATCATCTGTTTCATCCCTCCTAAATATGGGTATGCCCACAGGTTTTGGGCTTGACCCTCTCTTTCCTGTTCTCTATGTGCTCTCTTAGATCATCAGATCCTGGGTTTCATTTTGATTTCGATTCAAAGAGCTGATGATAGCTAGATCAATAGATATATGATGGATAGATAGATGCATTTATCCATACACATTTATGTATGTACATAGATTCATAAATATATATAACCAGCCCTAGTCTCTTTCCTGAGCTTCAAGGTTATATCTTCAACCACATTTTAGACATTTCAATCTGGATTGACAAAAAAGTCTAAAATTCAATATATTTAAATTAGAACTCATCTTTACCCCCTCTTCCAAAGATTCTTATTTCTATCAAAATTACCACCATTAATCCAGTTTCCCAGGTTTGTAACTTCAGTGCTATCTCTATGTCATTTCTGCCTATACAATATCTCTCAATTCAACCTTTCTGCTCACACATGCCACAATCTTAATTCAGGTGCTCATTATTTTTTTTCTTTTTGAAGGGGGGAAAGTAGGGAAATCAGGGTTGACTTGGTCGAGGTCACATGGCTAGTTTTTGTGTTAAGTTGTCTGAGGTCTGATTTGAACTCAGGTCCTCCTGACTCCATGGCCAGTGCTCTATTCACTGCACCACCTAAATGCCCCATTGCTCCTCATTTTTTGCCTAGATGATTGTAATGTCCTCTGAATTGTCTCCCTGCCTTAAGTCAGTTTATACTAAGGTATTCTCCCCATATCTAACAGAGTGATTTTCATTAAACACAGATTTGACCATATCGTTATCGTAATAAACTCAAGTGGCACCCTATCCCCTATAGGATAAAATATACATTATTTTCTTTAGCTTTTAAAGTCCCTTCCAATGTAATTGTACCTTACTTCTCCAAAATGTTCAAATTTAGATAAACTAACCTTCATACTGTCCCTGAGAAATGGCATGCCATCTTTCATATGTGTGGTTTGCATGGATTATTCCACTATCTGGAATGTACCCCCTCCTTATTAAATAATTGGCTTATTGACTGATTGATTGAATTCCTCTCTTCAAGACCTAATTCAACACAGTCTACAAGTAGCCTCTTCTGATTTCCCCAAATGCTAGTGCCCTCCTACCCCAAGTTACAATTAGCTACTTTATATTTATTCTCTTTATCATTATTTTATATACTTATATAAAGTGTTTGGTATTTCCCCCATTAGAATGTAAGCTCTTAGAGAATATAAATTCTTTGTATTTGTATCTTCAGTGCTTGTCATATGGTAGTTAATATTTTTGTTGATTGATTGATTTCCTGTAGACTCTGAGTTTAGGATCCTGGATAAAATAAGATCCTTAAGGAAATCAGCCAAAGCCCTTTGAATCTGTTGCCAGAAAATTGGGGATTGAATGCTATCCATGCTATTTATTACTGATAAGATTTCACTCATCTGTACTCTAGTGAAATTAAATGATATTTTAGGTGCCTTGCCATTCTATACTCTATGCTTCTTCTTCTTCCAGAGTCAAAATTCTGTCAGGAATAGAAAGTAAAATGTGCTATGTTATTCTAATAGTTATTGGATCCCAAAGCAACCTGGAGTTTTGAGATTAACTAGAGGAGTGAGAAAGCACACATTGGAGGCTGCTATCTATGGGGAGTTTTGCCGATGGGGCCAATCATTTTTACTGTCTTGAAAGTGCATATTGTCTGGTTGGATATAGAGTCAAGTCAAGGTAAATCTATACACTCATTCATTCTTCACCCTGACAAGTAGTTATCTAGCCTTTGCTTAAAGAGCCCCTAGCAAGGGAGAACCTATTACATCATGGCAGCCCATCCATTTTTGAACAGGTTGTGTCATTAAGGAGTGAATCTTTACATCAAGCTTAAATCTGCCTCTCTGCAACTTCTACTCCTTGCTCCTAGCCCTACCCTATGAAGTAAGCAGAAAGTTGTCCTTTTTTTTACATAATAGGTCATTAATAACTTGAAGACAATTGTCACATCTCTCCAACAGCACTCTCTGAACTGATCGTCATGTGCTATGTGCTAAAATCTTCTCACCATTCTAGTTCCCCACTTCTGGACATGTTCTACTTAGTATGTCTATTTCCTAAGAACTGACCAACAGACTCCAAAGGTGTCCTGATCAAGATAGATTATAGTGAACTATTATTTTTATTGTTTTAGACACTGACTCATTTAATGTAGCCCAAAAGAATATTAACTTTAGAGCAATGGGGTTTTCTAGAGTGAGAAGGAATGTGAGAGGTCATCTAGTCCATTCCCTTCATTTAACAGGTAGTGGAATTGAGATCAAAAAGATTTATTGAATTGCCCAAGATAATACAGGTTGTTGGCTATCTTAAAAAATACTGATTGCCCTTTTAACCCTCTTTCGGCTTCGACTCTGTGTTCTTCTCTGCAAGTGGCAAGGGAGTGCCTGGAAGAGGCGCTTTGGGAATCCGACGTTTTGACAACATAACGGGTGAGCACAGCACGTGGGTCTCTTATTTAAAAGGAGAGAGCATGGATTCGAGTTCTTTGTGACCTTGTATATTAAAGATAAACATTTCAATCCAAGAATAATGGACGAAACTCAGAATTTGAAAGGAAGTTTGGAGAAAACCTCTCTCAGTCATACATCTTGGGCTTCAGCTGGTTCATTGGTAAACAATGAAATTGATGACAGATTCTAGCAGCAGTTTATTCAAAACACAGTGTGATCCCACCTCACCCATTCGAAAATGGTACAGTCACCTTCAAACACTCAGTTACAAGATAACTTTAAGTGACTCTTCTTCAGAACTAGAACCATTTAATTTGTGAGTTGTTTTTGAAAATTGGAAGAAAAAGAAGAGAAGGAGAAAATACAAACCAATGGGAAGACCAAGGGGAAGGCCAAAAGGAAGCTTTAAAAAACAACCATCTTTAGCTATTCTACAAAAAAAAAAAAGACTTGATCAAAGATAAAGGTTTGCAGTTCCCTTTGGTAGAATCAGAGAATGGAAAGAAACCATTACTTTGGAAGAAAATTTTAGGCTATGAGGTGAGGCAGATTTTTGAAAAGCTCTTAGTCTCATTATGAGATTATGTAGTGTAACTGCATGTAACTGTTGTTGAATGGATAATAAGTTTGAACTGGTTGTATTTATATAAAAGATAAAGTAATAAAAATACTGATTGATATTGATTTGCAGTCCACCAAAAACCCTACATTTTTTTCTTAATAATGATTACCTAGCCATGGGTCCCCTATTCTGTAATTCAGAAATCCTGTGTATTAACTAATCTCAAGAAATATAACAGCCTCCTTTTCCTAATATGTGTGATTAAAAAAATATTCCTTTACTTAAAAGAAACAACAAATGCAAATTGGGAGGATAAGGGATGTTTTCATTGGCTTTCCACCAACATTAGACTGCTTTTAAAATTTCATTCATAAATTTTTTTTTTCTTTCTGGAAATGTTGCAGCCTATTGACTATGTTAATAACATAGTTGTATTTCTGAAAATGCATGAAATTTCTGCTGCACCCTGTGCCAGCTATTGTTGACTCCTTGTAAAATCTGTTCAACAAGCAGTCCATCCCCAGAGTGGGAAGAAGCACATCTGCTTGCTTTGGGGTCCAAGAGATGTTCTCCACATGGCTTCTTTCTATAGCCAAGTGAATACGCAACTAGAAGCCTGATTATCCCAAGACCTTTTTCACATGACTCAAAATTTAATGTCAGCTAAGATTGATTTCATTATCTGGATAGCTTCAAGAGATCAATGTACAAGGTCACAGAATGGGGATGGTCCTTGTAGCCCTGCAATTCCATTATTCTTCCTCATTCCCTAAACCTTCCCTTTAAGGTCCATATGTCACCTTCCTGAGTAGATATGTCTTTGATATCTAAGAGGACCTGATAGGTACAGACCTGATAGAAACTAGATTTTCTGGATTTATCTAGAGAGTGATTTTTCCAAATTTGTATGTCAGTGATACTTGTGCTACTATTTTTCTTATCCTAGAAGTTCCAATGTGTAGCTTTGAGTTGGAGCTCAAAATTTATGGACCAGAGACCAATTGAACATGCTTGATTTGACCATAATGATTTTAAGTGTAGACCTGCTATTGAATTGTATGTGTGTGTGTTACCTGGGGACTAGCCTAATTAAACTGAAAGAATTCAATTCAGAAAGACAAGTTGGCTATAGGGGGATGGATGTGGAGTGGGGAAGGAAGGGCTAACCCCAAAACCTTTTAAAGGTTGTGTGCCAAGTTGGAAAGCATCCATTATCTATATCTGTGGAAGAAACATCTGCACCAATTAAAGGAGGAAGGGAGCAAGTATTGAAGTGGCCAGTATGTATAAGGCACTATGCTAAACACTTTACTCATGAGCTGCTCATAACAACACTTTGAGGTAGGTGTTATTCTTACCCCCAGTTTTAAATTGAAGAAAATGAGGGAGACAGATGTTAAGTAATTTGCCAAGAGTTACAAATCAAGTACATTTCTGAGTCTGAATTTGAATTCAGGTCTTCCTGATTCCAGGCCCAGCACTCTCTCCACTGTGCTAGGTAACTGCCTTAAAGGTCATTGATGTATTTAAATATATCCAAAAGTGACACCAATTGCCTTCTTCTACCCATCTCCCTGAATAGAGTTTATACTCCAAAGAGTGACTACTTGATTAAGCATTTGTATCAAGTAACAAAAGAAACAAGATGGGTACCTTCTTTTTGCTAACATTTGAAAGTAACCCCTGTTGCAACTTTTTAGATTGAAGCCTGTTTGAAGTTGATTGACCTGACATATTTTTTTCCATTGAAACAATACATAATCCATCCCATAGCTTTTTTCTCCACTTCTTACAATCCATGCTCACAATCAAAACTTTACTTGAGTCTTCCCTTCCCTGACCCCCAACTCCATTCTCCACACATATCTAAGTAGCATGTTTACTGTGAATCCAGAAGGCTGAAACCTATTCTATTGACCCAATCTGAATTATAAGACCTGGTTAAGATGAAACTGTAAATAAAAGCATAATGCACAAAGCTTACATAACAGGTGAGCTAACATCATTGTGAACTGCTCAATTGCTTACCAGAAGTAGACCTATTACAATTGCTTTTTCAAACCATCTATTGAAAAGTGTTAGGCCAGTTGGGGGCTGCTATTTTTTTTTAATTCAGTATATTGCCTAATCATAAATTTGATAAAGTTTATCATTTAGATAATTTGACCTAAGTTGTTTTCCCTTGGTCTATTTCTGTCTTTTCTTGGTCTATATCTGTTTCTCTCTCTCTGATACTGTGTCCATTTCTTTGTCTCTATCTGTCACTGTCTCTTACTGTCTCTGTTTCTGTGCTTCTCTATCTGCCTGTCTCTGTTTCTCTCCATCCTCTCCCTTCCTCCTTATTTGGTGCATCAAATAGGAGCCAAAACTTTGCATTCTTCTTCCAGAGGTCAGTGTATCAAAAAGATTCGGACAGTGTATCAGAAAGATTAGGAAAAGTTTTAGGTAGGCTCAGGACACATCACAAACAATTTAATCCTGGATCTGGGAAGATGCTTCTGTGGTTTGGAGGTTGACTAGAAAAAATATATTTACTACAATAAAAGTTCAAATTCACCCCAGGCTCAAAACAGAATGAATTCACATCTTCAGATAAACATCAAAACTTATATAGATTCATCCCTAATAGAGTCAGATGTCTCATATTAAGGGACATAGTCCTAAATTCCAATACTTCCAAGCAATGAATTTTCCCCAATATTGAAACATTTTGACATGACTGCCCCCCAACATTGACATTTGACACAAGATCACCAACATGAACACATTTTGTCCCCCTGGACTCCAATCTCTTCTTGTTTCCTTTCACCAATCCCTTTTCCAATTATCCTCTCCTGACATCTTTCCATCTTTCTCCCGATCCTTTTTTTTTCTCACCCCCATGCTTATAATCCCTTTTGTCTATGCCTCACATTGTCAGAGGAAACATTGTCTCCGAACAAATATGTGTGGCCACTTGAGCTTAAAGAATTTTCTTTGTCCTGTAGATGATCTAACTCTAACCTCAGTCTCGACTTTTTTTGTAGTTTACTTTTTATTTCGTAATCATAAACTTAACTCTATTGCCTAGTTAGACTTGTGGAAGGAAAAAGGCAGTGAAATCCAAAGAGAATTGCAGCAAGTGAGAGCACAAGGATTACAGGGTATAAGAGCACATGGGATTTGGGGGTGCTCTCTCCAGCTACAGAGGAATGGTTTGATGGTTAAGACAAAAAAACAAAACAAACAAACAAAAAAACCTTATGAGAGCTGTCCACAGTCGGAGATAGTGATCTTCTTTCTGGTCTTGCTATCCCAAGAACCGAAGGGCTCCATGGCTTCCACAATGTTCATGCCTTCTTTCACTTGGCCAAAGACAACATGCTTGCCATCCAAACAGTACAGATGAAAAGCTGGGAGTCATTTGGCTTGGGTCCAGCATTTGCCATGGACAGGATGCTAGGACCAGTATGCTTCAGGATGAAGTTCTCATAAGAAAATTCTTCCCCATAGATGGACTTGCCACCTGTGCCATTGTGAAGTGTGAAGTGACCACCCTGGCACATGAACCCAGGAATGATTCTGTGGAAGCAGAATCCCTTGTAAACAAATCCCTTCTCTCCAGTGCTCAGAGCACTGAAGTTTTCTGCTGTCTTTGGAACCTTGTCTGCAAAGAGCTCGAAGTTAATCCAGCCCAGGGGCTAATTATCAATGGCGATGTTGAAGTTCACTTTGGGATTGGCCATGGCCACAGATAACAGGGCTGGGCGTGACTGCAGAGGAAGAGACGGCTAGGATCCACGTCGGGCAGACAGAACCAAGACGAGGACTCCCAGTGGCGGAGTCTGCAAAGCGGCCCTCAGTCTCAACTTCTACCACAACAATTCCATGGTCTTCTTGAATCTTCCCCCACAGTACTCAATCTAGACTACAACAGATATAAAAAGCTTTAAAAGACCTTGAATTTTGTGAAGGCAGATCCAAACCTTGGAAATTTCATCTTGAGGATCCTGCAGGTTATATCCCATCAGTGATGTGAATGGTTGGAAAGGATAAGCATGGTTCATTAGGGCACTTAGCTGGAGTTCATGCTTTGCAGTTATATAATTTAACTCTTGTTCTCATCAATTTCTATCCAATTCAAATGATCTTCTACCATATAGATACATTCAAACAAAGGGCTCTTTCCTAGCAGACATGAACATATTCAAGAATATTGTAACTATCCAGATATTGGTTGTAATTAACAGCGACATAGGTAAAGTTACATAGGAGATAGAGTTGGTCTTCAAGTCAGGTGGCACAATGGATGAAGGACTGGACCCGAAAGATTTGAGTTCAGACATGACCTCACTCACTTGCTAGCTTTATTATCTTGGGCAAGTCACTTAATCTGCTTGTCTCAGTTTCCTCAACTATAAAATGGGGAAAATAATAGCACCTAGCTCCCAGGTTTAAGGATAAAATTTGACAATACATTTAAAGTGCTCAGCATAGTACCTGGAAAATAATAGGTAATAGATAAATGCTAGCAATGAAGACAGTGATGATGGTGATGATGATGATGATGATGATGACTTAAGACTACATCTTATCTCTGACTTATTAACTATGTGACCTTGGACAAACCACTAAACATCTCATTGTTGTAGGAAGCTCTCTCATACCAGAGGTGGCAAACATGCTGTCTCCTGACAATATGCAGCCCACAATGCTACTGAATGCTACCCAAACCAGAGTAAAATGTAATGGGGAAATATGAAACTAACTAAATAAAAATATGACAAAACATAGGTAGTGTTAATATATGCTTTTTAAGTCAATATGTGGTACAAAAAAACTTTGTTTATGGTTTAAAGTCTTCTTTCCCTTTTGCCTCATTTCCATTTGAGTTTGACACCACAGTTATAAGATTTTAAGTTGCAGAAAGGGTGACAAATATACATTGGAATTATAGGTCTATTCCCTGTCCCTATCATTCTTTTTTTTCCCTAAACCTTCAGAGTAATTCTTTGATATTTGTTTCCATGGACCATAGCCAGAGCACCTTTTCTGTGGCCACTAATGTCACACATTTGAAGGGAGACTTAAGAGTTTTGGTAAGATTCTTCATTAGCTCTGGAGCTAGAAAGGATAGTCTCCAACTATTTCTGATATCACAATGCATTCACAACAGATTCAGGCATTTGCTAATTGAATACACTATTTATATATAAATATGGTGGTAAGAAAAGCCCCACAAGTGTATTAATTAATAAATAATAATTTAATCTACCTTGTTTGCTTAAGCTGAATGAATATTTAAATGCTTCAAGGCTAGAAAGAATATTATTGTAAGGAGCATAAATATACATACACACATATGTACACACCCCAGAGCAATGCATGCATTCACATTAAGCTCCATCTCTTAGGCACATGTGCTCAGAAACAGGCAAATACATCCAGTCAAAAAAATTCTCAAAAAAAATGAATAAAAGAATGGATAGATAGATTGACTGATTGATTGATTGATAAGTTAAAAACCTTAACTAAAAAGGCTAATATGACAGATTGAGAAAATATTAATAGAGATGATGAAAGTAGTGACTAATATTTATTACATATAATTCTATAACAGTCATGAAAGTATTAAGTAAATGGCTTTTCCTAGATCACTCTCTTTCTTTGGCTTTGGTCACAGTTATTTCTGACAGCTGTTATTTTTCTGAGCAAATCATCATAGTAGCTATTGAGAGCACACTAAAAACGCACAGATTTAATGGGGAGGAAGAGTGATGGGGGTGTTTTTTAAGGACTCTGTTAATTTTTTTTAACATTGATTTATATTCTCCATTGGACTGAATTCTTAGAGATCTTTATTAATGAATTTATGGTATAGGATATGCGAGCATCCTCTAACCTAAGCAATTGCCTGACATTTCTACACATCATCACCTTTACCTTCATGATCAGTTTGTCTTTATTCTAAATTTAGGCCTATTTTGGCTTCTATCCATTTCCTAAGGCCACCATGTGTCTAATTAACTCTGAAACTGTGTGGTCCAAAGAAGAAAAATTAAAATAAAATAGTCAAGGTTCAGGACCTCTAGGTACTGAGGCTATAATGCAGAAAATTCCTAATATGGTCCCCATTCACACCTTCAGAGGATTTTCAGGATAGTCCTTGTCTGCTTATTCTAATAATGTCATGGAAGAATGGTGATTCTAACACCGAAGTGCACATTCATTCCTCAGTGAGCTTGGCATAGATTTTAAGTATTAAACCATCTCTTCAAGACACTCCATGTTGCAAAGGTATCACTCAGTACTCAGGCCCTCATGCTTAATGGTCTCTTTTTTTTTTTCAAGTCCATCTTATAAATACCCAGAACTCAGCCAAATTGCAGGTTCTAGTTTAAATCTCTGGAAAAGTAGTATTTCTTGTCTGAACCCTCTGTCTAGCTTCATGAGGCTTCAGGATGAAGTTTCTTTCCCAGGAGGCACTGGCTGCATCAATTTCAGAGTAGATTCTTGAGTCTATGAAGACTAAGGAAGTCTTAGACTCTTCCTCCATTTCTTTGACTTAGATGTCCACCTCAGTTTCCGTTCTTCCCTAGCTCTGCTTTATTTCCTCCTGTCCCTATTCCTAAAGATTTTCCAGTAGACTGTTCCCTCCAATAAAAATAATGTCTTGTATTCTTGGCATCTCTCTCAGATCCCAGAATTCCCCTAATAATTTTTCTCAAGCTCTTTAGATTGCCAAATCCTATTGGACTTGACAGGAAGACTTACTAGCTATGGTAGCTTGGTCAAGTCACTCAACCTTATTCATCTTTAGTTTCCTAATCTATAAAATGTACATAATAAAAGCACTTACCTCACATACTTGTTATAAGGATCAAATAAGTTAACACCTTTATAACACTTTTCCAAAATTTAAAACCATAGATGAATAATCACTATCATTATTAGTTGTTATCATCTTAATATCATCAATTCTCTTTGTCCAACATGGATGAACATCTTCCTTTTAAGAGGCAACACTTCTCTTTCTTAAATTCACTTTATCGTGTGGATAAAGGCCACAATCATGCGCAGGGTTCAGTCCCCAGGAAGTCTCAGCCACTTAGTTTCCCTGAATGGAACCACCCATCTATTTCCACTAGCACATGTATATTTCCATTCCCTCTAGCTCTGGTCTTCCTGTTTTCTCTTTATATCCTCCTACCATTGCTCCTCACGCTAACATTCAAAACTATGAAGAACAGGAAGTGATAGTTTTTCCTGTTTTAAGAATGATAAACATTTCCTGTCATTGTGAAATTTAAGTAGTCACTGATTTCTATCATAATGCTTAAAAATACTTTAGGTTCCTTATTAATGTTTTAATATAATAGTTCTCAAATGTTTTAGTCTTAGGTACCCTTTCAAGAATTAATTATTGATGATCCCACAGAACTTTTATTAATGTGAGTTTTACCTATTGCAATTTACATACTAGCAATGACAACATCTTAGTACCATTATGAATATAATTTTGATGTTATGTGTCCCCTGAATGGGACTCAGGGACCCTGAGGGGTCATTGGACAACATTTTGAGAACAGCTACTTTAGTATATCATTCTTCTCCCTCCATACACCTCTTCAATGCATAATCCCATTAGGGGATAATTTTTTTAGATTATTTTTCCCTCTAAGAGCATTTGGGTGTCAATTATTAGAGATTATGCATGCCCAAATATGCAGTTCCTTTTTCCCCATAAACCATTTGTCCCATGAATTGTGTGCTTCCTTGATAATGACTCTGAAAACATGGTATTACATTGCATAGGCAAGAGGTACTCTATACATGGAAGCAAAAAAGACAAGAAAGAAGGGACATTAGGAAAGGAGAATGAGCAAAGTGGTAGGTGAAGGGAAAGAGTAATTGAATGTGTCATACCAGCAAGTATTATAATGAAGTATATACATAAATTTAAAATAAAGGAAATATTGTGACTAGTTCCAAACCTACGTATATGGCAAACCTGAGGGCATACGACTAACTGGACATAACTATCTTGTGTCCCTATCTGGATTCATAAAATAGTCATTTTCTCTGTGGTTCTATCTAGCCCAACATACCGAGCACCTATTCAGGTTAAGTTAATGCACTCTCATTTTTAAATGTCCTGCAGACTTAGCTTATAGCAGCTTTGGGATAGTGGGTATCTTTCAAGAAATCAGCCTTTTTGGTGGTCAAAGTAAACACCTGGAATTACTTTTGAAAAGGCACTGATAGCTGTCATTAGCAATGAAGTTAAACTGTCTTGTCACTGTCCTCGGTATATGAATACATACTGTGTGCCACCTGAACAAGCTCTCGCAGTGGCTACCCAGAAACCAGTTCTGGTCATCTGGTCTGATATTCCTAAAACAAGAGCTGCCTGTCCTGGCCTTAACATTTTCCAGGAATAAGATTCATAATTTCCCTCAGTGATTTATTTCAACATCTACAGTCTTTTGACTCCAGACATTTATCCTTATGTCTAGCCTAAATCTCTCTTCCTATAAATAAATAATCTCGTGACCCATCCCCATGAAGATAACAATGACTCTATTCCATGCCAAGATCCAATATACTGCAAATAGAAGTCAAATACCTCATAAATTTATGCACTCATATCCATGAAAACTTTCAACAAACATACAAAGACCCAACCCAGACATTTGTCTCTTTTCTTAGCGATTTCTCAGCTGTGCCTCTGCTGAATGAAGTGGGAATACCAGCCCTGCCTGTGAATACCCAGGTAAAAATATACCTCTGGGAATGAAGTAGTGAGAGCATTTATTTTAAATGTATATCGATGTTATTTCTGTTTTATACAAGAATCATTTTCTGAAAATCAGTACCAAGACCACTATAGAATTTTAGCCTGCACCCCAACCCTCTTCTCCCTGATAACTAACAAAAAACATTTAAAGTGGCCAACTCAGTGGTCTCTTCTAACTGTATATGTAACATTTCATTCCTAGAATCCTTCACCTTTCTGATGAGAACAGGGAAGAGTTTCATCTTTCCTCTAGAAATAAGATTAGTCATTGCATTTAACATGAACTCAGCTGCATTTTTGGACTTGTTCTTATTTACATTTCTGTATTTATTGATTGCATTATTTTGAATGTATTTACATTTACATTTCTGTACTTATTGGTTGCATTATTTCTTCACTCCATTTCATACAAATCTTCCCATATCCCTCTGAATCCCTCATATTCATTGTTTCTTAAGGAATAGTTATATTCTATTAATTCATATGCTACAGTTTGGTAAGCCCTTTCTCAATCAGTGGTCACCTTCTTTGGTTCCTCTGTATTGCTATCCATAAAAAGGGATTATATGAATATTTGGGGAACTTTCAACCTTTAACTACCTAGGAGCATATGCCAAGTTTTCCTTGGTCAAAACATATGATTAGGTCAATAACTTTTGTCACATAATTCCAACTGGTTTTCCAGGAAAGGTTGAAATAATTCAGAGATCCCCTAACAGTATACTACAATACCTAGAGTCCAAGAGACCTCTAAACATTGACTTAGTCCATCTTTTATTTGGGTACAAGATAAAAAAAAAACACCTTAGAGTTATATTGATTTACATTTCTCTTAAGGTACAGTAGGAAAGCACTAGCTCTGGAGCCAGATGCCCTGGTTTCAAATTCTGCCTCTGATACTTAGTGCCATTTGCTTTCTCTTAAGCAACCCCCTCCAGCACTTTACCCTAAAGGACCTAATTAATCCCCTTCTCCCTTTTAATCTGACTACTCTGCAAGTCTCACCTTTTATAGCCTGAACTCTTTCTTTGTTCAGGGTAGCATAATCATGCTTTCCCAAAGGCTGCTCAGAGCACCTCCCTCAAAGAGAGGGAAACATTTAAGGTGCCCTTGATACACACTGCACACTCCCCATATTTGTGGAAAGCTTTTTGTCTTCATTCTTCTTCACCCTTAACCTCCAACTTCTGCTATCACTGAAACTGTCCTGTCCTGTATTTTACTTCTCAGGGTCAGTTTAATATAATAATAATAATAATAACCAGAGTAATAACAGACACAGTCATAACAACAGCAAGCTGCAATTATTTCCCATACCTAATCTATGTAAAACATTTCAAAAACCACAAGACTGATGTGGAACTTTAATATCACCATGTACATAAAAAACACCTGCATATTGTAAAGTGCTTTATCCCTAATTTAAGTTGTTTTTCCAGAGTAGGGAGTTGTTGCATTAGCCCATCCATGGTCTCATGAGATTCACTATGTGATCAATAACATATTTATAAAATGCTTGACTCTGCATGGCCTATGATTATAGATCAAGGGTTCTATGAAAAATCACTGACTTATTTCCCTGAATCAAATCATCAGCATTATGCTCTAACCCAGAGATATTAAAGTCATGGCCTGAAGGGTGGCATATGCTGGCAAAACTCTGAATGCCCTGCATAGATTAAAATGCAATTGAGAAAAGTTCAACAAAATAAATAGAAATGCAATATAGGACAGATAATGTGATTTTGTGGGATTTGAATTCAATATGCTCCCTGGAGATATCCATTTCAGTTGGAATTTGATACCACCGCTCCAACCAGTTGGGGTAGCCTTCCCAAGCTACCATTTTGCCCATAACTAGCCCTGACACGAACAAAGCAGACTTATACTGACTTTGCACCTCTTCACTGAACCTTGTCCTCCATCACCAAATTATTTGTTGTCAGTGTAGAGTGTCTGGAATGCACTTTCTTCCCCACCCTACTTTTCAGAATTTGTATCTTCCTTCAAGGCTCTCTCCCAGGTACTGCCTCCTATTCTGACAATTTTTCATGCTCCCCCTTACCCTCTGTATCTGTTTTTTTGTGCCACTTCCTTCCTTTATTGTCCTTCTACTATATGTATATGTGTGTGTACCCATTGCACACCACAGTGGAACTTAAGTAATTGGAGAAAGGCACTGTTTAATTGTGGTCTTTTCATTTTTCATGTATTTGGTGCATAGTAGGCATATAATTAAACCTTATGAAAGTGAGTTGCACAGATCCCCGTATTTCCTCACAGGAAAGCCAGGAAACCAGAGGGTAGATGTATTTGGGAAGGAAATTCTTTAAGGTAGAGATAGGATAGTGAAGAAGTGGGGGGGGGAGGGGAAATATACTGTATGTGGAGTCAGAACATGTGGGTTTGAATAGTACTTTAAGTTGCCCTATGATCTTAAGACCTTGATTTTCCCACCTGTAAAAGGGAGGCATTGAAGTAGGTGATTTCTAAGGTCCCCTGTGACTCAAATCCAATTAAAATGTGAGGCTCCTAGGGTTACAGCAAAAGACATTAGCAGGAAAGTAGAGGAAGAGAAGAGCTTGTCCCAGTTATGTGTTTCTTCTAGTACCTAGTTAAAGCAGCAACTTGACTTTAGAAAAATGGGGAGAATTGTTGAGGATGATGGTAACAGTGCAAGAAGCATGGCACAGAACAAAATATGAACTCCAAAGAAAGGGCAAAGAGAAATGGCCAAGAAGGAGCTGAAGGGGACCTCAGTGGTCATCAAGTCAAACCAAATCCCTCATTTTACAATGAGGACACTAAGGCTTAAGAAAATTAAGTGACTTTCCTAAGGACAAAGAAGGAAGTATTTAAGACATGATTTGAACCCAGATCCCCTAACTCCATAATTAGGTCTCTTTCCACTGTGTTCCCTACCTATTATGGGACATTGTTCAAAGGACACTTTTAAATAGAAAGGGGGTAAATGAACCTTAAGAAGACCATGATTTTAAGGTTTGAGAAATTTCATTCTACTTATCTGTCTCTCTTTCAAACATTCATTAGTTCTCTTCTCCTGGTTCTGTTATTTATACAGTAAACCTCACAGGACAACACTTCACTGGGGAACTGCTTGTGCTTCTTGATATATTCTGGGTACATATGTATCTCTCTGTGCCTCTCTCTCTCTCTCTCTCTCTCTCTCTCTCTCTCTCTCTCTCTCTCTCTCTCACTCTCTCTCCCTCTCTCTCTCCAAATGCATACAAAAACAGAAATACACACACATACCTTTCTCCAAATGGAGAAACAAATAGCATTTAGTCAGTGAACTGTTACATTAAAACCAGGAGACTTGTTGTATATTAAGGCACTAATAGTGAAGAATACCCTAATGGAAACTCCTTTACAAAACAGAAAGTTAAAAAAAAAAAAAAACTTCACACAAAACTCATATGAATGAGTCAGTTAAAAAAAATTAAAGCTTAAATTCAGTAAAGCAATAGTTGTCTCTGCCTAAATTATTCCTGAAAATCGGTTCCATCTGTGGTATTTCTTTTTTTTTTTTAATTTAAAGTTCTGTTGATGTTACATGGGTGGACTCTCAGCCTTGATGTTAGCAACATAAGTAAAGCAGAATGAAGATTGTGATTCTCTGACTAATCTGATCAAGGTAGATAGCCAAAGTGGATAGTTCAGTTTCTGAATTTTTAGCATTTTCATTACATAGTTGTACCTTCCATCTTCATAAAATACCTGATAAAATGCCACCTAATTCTGCACTGTGTGGATGTGGCCCCAGACATGTGATCATATACTCATCAGGAGCCTGCTCTCTGACTTAAGCATAGGAAGAATAAATTCTTGTCTCTCTGGGCCTCCTCTAGCATCCACTCCTTCCCCATACAAACACATGTGCATGCGCACTCACACACACAGTGGCACTTCTGGGAATTGTCCTTTCTTGTAAATGACAGTCTTACATGCACGCTAGGTATCGGCCACTTTGTGGAATCAGCTAGCTGCAGCTCAGTAATGCTCCACTTGTCCTGCAGATTGGCTCAGTCCAGGATAATAACCCTGGAGGGGATAGGTGGCACATTTTGAACCATCATTCTAAAGTGAGGAAAGGCATGTTATTGAATATGTAAAGGAGACTCCGGCTGCATGTTATCTACAGAATGCCTATGAAATTGTCCCATGATCTGAAAAATATCCAAGGGGAAATGACATGAGGTGGAAGGAAAATTCATCCTGACACCATCACCCCATTTTTTAAATTTCTGAAAGAATTCCCAAAAGGATGTGTTTGTGCAAAACTATAACAGCCAATTGAAGCATGAAAAAAAAGGGACTCAACCAACCAACTTTTCCTTTATGTCTTTCTCCACCCCACTCTGCTTGTCTCACCATCATCCCTCATGCCTGTTTTGCCACCCTTCAGTTCCACTTTACCCAATGTTGCATGTAGCCTCTCCATTCTAGAATTTCATATGAATTTCCTCTGGAGATTTACTGTCTCATTTGTATTGTTGTTATTTGTATGTGCATCTTAATTAGTGGGCATGTTACTAGATTGTAAACTCCTCAGGGGCAGAGCCAATGCCATTTTTAATATTTATGCCACAGAAGCTAGCACAGTGCCCCATATAAAGTTAAGTGCAGCCATTCACATCATGCCACATAGCAAAGGTAGCATCATGTCACTTGATGCAAAACTGCTTTTTCAATGGCTTGTCTGAAGTCATCCTTCATAACCAAATGCTGTTTGGTAAACATTAATTGAGAGCTGATTAAATTGTTCACTATTTAATCTGTTTCTAAGATGACACATAAGACACAGGCAAAGAAGAGTTAAGAATGAAACGTTGAAAGTAGGACCTTGCTTGTCTAAATGCTCTCCCTGCTTCTCTCAGTGTGCACCTCCTTCCCATTCTCTAGCCTCTTTCTTGACCTCCCCATCACAGAACTGACAGGCCTTAGGGAGAATGAGGGAAAAATTTAATACAAAAATAAACCTGTCATCTTTATAGACAAAAGTGTCAGAGCTCAAATATTAGTGGTGTTTCAAAAGAGGAGGTAATGTATTTGTCTTTCTGCTGGTTGAACTGTTGTGGTTATTCAAAATGAAAAGTCTCTTCATGTTGGCATATAACAATTGGATAGCAAAATTTACACATTCAAGATATTTGTATACAAAAATATGTGCATTGTTGTTCATTTGAGTATCCAAAACTACATATATGCTGATCATGTGGATACTATATAAACATAAACTTATAAACATATGCGTGTATTTGAATGTGCAAATAAACAGAGGTATGTTGGTATATATTTATCCATCCAGAGGTAGAAAGACTTAGTTGATAGAAGACCATCCTTGGCATCAGTTAGGCCTAGATTCAAATCATACCTTAAATATATACTAGCTGTATAACCACGGACAATGAGGTGGTAGTGACATGTGTTCTACTATCACACAAACCCATTCCCATCCTCACCCTCACCCTCACCCCAACTCTTTAAGATGTTCAGGAGAACAGCTGATTTATATCAGTGAAATAAATTTCTATATAAGGAGTCTCCTTCACTAACAAATTCAGTTCCAGACTATTTTAAAAGGATATGAATAGGGGACCTATACATGGAGAAACACACAGAGATAGAGAGATAGACAGCGACAGAGAGAGATGGAGACAGAGAGACAGAAAGTGACTGAGAGATGAGAGATGTAGGCATGCCTACATACCCAGTTTAAGATCAATATAAATATACCTTTCTATTTTTATGTGTATCTCTTTGAAATTTATAAATTCCACTAGATATCCAATTTTATATAAAGATGCCTGAATTCACTACATAAAGTATCATTTGTTTCTCTCCACCAAACAAATTATTTCAGAATTAGTCTCTTTACTCATATAATCCCAGGTAGAGAAGTCCTCTTATCTAATCCCCTTTCTTCCATATACAGTATATATTTATATTTGCAATTCTTATGTGGTATAATAAAACAAGGAAAAATGTCAGAGGTGGCTAGGACCTCAGTCATTATCAATCCAAACTCCTTTTACATATGGAGAATCTAAAGTCCAAATACGCATATTCACTTGTTCAAAGGTCTGCAATGAGCTCATTGAAGATCTGGGCCTAGAACCTCAGTCTTCTGATTTCTTTATACTTTTCACTGTACTTCTTAGGATCTATCTGGTTTTTACATTACTGTTCCACATGATGACACCCATGATAAAAAAAAAAAGGTGAAAGTTAATTGCAGAATGGAATCTAACAATGGAAGAAGCCCAGTCTAGGATATAAGGAACCCTTATCCCAAGGACAAATTCTTTTCATGGTAACAAGGAAAGCATGAACACCAACTTGCAAAGTAAATTGCTTTCTCTTTGTAATATATGATCTCTTGCTCCAGTGCTAAAGCCACTTTTTAATGAGTTGGTAGGTAAATATGGAACTAGACGGAGAGAATTAGTTCATGCTTGTGAGGTTTCCAATACTGAGAGTGAAATGAAGATACAGATAGCAATTTGAATCTAATTTTCAAGCTTGCATGGATGAAGGGTCACAGAGGGAAGCTGAGGCTTACCAAGATATTGAGGGTGGGAGGAAATTAGGGTGGGAGAGGGAGGGAGAAACAGCCTAAGAGAAGACAAGTATTTCAGGCTCAAGAAGCAAGGACAAATAGGATTTAAATGAATAAGGCAAGGTAAATATAAGCAGAGGGAATCAAACAGCACAAATGGAAGGGGTGGAAGCAATTTCCACTCAGTAGGCCAGGGCACAAATTGGGCATCATGCACAATATTTAGGAAAATAGGACAGGTGACAGGGGGTACAGTTAGCCTGTGACAGATGTCCTAGCTAGTGCCTTAATAATGCTACTATGCCATAGCTATATACATGTAGGTGGAAAGATGATAGAGATATTTAAAGAGACAAAATTTCTCCACTGGGTGTTCTCTATCCTGATTAAAGACTTGGATAAACACATCTACATGTGTGAATGTTTTTGTACAGCACACACATACAAACATCTTGATTGTGTGTGTGTGTGTGTGTGTGATATGATATCACTGGTCCTCTTTGAGAATGAAAGACAAACAACAACAATGTGTTTGTGTGCATGTGTATTCGTAGATTTATGACTTCATCATTGTAGAAAACTCCAGTAAAGAAATTCTCTAAACCACTGTAGACTGGCAACTCATCTGTGCCTTTTATAGAGTATCTGCTTAGGTAATAAAAGGGTTAATTGATTTGCCCATGATCACACAATTACTATGCATCCCGATCTTCTAATCTTCTCTCCATGATCCCACATAGCCTCTCATTCAACTTAATTGTAAAAGAATTAGAATTAGCACTAAAATTGTTGACTATTGAAACATAAAGAAAGGAAGCATATTGTCTTGGATTGAGAATTGTACCTTGAGTCAGTGAGACTGTAGTTCAAATTTTACTTCAGATAGTTGTCACGTGACACAGGACAAGTCACTTAGTGTTTCTGGGTGTCAGTTTCCATATCTGTAAAATAGAGTTGGATTCAGCACTTTCTAGATCTCTTCCAGTTCTCAACCTTTAATCCTTTCATTCTTAGACTTCATCTAGTCCAACCTTGTCAATGAACAAATAAGGAAATTGAGGCCTAGACATGTGATGTGGCACTTTCCAAATAATGAAAAATATTAAAAGAGCCTAGAATCCTGATATCTGAACCCATTTCTTTCCACTAACTCTAATCTAGGGGTCCTTTACATTTTTTGGTGTATCATGGGCATGGACCATTTCAGCAGGCTGGTGAAATTTATGGACTCTCAGAATACTGTTAAATAAGTGAAGGAAATGCTAAATATCAGATCTTAGTGACAATAAAAATGTAATCTCCCCATCTAAATTCACAGATTTCATAAAATATATCTAGGGATCTATAGATGCCCAGGTTAATGACTACTCTGGTCTCAAATTCTTGTCTTGTGCTCTTTGACATGATTATTACGCTAATGAGGAAATAAATTATTTTATTAGTGGATACATCAACATAGTCCAACTGGTAAAATATTTTTCCAACTATCAAAAGCTTAAACAACAATAGCAAAAACAGACTGAACAAAGGCTATATATAACAAAGGAAAAGATTCTAAGGAGGCACGAATCAGTCATCTTTCCATCAGACAAGGAGGTTCAATTAATTAGGTGACATACATTGGAATTAAGGAGGAAACACTTATTAGTTGGTTAATATTGGCTCTTTAACCAGAATATCTGGTTAACAAACTATTAGCATTAGGAAATCAGCAAGCATTTATTAAGCACCTGCTATATACCAGGAACTGTACTATTCCCTCGTGATACAAAGGGGCAAAAACAGAACCTGCCCTCAAGGAGCTTATAATCCAGTGACAGATATAGCATGCAATAATTGTATACAAACAAAATATATGCAGGGTTTTTTTGTGTGTGTATACATGCATATATATGTCATATACTATGTAAATTACATACTCTATATGTGTGTTGTATGTGTGTATATATATATGTCTGTGTGTATGTGTCTATAGATATATAGATATGTGTATATACATTCACATACACACATATTATATCTGTGTATATATTCATGTGTACATATACATATATACACACATATATACATATATGTGTGTATATATATACATGTGTGTGTATATATATATACTGATTTCACATGATGTATTCATCCCATTTGGCCATTAAGATACCCCACAGCCTAATGATCTGGCCTTATTTCATTTTTACTTTCCTGTAATTTAGATCTTGCTTTGATAGAGCTTAAAATAGGAAACTATTCTGAGTCATCATACTGGCAGTTGTTTACTATTTTTTAAACTTCCAGAACATTAGTAACTAAACATATTATGTCGTGATACATTCGACCTCTTTCTACCCTATGAAAACAAATATTCTGATGTAGTTTGCCCTATGTACATGTCCCACATATTGGCTAGATAATCATGGGCTACCCCTAGCACCATAAATAAACACACCTCTCTAGAATATAGAGCTCATCATTGTCTAGCACCAGCCCTACCTTTCTTGGGGTAATGCATAAGACTCTACTTCATGCATAACATATTCTAACCAAATTGCTTATCATTATGAATAACATGTCCTCTTCCCTTATTAATGCCCTCCTTGGCCTGATTTCCTTTTACTTACTTTATGTCACGTTGATTTCTAATAACTCTTATTAGAGCATTTATAAAGTATTTGAATGTTTCCAAAGCACTTGATGAATATTAGCTTATTTGATCTTCACAACAGCCTTGAGAGGTAGATTCTTATCTCCATTTTACAGATGATGAAACTGAGGAAGAAATCAAGGAATTTGCCTAGAATCACACAGATTGTCTTGGTGATCTCAGGGTCAGTGCTCTATCTATTGTGTCCTTGAAGGTAAAGAATGTTTATATTTTTCCTTGAGATCCCAATGTGTTACATAGTTCCTAACACATTAATTGTTGTTTAGTGGATAAATGAGAGATAAATTCATAAAAGCAAAAGATCAGAACAGGGGAAACTAAGCAGATTTGAAAGGGGGTGTGTCAGGAGTGAAGTTTGAATTAGGTAATGGGTCGGAAATGAGAATACTTAAGATAGGGCTTGACTAATCAGGCAGGTACAGAACAGGGTAAACAATAAATTGATATGGGATGTAGGAAGACTGACTAGCAGAATAGAACTACAGAGTCAGAACTGGGAGGTACGTGAGAAATCATCAAGTGCAAATACCCAGAAGACTCAGAAAAGTTATGTGTCCATATTAACAGAGCTAGTTAGTAGCAAGAGATAGGGCTGGAATCCAGGTCTTTGAAATCTCAGTGTAATGTTCCACTTCAACTTACTTTCTCCAAACACACCACAAGAAAACAACCAAAAAGACTGAGTGGAATGGATCAGACCAAGGACAAACTGGTAAATGTGAATCAATCAGCTCTTTGGAGGAGGAAAAAATGCATGAATAGCATACTTTTAAGTTGAATCTGAATCGTTAAGATCTCCATGACTTGCTTTAGTATAGGACAATCAACAAACAATACATTGAGCCTTGATTTGTAATATTTCCCAATTTCCAAGATGTACACTGAAAATACACTGAAAACTTAACAATCAGCTTGCCAGTTAGGGTTTGGCCCCAGCACACCTGTGAAGCAGACAAACGAAAAGAAAACTATATAAGGTGCTCCAAAGAACTTTTTACCCATCAGAAGTAAACTCACATAGGGCTCCCAAAAATGAGGCAAACTAGGGGTGGCTAGGTGACGAAGTGAAGATAGCACTGGCCCTGGAGTCAGGAGGACCTGAGTTCAAATCCAGCCTTAGACACTTAACGCAAAAAATAGCTGTGTGAACCTAGGGCATGTCGCTTGCCCTCCACTTGCCCTCTAATTGCCCTCCAAAAAGCAAAAAAATAAAGTGAATTTTTTCGCATTTTGTTCCTCTACACCTCAACTCCAGATGCTATATTTCATTTTAATAAAGCAACATTTGATCTGTTCCTATCCTTGGCTCATTCTGTGCGAGGCTATTTTCATAAAAACATCACCCATATGTTTCTGATTCATTTATACTTAACTTACCAAAATATTGTTTTATAAGAGATATCTGATGCCAAGAAGTATTCTGAGTAATTTTAAATAAACCTTTAAAAGTGTTTTTCCTACCCACTGGAAAAATAATAAAATAGTCAGCTACATATTATAAAAACAATAATATAATCAATAGCTAAATAGTCCATCTTCTCCTATGATTATTTTAAGTACCTCTTGTAAATAAAATTGGTTTCCTTATTTATTTAAAAAAGTGTACCCTTCTTTGAGTTCCCAAAAGATTGTCTTTTTCAGTACTGGTTGCTTTTATTAGAATGCTTTGCCATTCAGGATAGCTATTCCATTTTTTTAATATTTTGAAAATTTTATTGTCTTTTGTTTTTACTTCATTTTTCATTTTGTTCCTCTTCCTCCTCATTGAATCTTCCTTTGTCACAATGAAAAGCAACTAATAGAATGACTTCATCTAACAGTATATGCAACATTCTGCACCAATAATCCTCTTTCCCTATGCTTTCAGTGGAAGAAGGAAGATATGCTTTATCATTGATTCTCTGGGTCTGGAATTAGTCATTAAAAGCAATCTTAACTAGGCTGCCTTTTATCATTGTTTTCATTTACATCATTATAATCATGTTGTGAGCCTTGTTCTCCTTGTACTGTTTCCTTTGTTTTGTGACAGTTTATAAAAGTCTTGTTGTTTCCCTAAATTTCCTCCTATTTGCCATTTTTATTGCACAATAATATCTAGATGGTTATTTTCACTATTGTTTAAAAAATTCAATTGTGTATACCCATTCATTTGCTATTATCATCATAAGAAAATAGTTATGCAGGTTAACACTTCACCTCCTCAAACTACTTTCCATGAGCTTTGAAATGACCTGAACACATAGGTGCCAGTGTTATTTTATAGTACAGGGAAGCTATCTAATGATATCACATTTATATCACCCTTTAAGGATGGTATCTGGTATCTTGGCAACTCATTTGTTAAATAATAAAAATAGCTAGCATTTATGGAATATTTTAAAGTTTTCAAAGTACTTTACAAAAAGTTTCTCATTTTATCTTCACAACGACCCTGAGAAGTAAATGAAATGATTATCCTTATTTTACAAAAGAGGAAACTGAGGCAGATAGAGTTTCATAGAGTCTGAGGCCAGATTTAACTCAGGTCCTCCTGCTTTTGAGTCAGTACTTAATCTACTATGCCATTTAGCCACTTAAAATAAAGGAATTCATCACAGATAATAGAGGGAAAACAAATGAAAACAAAATGTCTGAAATGAGTGATCAGGACTCCATAGTAGGTTGGGGGATCTCATTTTAATGAATGGTCATATTTCCTGGTATAGAGCATGGTTTGTTTGTTTTTTTTTTTTCCTGGGCACTCTGTGAGTTCTGATGTCTCATGCAGCCTTAGGAGTCTGGAATATTAAGATTTGGTCCACGTAGCATGCTGTAATGACTATAAAGAAGCTTATTGCAGGCACTCTTTGCCAGAATGAATAAGAGTAAATTCCTTAATTGTCCCTATTTAAAAGATCAGAGTCTTATTGCCATTGTATATCTGTCAATATAATAATAACCATAAATTAAAAATCAGAATGCACGAACATCCTTAAGTCAAATGTCCAAGTTCTCTCTATTTACATTTTATCTACCTACCAAAATACATCAACACACTTTTAATATGGTAAAAATGTCCACTGGTGTGTATCACAAGTGGATCCGTGTCTTGGTGGATGGGAAGTTGAGTAATGAATATGTACATACAAAGGGAGAAAAGAAGAGAATGCAAATGGAGTGTCATCACAAACTGCTACTGCTTATGAATTTGAATATATTGAGAGATCTAAATACCTTGTAGGTCTAAAGTGTGCAAAACAACTAAAATGAGATCTTAGAAAAATCAGTTTCTTTAAAGACATGACATTCACAGCTCCACTGAAATAGCATAATGCAATTTCATTTTAGGGATATTCATAGAAAAAGCCAAGTTGCTGTAAGTATTCACAAATTTGACATGTAGTGGAATCTTGCTATTTTTATATTTGTCAACAACAAAATTCTCTTCTAGCTCTACTGTTTGTTCTAAATTTGCCCAAAGGCGGAATTTTGTGTTGCTCGAAAAAAACCTTCTAAAAAAAAAAAGGAAATTCTCTTCCTTCTCACTGAATTGTAAGCTTGATATCTATATATTTTTTCTGGAATCGGAGGTAAACATTTTCAATATAAATGCAGAGGTCTCTTACCTTTTGGAATGACTGAGTTCTTACTAACTACTGGATGAATAGAAGCATCATACAGTAAACATCAGATTCCACCACCAAACAAAAGCAAGTTGACATGAAGACTGCTTAATGGGAGGCTGTGGCCAATAACTAAAAAAAGGAAGATAAATGTGAGTGAATTCAAATTATGGAGAAGCTTATTCAACCTTTTCTCCTTTTATTTCTGAGGTTGGTTGGTTGATGTCCCTTTTGCTCAAAAAGGACCAAAATAAATATCCCTATGTTGGGGTCAAGGTACAGTGTGTCCACCTGTGGCTGATCAGACCAATATGAATCTGGCAGGTCAGGCACAAATAGTCCAAATGAACACTTGGAATGAAGATGTCTCTAAATTTATGCATCTCACGTCTCTTTTGAGCTATTGCAATTCTGCTTTGCTCATAAATGAGTATTTTCTTTGACGTGGCCATGCCGTGTTGGGTGGTTCTGTGCCAGTGTCTCCCATTTCTCACAATTGTTTCCAAAGTTCTTCAGAGAGACCTTGAGAATGTCCTTGCATCACTTCTTCTTACCTCTGTGTCAGTGCTCGCCTTATATGAGTTTTCCATAAAATAGTCTTTTAGACAAACATACATTTGGCATTCAAACAACATGGACAGCCCATTGAAGTTGTGCTCACTGAAGTAGAGTTTGATTATTTGACAGTTCTGGGATAGGCAATATAACTAGAATATGTTGCAATATGTCTTTTTCTGAGGTTTCCACTTATGCTTGTTGAACAAATTAATGAAATTCTTTAGGAAATGGACAATGTAGAGGAGAATTGGCCAATCTCCAAGATTCCATGTTTAAAAAAAAAAAATTTATCCAGGGCTGAGAAGCTATTATTACTCTCCTTTCCTGTAAAACAGGCAAGTTCCTGCCTCCATCTAAATGAGCAATTATACACTGGGAGAGTCCAGTTCTGATGTTAAGATTCTGTGAAACTCCTATTTCTTTTCCTTTTGAAATACTCTGTTAAATAGATAATTACAGGTAGAATTCCACTGCAATAAAAAGCATTGAAAAATCCCGTTCTATATAAGGAGGCTATTTCCATTTCCCAGAGGATTGTCTTTGCAGCCTAGGATTGCATTAGCTTTTCTGGCATTCACGTCACCCGGCTTTGCTGCTGTGGGTACAATGACTTTTGTTTGAAGGAAAAAAATCCTGTATCACAGATTATATTCCTCAACCCCCAGCCATTTAGCAGTCAGTCTACTGAAAGATGATCTTGCCCTGGTGGTGCAGTATCTATGTATAGAAATGATACCTGGATATCTGTATTATGCAAAAAAATTCTTAATTAAATTGGATAGCCTCTTGAAAATATCATCTTGGTCATTAAAGAGGGTGGTTATAAAAGATCACAGATATCTTTTTTGTTAAAAAAAAAAGAAAGATCAATTATTTCAGAAACTGGGCAGTGTTACCTGTGATAGATTTCCTCTCCTCAGAACCATATTCAGGTCACATCCTATGTGGTAAGGGTATAAGTTAAGGACTATAGATTGATAGCTCAGTCAATATAAGGGTACAGGTGGCAAAGGCAGTGGGGGAGTTCAGGGCTAAGAGAGTGAAAGGGAATTATAATGAGCATAAACAGAAAATGTAGGGAATTTCAGGTCACATGGGAGAAAGAAAGGAATGGGATGAGTCAGCATAGGAAGGCAAGCCCTTAATTTCTTTGTTAGTCACTTCTATTTATCCTCAAACAAGTAACTTCATACCATTCAACTCAATTCAGTCAAAATTTAAAAACTTTCCATAAGCAGGGTACTGTGCTAGGGAATGGGGATAAAAAGATCACAAACAAAGCAGACCCTATCTTCAAGGAGGTCCCATTCTATTGGATAATAGACGTAGGGTAACATATTCTAGCTATATTGCCTAACACAGAAATAAGAGGAGAAAATGTTGAATAAGCTTCACTGTAATTTGAATTCACTCACTTCACAATCTTAGCAGAAATAAAACAGTCTTGAGGACAAGAATAGATACTACCATTGTTGGAAATCACAAAGAGTTAACACCTGGGCTGAGCTAAGCTTTGTAGAAAACTAAGGATTTTGAGAAGTTTGGGGAGGGACCTTGCCTCCTCTTACTCATGGCTCATCCTAGAACCTTCCTCAGAACTTTGGGACTCCTCACTTTGAAACTGACGACCAACCCTGAGGTCTAGTTACCCTGGAATATCTCCCCACAAGGTCCACCTCCCTTCTTTCTTTGGGGAGTTTTCCTTGGAGCATCTAATTTGTGGATGGGGCCAGGAAAGCCAGTCTTCTTTTCCCTCCTGACCCTGTTCTTGACCTTCTGGACTTCAAAACCATGACCCCATGCTGGGTACCTTAACTCCCTCCACTTTTCAGATCCCCTCTGTGTGTTGTTTTCCCCCATTAGAACTCAAGCTCCTTGAGGGTAGAGACTGTTTTTCTTTGATCATATTGTTATCTCCAGTGTTTATTACAGTGCATCTTGCAGACTAAGTACTCAATCAATACTTATATCCTTTATTTACTTATTATATACTTTATGTAATATATATATATATGTTTACATATACATTCTATATTATTTGTATATGTTTTTGCATATAGACATATAGACACATATACACAAATTTATACATTGTATAGTTCATTCCTTCAAAGCATGTAAGAAAGTTCATGCAAAGTTATCGAGAAGTTGGAAGATATTATCTTGAGTTAAGGTAACAAGAACAAGTAGAGAAATTTGGCTTAAGTCAAAATGAAGGAAAGATAGTAGTACAAAAGGCAGACTAGAGCCAAACTGGGGTTGCTTTTATTGTTTAGCTGCATAGTTTGGATTTTGTCACTAAAAGTAACAGGAAGACATAGTGTGATCAGACTTGGCCTTTAGGAAGATTACTTTGGTAGATGTTCAGAGGATGGATTAGAGAGAAGAAACAGGCACCAGGGACACAAATGATGAAACAGTTATTCATATGAAAGAGTGATGGGACTCTAAATACAGAAGCAGACAAGAAAGATATTGTGGGGGTAGAATAAAAAAAAATACTTGCTAACTGATTCTTGAGAATGAGGGAAAAGGAAATCATGGATGACTTCAAGGTGGTGACCAGAAATCAAGTGCTATCAGGTCTCTCCAAATTTGAGCACTGGGCAACAAGGCCCCAGTCACTCCAGCCTAGTTACATCTCTGTGTGATTCAAAGGTAGGGAATACAGATTGACTCAGAAGATTGGGGTAAGGGGAGGAGCAGACTTTGCTCATTCCCCAATCATTGTGGATATGTCAAGGCTTCTTAGTAACACTCTTCCCAGGAAGGGCGTATCTTCTTTTTGTTAATCCTTCTACAAACATGTTACTGTGTCATTACAAGGAGTCACATAAAACCTTTTCATGGTCCATCATTTCCTTCTGATGCTGAAGATTCTCACCATGTATAAACAATTCACTGTCAGTGATTCTCAAAGGGTATGCCAAGGCATTTTCACTAAATGTTACTGAAAAATTATGTGGAATTTATACCTGGAATCATGCCCACATATGGGAATCTATTGCCATTTCAAATGTTTATTATGCTGTCCTTCCTCATAAAAGAACACTGGGCAGTGAAGGAAAAAAATAATTTGCAAACCACTACACTGTGCTCCCCAGATCCTCTGTATTCAATTTTCCTTCACCTTGGAGAGTATAATGGTATAGTGGATAGGTCAGGAAGACCTGAAGTCAGAAAGACCTAAGTTCAAATATGGCCTCAGATGTTTACTATGTGATCTCGGGCAAGTCACTTAACTTCTTTTTTTACCTCATTTTTGTTTTTTTGTAAAATGAGAGTAATCACATCTTCTATCTCACAGGGTTATCAAATGAGCTATCTGTTAAAAAAAAAACAGGGTTTGGCACAGAGTAGGTGTTATATAAATGCTTATTCCTTTCCCTTCCCTTTCACCTCGATATTCTTTGGTATACCTATTGATGAAACCTAACATAGTATGAACTTTAAACTTCAGACATCAGGACACCTTGGATTCAACCAAAGACCATTAGAACTGCAAAAGAGTCAGAGGTCTTCTCATCCATCATTTTACAGAGAAGGAAACAGCATAGGCTGTTCTCCATGCCTGTATTTCATTTTTCTTTATATTAGATTCTTTTATATTAGATTCTTGAAAGCACTTAGCCTCTTCAAGATGCAATTCAGCTTTTCTGAGGAAGTACTTCCTTATTCCCCCACATGTTCTTAGTGCTTTCCCTCACAAATTTTTTATGTTTACTTATTGGTGCACTTACTTTATCCTATAGTCAAATGTAAGCTTCTTGAAGGCTAGGATTATTTCATTTTTTTTCCCTTTTAACACACTAGCACAGTGTTTTTTAGATACTAACCACTTAATAATTACGTATTGAATTGAATTGAATTGTCCAAAGACATAACCAGCCAACGGTAAAGGAAGGACTAGACCCCAGGGTCTATTTACTTCAGTCTACAACTGTTCCTACTACATATTTCATGAAATCATTGACCCAGAAAAATCTCAAGGGATCTTCAACCTCCTGACCTTCGGGCAGATGAAGAATTATTCTATATAAGGATGGGGAATTTATTAAACTTCTAAAAACTGATCTCCAGCATTATACTTAGAAGCACAGAATCTGAGTTGGAATGGGATTATCTAGCCCACAGGTGTCAAATTACCAAATGCAGCCCAAACCAAATTCCAGATCAAAATGTAACTATGAAATTTTTACCAAAGTAAACAAAAATACAACACAACATAATTTTAATTCATAGTTTTCTAAGTTAATATGTGTCTGGCAGAGATGCCTTTCTGAGTTTGACACCAGTGAACTCAACCCCACTCGCAACTCAAGAAGCCCTGCCTTCTTTAACATTCTGGACAAGTGGCCATCCAGAATTCCTCTAATACTTACAATGGCATAGAGCTCATTACTATTCAAGGCAGATTATTACATGTAAAGAAGTTTCTGATAGGAAGTTTTTCATTTCACTGAACCAATATCTACCAATCTATAATTCCCATTCATTTCCCTCCTCAACTCTGCTTTCTAGAGTCAAATCTCTTTTTCATATAACTATCCTTCAAAGTTTTGCTAAACATTTGTAATTGCTTTAACTATTCCAAAAATAACATAATTTTCACATCCTTCCCTATTCCATCTACCATCCTAAGGATTTTTTTTTCTTGCTTTAGACATACTGTTTCTACTAATACAAACTATATTTCCACTGGATTTTGACAGCCACGTCACACTGCTGGTTCATATTCAGGATACAAGAGACTTTGTATTAGTGATCATCCCCAAGCAGACAAGGAGAACATTACTTTTTTTTTTTACTTTCAATAATTGTCAGTAAAAATCCACTGCTCCTTGATCACAATAAGCCCTTCTTCTTTTGTACAACATATTCCTTGCTATACTAGATATAGCATAAGATGCATGAGCAAACCACCATGCATGATGCAGTGGAAATAATGCTGGGTTTGGAGTTAGAGAGTCTGAGTTTAAATTCCTTCTCTTCCACTCATCCCTTGTGTGACCTTGTAATAGTCACTCCATGTCGGGGGGCTATTGTTTCTCCCACTGTGAAATGACAGAGTTGTACTGAATGACCACTAAAGTTCTTACCAGCACTCAGCCTTTGACCCAAAGTTTTTTATTGTTGATGAGGAAAGAGACTGTGGAGCTGTCTTTAGATTTTCATAACTAAACTTGACATTATATCATTTGGCAAATCGTTTCAGTTGAACTGATTACACAGAAACATCACATGGTAAAAACCTCCTAGATGGCTGATGAGTAAGATCAGTTAAATCTTTGTTATATGTTTTTAAAAGTGGTAAATCTTTAATGGTATACTGGTGCCACCATCTTGGACGGGAAGTTTCAAAGTGCTTATAATTTCTCTATTTTGTACTTGACCACTGCATTATAAGCTCCATGAAGTTGAGGACTCAATTTTATTTTCTTTGTGTGTTTCCTAGTGCACAGGGTTTTGTGCATTTTATGCACTTAACAAATATTTGTTAAAATGCATTAAATTGTATTTTTCTAGATCTAGAGTAGCCTAGAGAAATACTGAAGTGTAGAGAACACAGAGTTGACATTAAAGTCAAAAGACCCAGGTTCAAGAAACACCTCTAACAAATAATTGCTGTGTGTCCATACACAAGTTCATTAATCTCTCAGTCTCCTTGGAGGCTCCCTAAAATGATAACTTGAAGAGGAAAAAGTTAACCTATATTGGTAGTAAGAGTTTCCTTACTTTTTAGCAATGAGATCCCAGGTTTAGTATTTGTTCCTAGACTTAACCAAGGTTGATGGTATAACAGCATTGTTATACTAGTTTAATATTTTAATGGTAAATTACAGATATTATTGAAAGTTCTGCCAATTTGGTGACCCATTGTTCCCAGTCCTGCTTGGACATTAGTGTTGGAGGAATTATAATCCAGTTTGCAGTTTTTATATTACTTGCTATCCATATTGTATTTCTACCTGTTAGCACCACCTCTACCTAGTAAATGTCACATACAGGCAATTGGGAGGAGCTGAAGTACAATAACCCTTTTACTGACATGGACAAAGTCAAGTAGCTTTTATCTCATTACAAAAGTTATCAATAAAAACTGACTTCATCTTGGAGCCCTTATTAATCTCCAGTGATCAACCCATTGGTGTGTTGCTACCTTGATGTATTTTAAATAAACTCTTTTAATTCTCTTTTTTCCAGACTTTTACCTCATTAATCAGGGTGAAAGCCCAAAGAATTTTCCTTTTAACAGCACCATTGTGCTTGTTGCCAAATCTCAACTACTGATTGCATTATTATGTGAACTCTCAGTATTAAAATTCCTTCCAGAAGGCAAATCACCATTTTTCTGCTACTCAGACTTTTAGAGAATCATCTGAAACTGAGAACTTAAGTGATTTATCCATGATCACAGAGATAGCAAATGTCAGAAACAGAATTTGAACCAAGTTCTTTCTGACTCTAATGCCACACTATCCATTATACTATATTGCTTGCTAGGATCACGTTTTGTTCCTTTTTAATGGCTTCTATTAATGGTCTAAAAATTACATTTTTAAGAGCTTCAATAACTGTTTTATAATCTTTAATTGATTTAAAGTATTGGTGCTAATTATTTTCTATTTTTTTATTAATGTCTCTTTATAGTATAGAAAAATCAGCTATAAATTCATAGCTATACAGGCCTATGGCAATTTTCTGTTACTGAAAAGATTAAGGAGTATGAAGGTAGCCTGAGAAAAAAGTCATCTTCTCTCAGGTGTTTCAGTATTTTATGGAGCTGAACACAGGTCAATGTAAGTTCCTCATTAGCAAATGGTCCAATATAAATGTGTGTGTGAGAGTGTGTGTGTGTGTGTGTGTGTGTGTGTGTGTGTGTAAATATGTGTATGGAGGTGGGTGGGTATGAGTATGAGCCTATGGGTGTGAGTATAGCATCAGAGTGTGAGAGTGAATATGTCTCTGAAAGGGTGTGTACCTGTGAGGGTTAGGGAGGGGGGTGAATTGTGAGGATGGGTATGGATGTGGGTGTGAATGGGTGAATATGGGTATGTGTACACTTGCTGGAGGTGGGGAAGATATGGGAGGAAAAAATAGCCTAGAGGAAAGTGAGAGAAATTTTTATCTTCAGAGAAAATCTAGGATTCAATGATCACCAGATAATAGAAAAAGACAAAGAAAATGATCTAAAATGAAGGTATTTGTAAATAGTAAAGGATAGAGGAGAGGAGAGGAGAGGAGAGGAGGGGAGGGGAGAGGAGAGGAGAGGAGAGGAGGGGAGAGGAGAGGAGAGGAGGGGAGAGGAGAGGAGAGGAGAGAATGAGAACTTGCCCAAATGGAACTGACTAGCTACATGCCCAGTAGGCAGCTTGGACTCATAGTTTGTGGTTTGTCCTTCATTCTCAAAGAGGACCATGATATCTAGGAAGTTATGACATGACTTTCAATTGCCTTTGATTTGAATGAGGGAGCATTGTGCAAAGTTACCAGCTTCACTTTCTCCTGAGCCATCTGGGTCCAGTAGTCAGATATTGATCAGGATGACTGGAGATGGCCCAGGATACAGTAGAAGACTTTGATGCTTTTAAGCTATGGTCTTTTCAAATGCTCCCTTTGAGTGAGGCAACACCCATTCAGGAAATAGGCCTCTTTAAGAAGTGAATCAAGGAATGGCCCCTTTAATAAAAAACAAAAATCAAACTGGAGGGGAAGACCCTCGGGGTTGCTGGCCAAAAGAAAAACAATTACTATTTAAATTCACTCTAAGCCAGGAGGGCCTAAAAAATAATCAGTGGTGCTTGGGCAAGGATCTGTTGTCCAGTTCCAGAGATCCAGAGTGAATTGGGTTTAAGGCTTGGTCTTCAAGAAAAAACTCTAGCCAGTAAGCCCCAAATTGACTAGGTAGTTTTTGGCCATCACCTCTAAAGGAACCTCCTCCATAATAGTAGCTCACCACATTTTGAGATTTTGGACCTAGACTACTGCCTAACCCCATCCCCACCCCTCCCCCCAAAAAATATAAAGAATGAGATTATAAGTCAGGGTATTTCTATATGTTGCTTGGCAATGCATATTTATAAATCGTCAATATGCATTTTTAAGCATCTAGTATATACCTTGGAAATACAGTGGATTGAACACTGGGCTTGGAATCAGGAAGATTCACCTTCCTAAATTCAAATCCAATCTCAGGCAATTAATAACTGCACGACCTTGGGCAAGTCACTTACACCTGTTTGCTTCAGTTCCTCATCTGTAAAATGAGCTCTATAGAGAAGGAAATGGCAGACTCCTCTAGGATCTTGCCAAGAAAACCTCAAAGTGGTGTCATGAAGAGTTGGACATGATTGAAACAGCTAATAAAAACATGTACCTTACACTACAATAAGTACTAGGGAAACAAAGAAAATGTGAAAAAAATCTCTGCCTTCAAGGAGATGGAAATTATTTATTAATGATAAACAAGATTCTTCTTAGTGTGTGAGAATACTCTCCAAGTTGACATTTTGTTGACTGGATTACCTTATTGTTCTAAGGGAATAAATCAAAAAAGTTTAGTTCCTCCACTCCCTTCAACCTTGTTGGGGAAAAGCTGGAATAAAAAGAACAGGGGTAGTGAAAGATGGAGCAACTATTTTGGGGTGGCAGGGCAGGCAGAATTGGGAAATGGCACTCTTTTAAGACATAAGAAAGGGAAGAAAAGCTTTCACTGGCAAAGTCATCTGTATGAGATTAAAGTGCTATAAAACATTAGTTATAGCTTTGAAAAGGAAAGAGCCAGGGTTTAAGAAGATTGCTTACATTCAGTCTAATTCCATATATTTGGCACTTTCTTATGCATAATCATATCCTTCAGATATACTCACAGTTAAATATCCATAGATACACACCAGTATATGTAGGATGTGATGAAAATTTCACCAGTCTTAAAGTCATTGAGGATCATAGACTCATTATGGTTGTCTTTATTGTTGTTTGGACTGTACCTGTGGTTAGATTGGCTTAGAGGGATAGTACCTGCTCTAAAATCACCAAAACAGCTTTCCTCAAGGAAATCTTTCAAAGTCATAATGAACCTTAATTCTTGTACACATTTTATTCAGGTTACTTTATTCAAAGACCTAAATGATCAAATCTGAGGCCATTAAACTGTCAGCAAACTCATTTTATGGAGGGCTCTGTTAACCCTCCCCAAAAGTTTTCAAGTATACTAGATTACTACCTATAGGGCATGTAGTAGAATTCCTTTCAGGTATGGCTTGGTCTAAATATCTGCTGAAGTTTCTATGATATTTCAAATTCAGTGATTCTGTAAATATTTTGAAATATCTCAATGAATTTTCTTAAAAGTTTAAGGCACTGAAAGGGCCAAATGTTGAGAGCCCTGCTTTAGTGCAATGTCACCTTTATGCTGATCTCCAATTTTGCGTTTTCAATTGACTTTCAGGGATCCTGAACTAGTTTATTCATTAGACATCTCAAATTCAACTTGTGCAAAATGGAACTCATTCTCTTTCCCCTTAATCTCCCCCCCATTCCCCCCAACTCCTAACTTCCCTATTAGTATTAAAGGCAACACCATCCTCCTAGACCCCTAGGCCTGTCATCTCTTCTACTCATTAAACTTGAATACTTTCCTATTGCCTCCAGAGTCAAATAAAAATTCTCAGTTTGGTATTGAAAGTCCTTTATAACCTAGCATGTTATGCTAATACCTACAGGTGTTATTCTTAGAGCTTACTCCCATAGACCCATTCTTTGATCCAGTTACATTGGCCTAATGACTCTTCCACAAACAAGACACTTCATCTCTCCACTCTAGACATTTTCTTTGGTCATGTTCCCATGCCTGCAACTCTCTCCTCATCTCTGCAAATTGGATTTCATGGTTTCCTTTTAAGTCCCAACTAAAATCCTATCTTCTATGGAATGCCTTTCCCAACCCCTCTTAATTCCAGTGACTTATGCTTCTTAACTCTTTCCTATTTATACTGTAAGACTTGTTTGCATATATTTGTTTGTTTCTTATGTCCCTCATTAGACTGTAAGCTCCTTGAGAGTAGAGATAATCTTTGGCCCCTTTTTGTATCCTCAGCACTTAGTATGGTGCCTGGCACACAGTAGCCACTTAAAAATAGCTGTTGATTGATTTTGTTGTTATTCCTGTTCTTGTTCAATTGTGTCCAACTTTTTGGGATCCCATTTGGGGTTTTCTTGGCGAAGATGCTGGAGTGCCATTTCTTTTTCCATTGCTGATTGATTCATTCATTAAATGATTGATACTAATGAAAAGTAGGTAGATGACTTATTTCCTTTAATCTGTATATGTTGTGTTTACAACATGTACCAGAACTGGAAGTTAGAGGACAGAGTAACAGTGAAGCAGAAACAGGAGAGAGTACTGAACATGAGGGTACTGGATTGATTGATATTCCCTTGCTCCCTAGCCAACCTCTGATCAGAAAAGGCTTCCCAAAGGATAGAGTATCCAAGCTCCATTTTGGAGAAAAAGACAGAGAGATAGGTAACTTGGCAGATGTGGAGAGTGGGAGTTTGTTCCTGTGTCAGAAAGAAGTGCCATTTTTGACAGACTGTGAGGTGAGTGTGTATGTGTGTTTACATATTAATACATATGTGTGTTTACATACTAATGCAGACTAAGAAAATTCTTGTGTTTTTCACATTATAAGAACTGATGGAGCTCTTTGCCTTCCTCATTTGTACTTAACTTTGAAATCAGGTCGAAGGATGCTAAGTCTTCCACATCATTTGTGCCCTGTCATCAGGTCCATGTTCCGTATATCCTTTTCTTCTCTACCAGATTCTATACTGTGCAGAAAGTTTACAGTATTATGTTCTGATTCCCTGTATGAAAAATCTTTGCTAATCTTCCTATTTTCTTTCACATCCTTCCAAAATGGATCAAAATGAAGTATTTGGGGGTGGCTAGGTGGCACAGTGAATAGAGCACTGGCCCTGGAGTCAGGAGGACCTGAGTTCAAATCTGGCTTCAGATGCTTGACCCAGTTACTAGCTGTGTGACTTTGGACAAGTCCCTTAACTACAATTGCCCTCCAAAATGCAAAAAATAAAAAAAATAAGTATTGGGGTGGAGCTCTCTTTTCTTCTTGTTCTTCTCTTCTCTCCTTTTTTCTTTCTTTCCTTCCTTTCTTTCTCTCATTTTCCTTTCTCTCTCTCTTTCTTTCCTTCTTCCTTCCTTTTTTCCTTTCCTTTCCTTCCTTCCTTCCTCTCTTTCTCTTTCTTTTTCTCTCTCTCTTTCTCTCTCTCTTTATTCTCCCTGTCTTGCTCAGATCAGAGTGTAGTGGCTACTTATCAACCTAACCTCACTGCTGATCTGCAAAAATCCTCTAATAAGCTCTTTTTCTAACCTGGTCAGATTCAACTCTCTTTAGGATTCTTAGGGAGGACACCAAGCAGTTGCCCCCCACCTCCAAGGCATCTACCATATTGATGCCATACTTAGTGAAGAATTTAGGCCTATAGCAGCTCTGCACCCAGTGCTAAAGAGATCCACCAGCTTCAGCCCCAACTATTAGCAGGGATTGTACATGTGAACCATGACATCTAACATTAATTTTCAACTTTATGCCTCCTTAGCTTTAGACTTCCAGAGAAAAAGGTAGTATAATATTGAAACTATGCTGTATTTAGAGACAGAAAAGAACCAGCATTGAAACTTCATAGCTACAAGCTGAACTCAGGGTTGTGAGTGGCTTTAGTAGAAGTGCTTACCCTGATGAATTCACTGATTATGGAAATATTTAGCCTTATTAGCTAGATTTAAAGTTCCTTGAGGGTCAGAAATGTGCCTTTCATTTCCTTTTTACTTCTTCTTCTTCTTCTCCTTCTCCTTCTCCTTCTCCTTCTCCTTCTCCTTCTCCTCCTCCTCCTCCTCCTCCTCCTCCTCCTCCTCCTCCTCCTCCTCCTCCTCCTCCTCCTCCTCCTCCTCCTCCTCCTCCTCCTTCTTCTTCTTCTTCTTCTTCTTCTTCTTCTTCTTCTTCTTCTTCTTCTTCTTCTTCTTCTTCTTCTTCTCTCACTCCTCTCTTGTTTAGCAGGACTTAGTACAGAGTACAGTAATGCTATTCAGTAAATGCTATTAATTCAATGCCTAGTTGGTCACCTTAGAAGCCGAGATGATTCCCTATAATCATAGCAGGACCAATGCAAAGCTCAACACTCATTAACACCTCTACTGGTCATATTGGACTTAGGAATTAGGGGCTAGCAAGAACAAGGTCTAAATGCCCCCTTCAAACTGAGGCATACCAATGCCTTTCTACTAGATGTCTATGTTTTTGCACCTTAGTTAAAATCATTTGACTGATTAGTCAGGAATAGTAAAGGAATTCATCAAATGAATGGTCCAATCTTCTTGCATCCATGCCAGAAGCAGGTTGCCCATCCCCCAAAGAGTTAGGCTGTGCCTCTACATGATAGTTGATGGTTATCAAATTCCTAATCCCTAGGACAAAGGGTGTTGGGGAAGCAGGTCCGAGGAGAAGTAAGACACACTGAAAGGCTGGCAAAGAACAGTTGAGTGAATGAGTAAGGGAGGAAGACTCTGAGGCACAGGGGCAGCAGACCAGAGGGGTACTCTGGAGAGAAAGCTACCTCTGCAAATATTGTCACCCCAGGGGAGAGGTCTAATCAGCTGACCCTACTTATGGCTCTGTTCTTTCCCCTTTGGAGAATTTGTTTCCAAGAAGGAAAAGGATGCCCCAAAAAAAGCCCATCCCAGTCAGGATTTGTTTAAAATCCCCAGAGAAACAGCAGCTGGGTTCATAATGCTCATGGTTTGTAGTCAAAGCCCCTTCAGCTATCAGAGCTAGACCATCTCTTTGGCCCCAGTCAGGAAATCTTTGGCCAGGCCATTAAAAGCCATAAAACGAGTCAAAATATAATTAGTGATTTGTTGCATCCATGCTAATGTAAGCAAGCAGTGTTATTAAGATAATAATATCTTTTTATATGAAATCTTTCTTCTGAGGATACCAGAGGCCTTTTGTAGACACTCATTTTTCTTTATAATCTCCCTATGAAGTATTTCAGCAGTGATTATTAATGTTCCTGTTAGAGAAACAGGAACAAGGAATTAGTGTGTGTGTGTGTGTGTGTGTGTGTGTGTGTGTGTGTGACAGAGACAGAGACAGAGACAGAGACAGAGAGACAGAGAGAAAAAAAGACAGAAAAAAAAGGACAAAGAAGAATGGGAGGGAGATTTAGTCCCTCCTTGTCCTCTTCCAGCAACACTAATGACCAGGTGACATCAGTCCCTTGAATTAAGAATAATCTCTGAGCCATTGAAATATAAACATTAATAATATTTCCAGGCAAATGGGAATCCTCAAATTGATGTATAGACAAATTAGAATATTAGATCTTTTAGAAAAACATAAAATAGATTATATAATTAGTAGTCAATATTTTCTCTTCCAAAAAAGCTTTCGTTTCAATATCAGGTTGATTGTCCATTTATTTCATTTTTGATTTTCACTCGCTACAAATACCAAGGCACAGTTATTTCACAATTATTTAGTTCCTTAAAAATGTTTGATTAGAAAGTTAATATGCATCATCAACAACAAATAATCTATTAAGCTTAAAAAATAAGAGGTCAACTGTTACATGTTACCTCTATTCCCCCACTTCTACCAAACACTGAAAAAAAATAGAATCAAATTAATTCTAATTGAAAAAAAAGATGAGCAAAGGCAGTATTTTCATTCTGCATCCCCTTCTAAGACTGTCTGAAGTTCCATCAATTTTGGTTTTGTTTTCCTTCTTACATTTCATTTTCTTTTTTTTTTTATTCTTTTATAATCAATGTGTATGCATTACTTATTCTCATTTCTCTTTGCCTCAATTCATAGAAATCCTTCTCTATTTCCTTACATGCTTCCTATTTATCATTTTTATGGCACCATCATATTTGATTACATTACTATATCATAATTTATTGTTTTCTCCAATGGCCAGGCAGATAGGTTGTTTCTAGATTTTGCTATTAAAAATAGAGTAACTATATTTTACCAGAGACAGGACTTTCCCCTTTTCATAATTTTTAGAGGGTGAAATCCTATCACTAAAATCATTATACAATCCATCCTTCAAGAGCTCAAGAGATTTCAATCTTATTCTGTCTTTGCTGCTGCTATTTTGAATTTACCCCAGGAGATCAAGATCTTCCTTTCAGGTTCTTTGCTATTTTCTTCAGTCATCAGTTCTCATCACCTCCGTAGAGTGTAAGCTCTATAAGGACAGGGCTTTTTGATTTTTTTCTTTGTCTCTCCAGTATCTGATACATTGTAGGTGTCAATTTTAATAATAATTTACTAATTAGTTAATTTAATCAATTGTTAATATTTAATAATAAATTATCATTTAATTGAACTAAATCCTCATGCTTTCATGTCTTGGGAAAAATATACAGGGATTAGTTTACTGAAAATCAGTCATTCTCACTCTCAAAGATTATCTAACACTATTAGATTATCTATGCAGAACACCCTCTGTTTACTAGAAATTAGAAATAGAAAAACAACAGTCCTATGGAATTTGATTATCATTCCTTCCTAAGCACAAAATCTGCAATTTATGTAGCAATCCTAGATAAGTAGTAGTGCATATTTATTGTATGACCCATGAGTATTCTCTTTGTCATGGATTCTGAAATATATCAAATAAAGCACACAACTCTACACTTAACTTTTCTTATTAAGCAACATGTTATGTGAAAATTGTTAAGAAATATATAAACCAGGGCGGCTAGGTGGCACAGTGAGTAGAGCGCTGGCCCTGGAGTCAGAAGGACCTGAGTTCGGATACAGCCTCAGACACCTAACGCACACACAAACAAAAACCTAGCCGTGTGACCTTGGGCAAGTTACTTAACCCCAATTGCCCTCCAAAAGGCAAAAAAAAAAAAAAAAATATATATATATATATATACATATATATATATATATATATATATATATATATATATAAACCAAAAGATTCAATGACTATCAAAGTTTATATGATAAACATTCTTTATCTGATTTTTTTTTTCCATTACAGAGATTTAGGTTGAACTCAAAATGACCAAACAGGAATGAGTGTTACATAAATGTCAATAGAAAAGATTTCAAGTTGACCTCATCTCTAAATTGGTGCCCTGGCTTCACAGCTACTTTAGGCAGAATTGTTCACTGAAATGAATATCTGGCCCTTAGTATGTTTTTTCTTTCGGGGTTTTTGTCCCTTTGCTGTTCCTTCCTTTCATCCAAGTAACCCATCACTCTTAAGAGACTCTCTCTGACTCCCATCTCCCCCCCCCACCCTCTCCCCCACTGAGTTTCTTTCTTGTTTGCCCCTTGCTATTGCTGTTGGTGGTATGGTTCAGTCATTTCAGACATATCAGACTTTCTGTGACACCAATTTGGGTGTCTGGGTTTATTTTTGTTTTCTTTTTGGCAGAGACACTGGCAGAGACATTTCCTACTCCAGCTCATCTTACAGATGAGGAACTGAGGTAAACAACATTAAGCAACTGGCCCACAGTCACACAACTAGTAGTTGTCTGAAGCTGGATTTGAGCTCACGAAGATGAGTCTTCCCTACTGCAGGCCCAGTACTCTATCCGTTATGCCACCTAGCTGCCCTTTCCAGCCTCTAAGCCTTTTGGAATGAAAATTCTAAACTCATGAAGTTCAGTTAATATTCTTAAATATATTAAGGGCTGCTACCAGATAACATGTCAATTTCAATTAGTGTTTTCTTTAGACAATGCTTGCAGGTATCCAAAGGTGACCTCTCTTTTCCAACAAATCTGCATCTAGGCCCTCACCGAACAGTTCTGAAGAGGGAGTAGTCATTCGAAGTAGCTATTTCCCAGGATCACTTCTGGAAAAAGGTACATCACTACTACCACTACAACAAAGTTGGTAATAGCTTCTTCAAGACTCATGGTCAAAGTGACTTTATACACTAGCAGGAAATCAACCCAGTGTGATGCCCGTCTGCTGACTCCTTTTATGGAATGATTGTACCTCTGAAGTGTCACAGATTTTCATCCTCAGAAACTAATTGTCTCTCTGTAATTTCCTCTGAAGATCACACTGTATCTGCTTTTTCCTTTGTAAATCACATAACTGATTGTGGTCAAAAGCAATAAATTGTGACCTAGAGACAATGTCCTTTCCCTTGTTGTCTAACCTAGGGGAAATAATTCTAAACATTAGAATTTCAGGCTCAATAGGAAAGGAACTGAGTCGTGAACAGTTGGTTGGGAGATATTTGAGGACAAGAAGCTACTTACAGTTAAAGCAGTGCCAGTGTAAAAGGGACCACAAGAACAGCATTGAATCATAGCTCTAAATTCTATTCTAGTTAGATGGAAAGCAATGCAGAAAGATCAGTGGAATGTAATGGACAAAGCCTTGGATTCTATTCCTGCTCCTTTTCCTAATATAATTGTGTGACCTTTGCCAAGACACTTTATTCCCCAGGATTCCTTGTAACCATTTGCGAAATAGAGTTAATAATACTTTTTCTCCATATACCTCACAGGGCTTTTGTGAGGATTAAGTGAGATCAAGTAGGTAAAAGCTTATTTTTTCAGCAAAGCTCCACATAAATATGAGATATAGAGTACTTGGCGTGGTATATTGGGAAAGGAAGAAGCACTGGGATGGGAGCCTAGAGATCAAGGCTCTCACCTTACTTTTGCTATATGATAGCTAATGCACCTGGATGGCACAGTGCATACGGCATTGGGCCTGGAATTAGGAAGATCTGAGTTCAAATCCAGCCTCAGATACTTACAAACTGTGTAACTCAGAATAAGTCACTTAACCTCTGTTTGCCTCGATTTTCTCCATTATAAAATAGGGATAATAATAGATCCTACCTCTCAAGGTTGTTATGAGGATGAAATGAGATATTTGCAAAATATTCAGGATAGTTCCTGGAACAGAGTAGGTATCTCTAAATGTTTACTATCTTCTTCTTCCCAAGCTGTGTGGTCTTGGCATGAAGTTTAGCCACCATGAGCATTCGTTTCTTTAGATAGAAAAGTAGGAAGTCAGGATCTATGATCTGTATTAAAGAGGGAAGAAATCTTAGAATAGTAATTGGAGCTGACTCCAAAGTATATTTGGCCACAGGAAGAAATCATGGGGGCTCTTAATTCAGTTATTAATGGATTAAAATATTACCACGATTATTCCAATCAATTTAACAAACTATGAAGTGCCTTTTGTAATGCGCTGTGCTTAGTACTGAGGAAACAAAGGCAAAAAAATAATTAGTACCTGACCTCAGGAATTTTGGGGTGGGATGGGGGAATGTAACAGATGCACAGATAAGGAAATAAAGTCACAGTAACCTCAAGAAAAAAGAGAAAACTAATCTCTAGACCAAGAGTCCTAATTCTTTTTTGTTTGTTTGTTTCATGGATAACTTTGGTAGTTTGGAAGTACCACTTCTCAGAACAATGTTTAAATGCATAAAATAAAATATATAAGATTATGGAGGAAACCGAAGATTAGCAAAAATCAAGATGAATTTTTTTCCATCCAAGTTCATAGAACCCTGAAATAGATCCATATATCCTCTGTGGACTTTAGGCTAAGAACTGTTGCCACAGACAGCTAGGTGGCACAGTGAATAAAGTACTGGCCCTGGAGTCAGGAGGATCTTAGTTAAAACCCGGCCTTAGACACTTAACACAAAACTAACCATGTTACCTTAGGTAAGTCACTTAACCCCAATTGCCCTACTTTCCACCCTCCAAAAAAAAAAAAAAGTTTAAAAAAACAACTGTTTCCCTAAAGGGGTCATGGAAGGCTTTGTGTAAAAGGTATCCATCAGACGTGTGCTTCTAAAGAAGTTAGAAATTACAAGAGGCTGAGGAGTGAAGAGGGAAGGCTTTCCAGACACAAGTGACACTTGTGCAAAAGCGCAGAGTTATGATGCCATGTACTAAAAACAGCTGGAAAACAGAAAATGGTTAAAGGTAGGTGATGCGTAGTCATACTAGAGAAAAAGGTAGAGTTACACCACAGAAAGTTATAAATGCCAGAGTGAAGATTGTATATTTAATCCTACAAGCAATAAGTGCTTGATGAAGATGTAAGATTATAAGGTTCCATGATCAGATCTGCATATGCGAATGTTTTGAGATGGCTGTTCTAATACAACAGTGCTTAAGGTTATGTGTATTGAACTTTACAAACATACTGGTAAAAATTCTCAAAAAACACTTTGAGAAAGGTTGATTCATTGTCCACATTTAACAGATATGCAAAGTAGAACAGAGTTACAACATAGTTTGGGTAAGAATTCACTATATCCTGAAGTTATAACATATTTGAGCCAGAATAGACTCTAGAAACTATCTTGTCTAAGATATTCATTTTACAGGTAATGAAACCAAGATCCAGATAGTTCAAGGTATTTGCCAGGAATCATGCAACCTACTACATTAGGTTATAATGCACTCAGGAAGAGTAGGAATTAGCCTACATTCAAGCAGAAAAAAGTATATCATAAAAACAATTTCTAAGGTATTTTAATGGTTATTGCACTGACAATAGACAGTACAGAAGAATGGACAATTATTTAAGCCCTATTAGTCAAGCTACCAATTGGGCCTTGGAAGATATAGTTCTAGGACCTGTAACAGGTTTGTTTAATGGGAAAATTAAGTACCTCCTGGGTTAAAGGTTAGGACTGAGTTACTCTAACTATCCCCTGTTGCTCACCTATCTTATAATCTCAGTGGAGGAAAGTTCCCCATGAAAGGAAGCATCTTTTCTTATAACGGTGGTTGATTAATTTTTAAAGCGTCTCCCAATACTGAACTGAATGCTCTCATAATGACTCCATATAGACTTTTATCTAACTTATATAAGATTCCTAAGTTAAGGGAGGGGTAGCCATCTTCCTCTTTGTTCAGGACAGTCAGATGAACATATAAGTAGGTAGGTAAGTAGATAGATAGATAGATAGATAGATAGATAGATAGATAGATAGATAGATAGATAGACAGACAAGATAGCTAACTAGATAGAAAGACAGACAGACAGATAGAGATAAAGACATAAATGGAATTCATTCACTGTAACAGAGCTAAGGACAAAGGTCTGAGAAACTTTTGCATGGAGAAATGAATGTGAAAAGTCCCAAATTTGCTTTAGCAGAGTGGAGATTGCACAACTATTTAAAGACAGAGCTGAAGATGTGCTGATTACCCTGAGCAATAACATTACCCTAAAGTGGTGTTAAGAAACCTGAAGAAAAGTGAAGAAATAGTGGAATGGGGGAAATGATGGAGAAAAGTAGAAGAGGACAGAGCTTCAGACGATGACAGCTATAGCAGTACAGTAACTCATTGGTGATTCTGGCTACTGGCTTTGAAAAGCATTGGATTCTATATGGATGGATATATGATATATCTATAGATAAATATCTATCACAAGGTTGTACAGAATAACAGGCTTCCCTGGCTCCCTTTAAGCGTCAACTAAAATCCTATTTTCTAGAGGAAACCTTTGCCAACTCCTCTTCATTATTCCCTATTTATCCTATCTATAGTTTGTATATATTTGTTTGTTTATTGTCTCCTCCATTCAATCGTCAATGCCTTAAAGACACTTTTTGTCTCTTTCTGTATCCCCAGTGCTTATCATAGTATCTGACACATAGTAGGTGTTTAATAATATAATAAAAATAGCCTTATTTAGCAGGCTAATTATATATAAAGATAACAACAGAGTGCTAAAGATAGCTACATGAAGGATAATATTGAATAACATATTTATAGCGAGAAAGATATGATGGGATATAGAAGTTGATTGTAGAACAAGATGTAAATGTACATAAGAAAAAAATGGAAAGTAATTATTTTAAGATAGGATAAAAGGGGGGGGAACAAATTTGTTGTCCATTATTCCAATGAAATATCTATTGATAACATTTGGACCTAGCCCTGTCCTAAATGTTTGATTTAATTAAGTCTCCTGAGAGTCTCCAGAGTATAAAGTAGGCTTACTATACTTACAGAGAACTTTTCTCACAATAGTCTTCTAATATAAATAATATGGATAAGTAGTAGAGTTTTTTATTTATATTTTATGATAAATGAAATGGAGGTTCAGAGAAGTACAGTCACTGTCCCATGATCACACACATAGCTAATTTAAGTATTTGAGTCAGGATGCAGAACCAGGACTCTTTCCACAATACCAGGCTACATCTTTGTCATTTCCTGACCCAAAATTCATTTTTCTTGCTGGCCTGGCTCAATGTCTAACAATCCACTTTTGTGGCCATTATTTTTTAATAAAAGACTTTTTTCATATGGTCCCTTATTCAAATGGACTAATTTGCTTAAGAAAAGACTAAATAACCTCCGAGTTTCTTTTCAAACGTGATATTCCAGAATTTTACCAGAGAGAATACCTAATAAGAACAATTCCTTGATCAGACTATACAGCCATCACCTACTTAGAAAATAGATCACTGATGGGGGAGGTAGGGATGCGTCGAGCACATTGAGTACAACCAGAAGGGGGTGAGTGTAGTTCAGGTATCTTGAGTAATTTCAGTAAACAGTGGGAGAAAAATTTTAGTGATGTGACCAAGGAAGAAAGGAAATTAAGAGTCAGTGTAGCATAATGGAAAAGTCTTATAATTGGAGTCATTAAAGACAGAGGTTGAAATCCTGGCTATATTCATTACGAGCTATAGAGGATAAAGGAAATCACATAAACTATCAGTCTTCGTTTCTTTATACATACGAGACTAATAATACTTGTATTATCTGACTCACAAGGTTGTTGAGAATAAATATGAACTAGTAGTATGCCAAAGACTATATAAAAGTTAGCAATGACAAACTCCACCAATATTAAAATTCTGCCTGCAGTAGTAGCTTTACCCCAAATTGTAAATTAATACTAAAATTAATAATAATAAAAGTTAATAGTATGGGTAAATTTCTTATTCGTTAATTGAGAACACAAAACACCAAATGGATAAAGACTATATAAATGTGTGCATATATATATATATGTGTGTGTGTGTGTGTGTATGTGTGTGTCTGTGTATATGTATATGTATATGTGTGTGTGCATGTATAATATATATATTTATACATATATGTGTATATATACTTATGTGCATATGTATGTGTGTATATAATATATATTTTATACATATATAATATGTGTGTTACAGATCACAATAAGATGCTTGATCCTTAGGAGTTTGCCTTCTCCGATTTGTCTTAGGGTCAGTTGTTCTCATTAACGATGTTGCTAACATTCTCTCATTAATTGAATTGGAAACTATAGGTCACATAGGAAGTGATAACTTTTAATAACACAAAAATAGGGTGAAGGAGGATTTGAAAAAGGAAAGAAACCATTTTTATCCCCAAGGGAAGAGGAACAGTCCAAAAATACAAGAATGTGTATAGCTAATATCTCACATGAAGACAAAAACAATCATAACATTTAGATAGTATTTGTTTCTAAAAGAAATTTTTGCTTGTTTTCCACATAGCATTAATTTTTCTAAGCAAGTATTTTTATATAACAATCCAGTGGAAATAAAACCAACCGATTATGTAAATGATTACATAAACCTACTACATGTTTTCTTGACATAGTTCCTGAAAGAAAAATCACTTCTAGCTTCCTCTTATTATATCTCGTTATTAGCCAGGTTCTCAACACTGGCACACACTCACTTTTTGACTAATTAAAATCCTTCAAAGAAACAGGGACACAGCATGGTAAAGGAGAGAAAACATTACAATTCAAAAGACATGGAATCTGGTCCTGGCCCTTTGTTTTACTAAGTGTGTGACTTTGTTCAAGTTAATTAACTTTTCTTAGCCTCAATTTCCAAACTTATCAAAAAAAAAAGGGATAAGAATAGCAGCTCTTCCTACCTTCCAAGGTAACTTTGACGATCAAATGCAATAATTAATGTAAAAGAGCTTTGAAAACTGTAAAGCACACTGTGTTGTTCTTTGCGCCTCCAACTCCTCATCTGTAAAATGAGATGCTTGGAGTGGGTAATCTCCAAGGTCCCTCTAGCATTAGAATTCTATGATTCTAAGTTTAATTACAGCTTATGCATTAATCCCCAAAGAAAATTTTCAAAAACAAAACCTTTTAGATTAAAGGTAACCATGTGATTCAGTGAGAGAAAGTTTATGGTGATTAAATTTCAATGCCTCAGCAGGGCATACAGTCCATGGATCATCTTTTAAGCACATTTCACTATGGATGACAATTTTCAGATGAAAGGCAATTAAAACTGAGTTGTTATTACAACAGAATGCTGAAGAAAGGTGTTATGGACCTATTCAATGAGAGCATAAAATTAATGCTAAGAATGCTACGGTTATATTACTTCATCTTTTATTACTGTCATCATGTTTCATTTTTTCATTCTATAAATCTCAAGATATTTAGGAAACTTTTTCCCTAGTATTTGCTCCATTAATTTTCTCAGCTAAACTGGTGAGCAAGCTAATGGAATGCTCACAACGATCTTACTTTATTCAACTTCTCCAAGAGCTACCTTCATTTGATTTTTTAGTCTTCTGCTTGTTCTCATGGATTTGGGTATTATTTCTTTACCTAGACATCTATTCATCTTCAGCATATGGGTCAATAATCAAGTTAAGTCTCAAAGAAACATATCTCCTTATGCTTATTTCCCATCAGCCTGGCTTTTAATGCCCTTCTCCAAACTCCTTCAGAACCTAATCAATCAGTCATATAAGTTTTCTTACTCCTCCTTCACATATTTCCATTGCAGTTGTACTGGCCTGCTAGGTTTTGCCCATACATCACATTCTATCTCCTTCCTCTTTGACTTTACTCAAGAGTGCCTCTCCCCATGTCTCTTGCTCACCTGTAACTCAGTTTTCCTACCTTGATTAAAAGGTAATAGGAGGCTCTATCTCCTATATAAGAGTTTTCCTAAATGCTCTATGTATGAGCACTTTTTCTCCCTTGAAAATATATAGTATTATTTTGTATTTACCTTTATATGTTTTTACACCCCTCCCCAACCTCTATGAAGTAGAAGGTAAGACCTGTTTTGTTTTCATGCCTGTATTCTCAGCACCTATTAAAATTTCTTATACATTAGTTGAGTTGAATTGATGAATTGTCTGTTTCCTATATTAAAATTTTTTCCTTTCACTTTATTTCTTTTTAGAGTGGATGTTGGGTAGGTGGGAGAAGAGGCAAAGGAAGTGGAAAGGGAAAAAAAAATCTTCTCTCCATAGTAATTAAAGTCTCTCATGATATCCATTCTTTTTTTTTTCCCATTTTCCTATAGGTTTAAATGGTCAATTGGTCACCTGGCTCCTTATCAAAGAAACCCAAAATGAATAATTCAACAAACCCAAACTCCACTAACAATGGAATGGTTCTTGCAAGTCCATATAAAACCGTAGAAGTGATATTCATTGTACTGGTAGCAGGATCACTCAGTTTGGTCACCACCATTGGAAATATCCTGGTCATGGTCTCCATAAAAGTCAATCGCCACCTCCAGACTGTCAACAACTACTTTCTGTTCAGCTTGGCATGTGCTGACCTCATCATAGGCGCCTTCTCCATGAACTTATACACTCTCTACATTGTGATTGGCTACTGGCCCTTGGGGCCTGTGGTGTGTGACCTTTGGCTAGCCTTGGACTATGTTGTCAGTAATGCCTCTGTTATGAACCTGCTCATCATCAGCTTTGACAGATACTTTTGTGTCACCAAACCACTAACCTATCCGGTCAAGAGGACCACCAAAATGGCAGGCATGATGATTGCAGCTGCCTGGGTCCTCTCCTTTGTACTGTGGGCACCTGCCATTCTCTTCTGGCAGTTCATTGTAGGGGTAAGGACCGTGAAGGATGGAGAGTGCTACATTCAATTTTTCTCCAATGCTGCTGTCACCTTTGGCACAGCCATTGCCGCCTTCTACTTGCCTGTGATCATCATGTCAGTCTTGTACTGGCACATATCCCGAGCCAGCAAGAGTAGGATAAAAAAGGACAAAAAAGAAGCTGTGGTAAACCAGGATCCAGTCTCTCCAAGTCTGGTCCAAGGCAGGATTGTGAAGCCAAACAACAACAATATCCCCACCAGTGATGATGGGCTGGAACACAACAAAATCCAGAATGGCAAAGCCACCAGAGATGCAGTGACTGAAAACTGTATTCAAGGGGAGGAGAAAGAGAGTTCCAATGATTCCACTTCTGTCAGTGCTGTGGCTTCTAACATTAAAGAAGATGATATAACCAGAGAGGAAAACACAGTTTCCACCTCCCAGGGTCATTCCAAAGAAGAGAATTCCAAGCTGACATGCATCAAAATTGTCACCAAGACCCAGAAGGGTGACTGCTGTGCTCCCACCAATACCACTGTAGAGATTGTTGGTTCTTCAGGACAGAATGGAGATGATAAACAGAATATCGTTGCTCGCAAGATTGTGAAGATGACTAAGCAGCCTGCAAAAAAGAAACCTCCACCTTCTAGAGAAAAGAAAGTGACCAGGACTATCTTGGCTATCCTACTGGCTTTTATCGTCACCTGGACCCCATACAATGTCATGGTGCTTATAAACACCTTCTGTGCAACCTGTGTTCCCAATACAGTATGGACAATTGGCTACTGGCTCTGTTACATCAATAGCACCATCAACCCTGCTTGCTATGCACTGTGCAATGCCACCTTCAAGAAAACCTTCAAACACCTTCTCATGTGTAATTACAAGAACATAGGGGCCACAAGGTAAAAAGGATCAAAGATAAGAGAAGGAAACCAAAGGATTAGTCAAGAGGCTAGAAGGGGAAAACCAATTCCCAATTTTTAAAACTATGCCATAGCACTTTACATGATCAGTATGAAATGTTCAATCAAGGAAAGCAATGAAGACACTCATGACAGAGCCTCTGCTCTCCCTTTGGAGAACTGCATTTTAAAAAAAGTTTTGCAATCCAAGAGCAATGAGGAAGGGGGAGGAACCAATGGAAGATACGGATTTAAGTCAATGTTCCCTATTTCCTGACAGCATCACACAGAAGGGCTTTCGTGTCTATAGTTTTGTCTGTTCCTGTACAATAGTAATCAAATATCTCTCTTTTTTAAAAGAAATTAATTGGGATTATTTGTTCCTGTATGTCTATCTGAGGACAATATACAACATATAGTGACTTTTATTGGAAATTAAATACTAAATAGATAAATAATATATTAAGAACTAGAAAGGAAAGACAATGGGATAGTGATATCACATTGTGCAGATGATCTTCAGAATGTCAAGTTGATACTGCGACTTTGTCAGGGTCTTATATGGAAAACTGTAATGTAACATATGTGCATTTATCCATCCCTACGTCTTTCACTACTCAAGAAAGAAGCTAAAAAGGAGGGAGGCCAATGGCTTCTTTATTTTGCTATGCCATCAGAGTAGGGTGTTGCTCTGTTCTTCCTTTGATTGTATTTCTATCCCAAAAGGGATGCCCCCACAAAGTTTTCATTGAGCTTAGCTACACAGGCATGGGCATGAATATGGGGGCTCCTTGCTGCTCATTGTACCTTGTAGACTCTCTTGAGGTAACAGCCAATGGAACTTTAATTTCTTTGAGCTCTAATATGTAATATCTCCTATTGAGCTGGATTTCATCTCAATTAGCTGCTAATTTTGTTTTTAAAAAAACCTGTCCAAGGCAGGATGGAGAATCAAAGCCATCTGCAAAATGAAGGGTTTCATCAAATTAGTCACCAAGCAGTTCGGTTGGAAATCCCAAAAAGAGACTAGATCATTTTAGAAATGAGGAAATAGATAGGGGAAATTGAGGATAGAGCAAGAGAAGACTATTTCCAATAGCTATAAACATCCTGTTCAGGATCTGCCTGACATGAGAAATCTTAACCTATAAAAAGATGAATTCTTTGTTGCTGTCAGTCATGAAGAAGACTCAACTTCCTCCTAAACTGGATTAACATGGCTGCCTCAAATCTCTTCTGATCCTAACCCAAGAATAAAATATTTCTGAAGTCTTTGTCTGCCAATGCCTGTGTTGAGAGACACAAATTATAAAGTCCTATGACACATATCCCACTAAATAGAGTTGGAGTATTTGTTAAATTAAAACACAGAATGAGACAGATATTTTGATTCAGCCCATGAAAATGGAAAAGGAAAGACAAATTCCATTCTAATCACCCTAGAAGCAATATTAAGCCTGCTCCAAACCGTCAATTCCTTCTACATTAACTCAGCTACCCAGTCCTTCTATCCAAATAATAGTTATAGTCTATGTGTTGATAATATAGATTATAATCAAACTGAGGACAAGGTGAACTCTTAAGAATCTAATAAATAAATGTAGATGAATTTTCCTATTTATTCTTCTCTCTATCTGGATGTTAATGCAAATATATTTACCTTTGTGTTGACTCTCATTAGCATATAGTGAACTTAACCCCCAACCTTTTCCTCACATCATGATAATTTTTCAAACTCAACTTTGAAAGGACAGTCTTTTAAATTGCAGAAGAGTTTCCATGTTAAGATATATACTTAGTTAATACTTACTTAATTTTGGTGAGTTTCACATTTTTTGAATACATCAAACAATGATAACTGTAGCTCCTAACAGGATGATGGTGAAACATTCATATATAGCATAGCACACCCAGGAAAAATATGAAAAGACTTACCTTTGAGACTCTTGACTACATACTTTAATCAGTTCAAATGTCATTTTTAAACAACACCAACAACAAAAAGAGAACCATCTCATTGCTTGACTAAGTTGAACTTTCCAAAGTAACTAACTGTTTGATTGACATAAACTTTCTTTATAAAAATGGTTTCATATATATAGTTGCAAACAATTAATGTAGTTTCCATCACCATGATGTTTCAAAGTCAAAATTTCATTCCCTGCCTCAGTTTATTCAAGATATATCTATGAACAATTGATAGATGAAATTTTAAACAAACACACACACACAAGAACCAGACCTTTGCAAACAAAGAAACAGTTCAGTTGATAAACGAATGAAATAATGTAAAAAGTCTTCATTCAAAGATTGAGGATTCAAGGTTCTGGATATCTGTTGAATATGCTGGCAATCCCTCCTGGACCCAGATGTTTCCTGACCCCCATGCAGTGTGGTTCAGCAGGAAGACTGCTGGATTTCCTGTAGGATCTAATGAACAACATTGCTGCTTACTGATAAATGACATTCATTCTTTTTACATTTTAGTTACATTATCTCATTTATGCCTCTTAGCAACCCTTGAGGTATTTATTATAAGTATTATTAATCTCATTTTACAGCTGAGAAAAAGTAAGGCTCAAAGATATTGAGACTCACCGATGATCATTTCACTAGTAAAACTAGAGGTAGGATCCAAAACCAAGTCTTCTTGGATTTAAGTTCATTGCTCTATGCATTATTCCATAATACCTCTTTACATCTACTACCTGGGTGACCTTGGATAAACCCCTTAACATCTCTGGTCTCCTATTTCCTCATCTATAAAATGATGGTGTTGAGATACACAAATTCTAAATTCATGATCCTGACTGAGATGCCCCCACCCCCACTGGTATTAATATTTATACCTTCTTGAGCTCTGGCAAAAGACCTTGCTAACAGGGAGAGCGGTAGGCATTTTATGAAAGAATTCATGACAGATTGAGGCTTTTCTCCAAATGGACTCAGAGAAAAGATGAAGATGGGGTTGGAAACCATGCAAATGGAGAGCTTTGGAGAGAAGCAAGCTCTCATAAATATTTTGTTTAATATTCATGGATGTATCTGTTTGCAGAGATCTCTAAAACTTGGGGGAAAAGGAACTATCATTTTCTAAACCACAGTGAAAAATTCTCATCTTGTGAAAGAAAACTCACACTCACCTATTATCTCTTGGAGCTACTACTCTCCATTGAGTCCAGTGTATCTATGAGAAATTGGCATGTTAGAAGCCCAGACCAAACCAGGCAAGGTCCAAACCTTCTGACTCTTTTAGCCTCTCTGAATTCCCATAGAGGGGACTAAGTTGATTAATTCTAAGAATTAGAATACTGTTTCAAATTTGACCAATGGGAGGAAATAGTTCCAAGATGTGAAGGAATCAAACTTTGTGTCTCTATATTCCTACCATTTTGTTGGATAATATGATGACTTAAAAACCTAATGGAGCAAATACATAAAATGTTTAGAAATAGGAACTGAGTTATAGACACAGGGAGTGTTTGTCAGTTGATGCCTTGTCTTCTGTCAGAGTTACAGCTTTATTTTTCCCAAATATGAAATATACAGCCAATATTTAGAGCAGTAAGTGTTGTCTCTTTTTTACAAAGTTGACTTTCCTTTAACTTCTATTTGTCCTAGCCTCAAAACAATAACCTAAAGAACTAAAATTGGTTTACTTTGGGGCATGTGCAATGGGTTATTTGAAGAGAGAGTGTTCTCTCTTTAATTCTTAACTCATCCATATTCTTTTTAAATCTCAGTTTTAACAACTTAAGCCATAGACTCTAATTTGGTAAACACTGAGAATAGAAGTGAATTTAGTTTTGGGTCCTGTACTGTCTTGCTTTTCACCATCATCTTGTCTTTTTGTCAACCAAGGTGAGTTGCTGGTATGGGTAGAAACACAGAGACAAGAGTCCAAAACAATGGCCATATGTTTAAGGACATACATAAGGCCCTTCCAGAAAGACTCAGACTAATGGTCTGTCTTCATTGTAATTCATTCAAATCAGCTAATCCTTATCCTCTGCTTTAACAATCTTCCTTTTCACAAGCTTAGCACTAAAGTTACAAATAAAGGAGGAAAGCACACAATGCTGGGCAAAATTGTGCAATGTGTATGTTCAGCATGTACATACAATACTGGGCCTCTTAAATATGCTTATCTTTACAGGGTGCACGCTACAGCATGAATTGTGTGCATAATTACTGTATCCTACTGGAATATGCTGTATGCATACCATACATACCCTATACATGAAGTAATAAAAATGTACAATAGATATACATATTTCTGTATGCATAGGAATACAATATGTACACACAATTGTAATATGTAATATGGTCCATATTGCATAAAGAGATGTGTTGATCTGCTTTTTAAGTAGTTGAAGTAGATTTTGATGTATCCATTATTAAAAAGAGATAGTATTTGTTTTTAAAGAAAGACAGTTCATGGAATAAGGCCAAAATCCTACCTATATTAAAACTGTTTTATAATCTGAGATAGCATGGCATTGATTTTAAATATCTCTTAGAAGAAAACATAATAAACCTTTACTGATCTAGACAATGTAATGATATCGTTTTGTGCTTGTATGTCTTTGCCAACCATGGTGATCACCTATGTGATCAATACTGTTCACCACCTACCGCATTAATTGATCTCACATCTGATTATATAATGAGGAAGCAAAACAAAGCATTCATAATCATTTTAGCTCTCCTTGAAATAAATAATGATTGGGGGATCCATCCTATGACCCAATAGGGAATGGAAAGGGTTTTTTTTTGTTTCATTTTGTTTTGTTTTTAGATAATCTCTCACTGAAAAAAAATAGAACAAATACCCAGAGGCATAATTCAAAAGAATCCAATAGGGGTGGCTAGGTGGCACAGTGTATAGAGCACCAGCCCTGAAGTCAGGAGGACCTGAGTTCAAATCTGTCTTCAGACAGTTAACACACATGCACACACACACACACACACACACACACACACACACACAAAAACTAGCCGTGTGACCTTGGGCAAGTCACTTAACCCCAACTGCCCTCCAAAAACCAAAAAAAAAAATAAAAAAGAATCCAATGAATCTGCCTCTCCAAACTGGGTTAAGTGGAGTGAGCTAGACACTGGTTTCAGGACTATCTCTGGATTGTGTTTGACATTAGAGTTGACCCTTGGCAAAATTATGACACAGGAAATGTATTTCTTGGTGTTCTCCCACCTCCTCTTCAGTAGTTGTCTCCTAGGCCTCCTATTAACTCAAACTCGTTTATTCTTGAACCGTTGTCACTGGACTTTTTGCTTAGCTGGAGGACAACTAATTCTTGCTAAGGTGGTAGCCAAAAAAGGACTTAAAATGTCATATATGTACCCAGGGGCTATTTGTACTTTAATGGAAGAAATACATAAAGACCAAAACACTATCAAAACCGCAAGGATTTGATTGCTAATGGTAAAATTTAGGCCCAGGAATGGCAATGGAAGAAACTGATTTCATTGAAGTATCCTGCTAAGACCTCTCAGACCAAATCACCTAGGCAACCTATAAATCCACAAAACTCTAAGGCTCATCTGATATTCCACAAGATAAATATCCAAAGTCATCTGGATTTCATATATTCTTGACCACTAAAAGACTAAGTTGTCAGTTGATCAGCATGATAAAATACCCAAGTCAAATCATCACCAATTGGTTTGATAATGACTGATAAGCTTGTAACCTAATAATATTAATGGGGAGTAGAGGAGAAGGTATAATCTCCTCTCTCGTTTTTGTGTTTCCATAATTTTTCTGAAATTCCAATAGCAAAAAAAAAAAAAAGTAAGAGAGCGAGAGACAGAGACAGACAGAGAAAGAGAGGTGAGAAAGAGAGACAGAGACAGAGACAGAAAGAGACAGAGACAGAAAGGGAGAGAAGGAGGGAGAAGGAGAGAGAGACAGAGAGACAGAGAGAGAGAAACAAAGAAAGTGAATCCCCACATATAGTCCTACACTCAATTGTGGCACGTTAATTAGAGGCATCATTTAGAGTCAGGTGACCTGGATTTGCGTTTGATTTCCCAACTTATTCACAACTTGACTTGGAGATCATTTAATCTTCCTGGGTATCAATTTCTTAATTTGTATGTAAAAATAAAGACAATGGAACTTGTAACACTCACTATATGGTGTTGTTGCAAGAGAGATGGTTTGTATACTGCAAATCTCTATGTACAGATGAGCTACATACATTCCTAGCATAATGATGCCCCACAAGTAATTGATAAAGGAACTTGTAAATGAGATCCAAGATTATTAGTATGTACTGATTTCCACTGATTTGATTATTTTCATTGAAATGTGGCTATTGTTCAAATGTTCTACCTGAGCAAGCAGTAATATCTATGGAGAGAACAAACAAGGCAGTTGGCTATTGTTGAGGAAGAACAATGCACCTAATTTTGTTCTCTTCTGCTTCTGGATGTGGTAACATAATCATTTTTATAACTGAGAATGTAAGAAATAGTTACTTGTATGCACATACAAGGTATGGCTTGTGCATTTATTTACAAATATCTTTTGCAATGACTAACTTTTAGAAATCCTCTCTTCCACCTAAGCAAATACACATACACAAGAGAGTGAGTCAGGAAGTCAAAAAATACCCATAAATCCTCAGAAAGTCCAATTACATACTCATAAATACATACTAATAAATACATAATTGTATTTGTAATTCACATATTACCTCAGTTCTAAAGACATTTTGTATTAAGGACACAGAAGATGTGAAATAAGGTTCTATGTCATGTTCCATAGATAAGCTTCTCATGATTAAAAAATCATTCTCGGGGCGGCTAGGTGGTGCAGTGAGTAGAGAGTCAGCCATGGAGTCAGAGGGAGCTGGGTTCAGATCCAGCCTCAGACACTTAACACACACACAAACAAAAACTTAGCCTTGTGACCTTGGGCAGCTTACTTAACCCCAATTGCCCTGCAAAAAAAAAAAAAAATCATTCTCAAGAAAGTTCTTGAAGGGCTAATGTTTGAAATCTAGTAAACATTATGGTTTTAGTATGTTTGATTCCTAGGGAAATTTATAATCCTACAAAAGCAATTTTAAATGTGCTTATATCAAAATTAAGTTTATCACTACACAAGAACATTGTCCTATTTAGGGATTCTTAGACCCCACAGACAAGTTTCCCCCACCATCATTTATATTTTATGTGCCCCATAGTAACTTATAAGACCCCATCAACACAAAGAACCTATATCTGAAGAGGAAACAAAGAATACCTTTTATACCTTCATCAAGGAGAGACACCACTGTAGTGTGGATAAGTTCTCAGACCTATAGTTAGGAAGAATATCCATGACTTATTATAGAATCATCAACAAAGTGAGTCTAACCATTATCTGAATAATAATCCCACATTTCAAGGTACTCTGTAGTTGGTTTTCCAATGATTTTCCTTGAAAACCTCTGAAGCAAATCACTCCATTTTGGATCAGATCTAACTTGTAGGAAGTTTTTCTTGACATAAAAAATAATTTTTTATCCAGCCACTAATGTTTCCTAGTTGTTCCTTTAATAATTTTGCCAGGCATAAAAGAAACAACTAGCCTTGAGTATGAAGATTTCATTATGGTTTCTTCTTTCAAAAAAATTGAGACATTTCTTTTGTCCAATCCTTCAATACCTGTTTTATTCTATAGGGTTATTGGATTTTCCTAATAGTGGCTCAGTATTTACTTCTACCATCCCTTTCAGTACCTAAAGATATAATTCATCTGGACCAGGTGACCTGAACTCATTAAGGGTTCATCAACTCATCAATATAACCATGTGATTATATTAATATTTCTTTATTTTGAGTATAAACACATTCTTACACCAGCTGGTTAAGAGCAAATATAAAACCAGTGACATGAATTGGACACTTGTGTAGACCACATACAACATGCTTAACTCTAGTCCTTTTTTTAGGAACATTCTATAAAAGCAAAGACTAGTTGACAGTATATGGATACATCAGTCCAAATAGAGTCCATTAGTAGAATGGAGAAAGAAAGATTGAAACTTCATACTTCATTGATATGTGACCAGTGGAGCTTTTTTTTAAATAAAATATGGCAGTATTTTATCAACACGAATAGATGAGACGATGGGAGAAGAGAATGATGATTGATCACAGCATCATTTTTAAGTCATCTCTGGAATACTTTAGGGCTAATGACATATGGCAGTGTGGTAGGAGATAGATGAGCTACCAATGTCATCTGCTATCAATGGCTAGACTTTAGCCAAGTAGAATGCCATGTGGACTAGAGTACAATAACAGGAAAACCAGTCAAGTTTCTTTTTCCTATCATCTAAAGAAATGTATGTTTGTGAAGCAATGAATTATTTGTGAATCAATCAAAATGTATTTACCTGCCATAGAAGCTCACCATTGCTTATTGGTGCATAATGAGAAATTGATAGATGGTCATATAAAGGCCAGGCAAGAAAGGGAGTGTAGAAAATGCACATATTGCTCATAAACAATTTTGCAAAATGTTCATGGTTAGCAAAGCACAGTTCTGGGTATGTGTTTTGTCTAGTCTGAATAGAACAGACAAGACATTTGCCCTCAAAATTTCACATTCTAAGGAAGAAAAAATAGTCATTGGGGAAGCATTAGAATCTTTGGGAATTTTTTTAAATGAAGCAATAAAAATAAATAATATTTTCAGCAAAGAAAAAGTACTCAATCTCTCTTCGTGCTAACAAAAATAAAAAGCAGTCAGGAATCTTTTTCACCTCTCTCTTGCTCACATCATTTTAGCCTATGTCTTTCTTTTATTTTTCTCTGGTACCATCTGAAAAAGAAACATCAGTAATATTGTTTGCAAGGTAATTTTTAAGCCAATTTGTTTTAAAACTAGTAGCTCCAAAAGTGGGGCTTTGCATTTTATTTTCCTGCTATAGTTGACATTATAAGATACTAGAGAAGACCAAACGGCATGGAAAAATATTAAAATATCAATGGAGAAAGACATAATGTATGAATTTGAGAGAAAAACATGAGTGTTTCTCTTTTTTTCTTTTAATTGTATTTATTTTTAGTTTACAATGTTCAGTTCCACAATCCCATGAGTTCCAAATTTTCTCCCCTTCCTTCTCCCCCTCCTCCCCATGTCAGCATTCAATTCAATATAGGTTGTACATATACCTTCATATTAAACATTAATCAAGTTGTAAAGAAGAATTACAACCAATGGTATGAATGAGAAAGAAGAAATAAAATGAGAGAGAGAAAGAGGGAGAGAGAGAGAGAGAGAGAGAGAGAGAGAGAGAGAGAGAGAGAGAGAGAGAGTAGTTTGCTTCCATCTGCACTCAGCCTCCGTAATTCTTTCTCTGGATGTGAATAGCCTCTCCATCATGAGTCTTTTGGAGCTGTCTTATAACCTTGCATTGCTGAGAAAAAACAAATTTATTAAAGTTAGTCATAACATATACAATGTGTCTAAAATTGTGTACAATGTTCTCCTGGTTCTGTTTCCTCAATGAGTGTTTCTTCAAAGAAAAGATCTACCTTTTATTCTATATATGAAACAATTTATTCTCTAAAATGAATATAAATTTTATTTTATTTTATTTTTTTAACCATCAAAGTTTATTTTTTTTAAACAAATACTTTATTAACTTCTGTTTTACATCATTCATTTCCGCCAGGTTTTGAGTTACAATCATTTTCCCCCCATTATTCCCCTACCCAACCTCCCAGAATAGCAGTCCCACAAGATATCGGTTCCTCCAATCGGCTCTCTCCCATACCTTCTCCCATACCCCCATCGACTTTTCCATTAGAGGAAGATGAATCTTTGTGTCCCAATGCCTGCACATCTTATCTCCCAATTACGCAAAAGAGTATTAATAATAGTATTTATATATATATTTGAAACATTTAATGTTACGACTTGAATTTCAGATCCATTTCCTTCCTCCCTTGTCACCCATTCCTTCTTGGGATATAAGTAATTCAGTATATGTTGTACATGTCTAGCTATGCAAAACATTATCATAGTAGATATATTGTACAAGGCTGCTTATAATTCCCTCCCACTCATCCCACCCCCCACCTGGTCCATTCCCTACATGATCCTGTCCCTCTTCTATATTGGGTACTTCCAACCTCCCCTCACCCCAAGGATGCCCTCCCATCCATCATTCCTCCTCTCATCCCCCTTCCCCCTATCCTGCTGCAGGTTGAGATATCCCATTTAGTATGTATGTCATTTTCTCCCTGAACCAAATTCAATGTGAATGTGGTTTTGCCTTTTTAGCCTTCCTTATTCTCCCCCTCCTTTGCAACCACTTCCCCTTGTTTTTACATGGGATAGTTTACCCTACCCTGTCTCTCCCCATCTCCTCTTGCCACTTTCCTCTCTCACCTCATAATTTCATCCCTTGAGTACTCTCCCTTCCCAACAAAATCAACCTATGCCCTCTATCCATATATAACTGTAACCATATACACACACATTCACATATGTATTCATATGACCACACCCCCTTCTTCCATTATTTTCATAGTGAGAAAGATATCATCAGTCACAGATATTGCTTTTCCATATAGGAATGTAAATAGTTCAACTTTGATAAGTTCCTTTTGATTTCTTTTCCTGATTACCTTCTCAGGCATCTCTTCCTTCTTGTGTCTGGATGTCAAATTTTCTATTCAACTCTGGTTTTTTCCTCAAGAATGCTTGAAAGTCCTCTATTCCACTGAATGACCATATTTTCCCCTGAAACAAAATACTCAGTTTTGCTGGGTAGGTGACCCTTGGGTTCATTCCCAGTTCTTTTGCCCTCTGGAATATCATATTCCATGCCCTTCGATCCCTCAGTGTAGAAGCTGCCAGGTCCTGGGCTATTCTGATTGTGTTTCCACAATATTGAAATTGTTTCTTCCTGGCTGCTTGTAGTATTTTCTCCTTGATCTGGGGATTCTGGAACCTGGCTATAATATTCCTGGGAGTTTTCTTTTTGGGATCTTTTTCAGGAGGTGATCTGTGGATTCTTTCAACCTCTATTTTGCCCTCTGGATCTAAAACATCAGGGCAGTTTTCCTTGAGAATTTCTTGAAGGGTGATTTCTAGGTTCTTTCCTTGATCATGGCTTTCAGGTAGTCCAATAATTTTTAAATTGTCTCTCCTGGATCTATTCTCCAGGTCAGTGGTTTTTCCCATGAGATATTTCACATTGCCTTCTAATCTTTCGTTTGTTTGGATCTGCTTAACAGCATCTTGATTTCTCATAAAGTCACTAGCTTCCATTTGCTCCAGTCTAACTCTGAAGGAATGAATCTCCTCAGTGAACTTTTGAGATTCTTTTTCCATCTGGCAAATTCGACTTTTTAAGGCATTCTTCTCCTCACTGCCCTTTTGGGCCTCCTTTGCCATTTGAGTTAGTCTATTTTTTAAGGTGTTGTTTTCCTCAGTCAGGCTGTTGACCCTCATTTCATACTTTTCCTGCATCCTTCTCATTTCTCTTTCCAATTTTTCCTCCACTTCTCTTATTTGATTTTTAAAGTCCTTCTTAAGGTCCTCTATGGCCTGCAACCCGCTCATGTTTTCCCCTGGGGCTTTTGGAGCAGGACTTCTGACCTCACAGTCCTTTTCCCGCTCTATGCCCCCAAAATAGGAGTCTAGGGTTGCATTTTTCTGTTTCCTTTGCCTTGGCATGTTGCCACTTAATTGCTTGACGTTTGGGCTTGTTGCCACACTATGGCTTTAAGGCCAGATAGAGGAATTTTCGTCCCAAACGTGTGGGGGGCAACTTCCGTTTCTGGCAAGCTGTAAACCCACCCACAACTTCCACCCTAGATCACAATCCAGATCCAGGGAGGTTAAAGCAAGAGCGATTACCCCCCAAGACTGATCGCTGGATCTCCCCACGATTTGTAGGCTGGGAGCTGGAAATGCCTATGAAAACTACAAAATGGCGTGTCTCCTCAGCGGCTTCTAGCCCCCAGGGGAGGGAGCTGACGCATTCCCCAAATACAGGTCCCAAAGTCCATAGGACACTAACCTCTTACTTTGTCCTAGGCAAGTCTATGTTGATAATTCTGGCGTCTCCACAGTTCCTGGTGTTCTGGGGTTCCTCCAGCCGGCTGCTGGCCCTGCCGCCCTGGGGCTAAAACCTCGGCTCAGGTGGACCTGGGCTCGGCTCGGCTCAGCTCCTGCGCTCTGCGCTCTGGGCTCTGCGCGCTGCCGGCTCCCAGACCGCTGCGCTGGTCCTTCCTGCAGGGTGCTGGGCTGTCCTCAGCGGGAGGTTAGCTTCTCTGTGTCGTTCTGTGGGTGCTGGGGCTCCAGAAGTTTTTCAGAGTCCTTTTTTACATAGTTTGTGGAGAATCTGGGGGCAGAGAGGCTTGGATGAGCTGTTTCTACTCCGCCATCTTGGCTCCGCCCCCCCAAAGTTTATTTTTAAAAAATGGAACGGAGTGCTATAGGGGTGGTAGTAAGTTTCCAATAATGAAGCATCTTCAAGCAAAAAATGAAAGAACATCTGTCAGGGATATTACAGAGGGGATTTTATACGTTGATCAACAGTTGGACAAGATGAGTGAGGCAACGTGGTACAGCTGAAAGAACAATGTTCTGCCCCAGAGATCACCTATAAAAATAAAGCTATTGGATCAGTTGATCTCTCAGGTCTGTAGCAGCAGTCACCCCAACATCCCCAGGGTGGCTGCCAACAGGTTCTTAGATCTGCTTTTCAAAAGGAAAGCAACTCAAAATTGGTTAACAAGCTCACTTCAATCAATCGAACATATATTACCTAGTTCAGAGGGAAAAGGTCAACACACCGAACTTCAGAGTATACAGACAGATCAAACAGACAGGCTTCCAAACTGTCCAACCATTATCAATACCAAAATCACAGTTACCAGAGAGGGAAACATCAACATCTGGGTTTTCAAAGCCGGGGGGGCTCTAAACAGCTGCCCAGAGTCTCATCTAGTCAAATCACACAACACTTCTCAAAGTGAGCCCCCTGAATATAAATTTTAAAGGAAATACCACCAGTTTTCCCTTACAATGTATTTTATGTTATAGAGAATAATTATTTTTATTCTGGATACAGTCTATATTCTCTATCAATATCCCTTTGTATAGGCAAACACCCATGGCTCAGCTGTACATATCAAAATGAAGCATTTTGAGGAGGAAATTACATTATCAGTCAAAATAACATTTGTGTGGCATCAAGTTAATTCATTCATTTGTTCAAATATTGATAACTGCTCTCTTTGTGCAATACAAATTTATTTTCTCTCTCTTTTGAAAACAGTGTATAAGTTTCATTGCATCTGGTCTAGGAGATCTCAATAAATAATTATGGATGGGAATTCTTTCTATTAGGACCTCTCTCTTTTATGTAACATAAATAAATCTTCCAATTCAATATCCTGGAAAGAATATTCAATTATCAGTGCCAAAATGGGCTTATGTGTTATTTGATTCATTTATCTATATCTACAAATAGTACTACACTTTAAAAATACCAAGTAAGTAGGTATTGAACAAGATTTGGAAATACATGCAGCAAATGATTTCAGAATTTTTTTCCTAAATCAAATGGCTCCCAATATTTGTAATATCAAGTTATTGTATAGAGGCAAGATCATTCTTTAATCCCCCCAAGTTAAAAAAAAATATCTTCTAAATCATTACAGTTAGTTTAGAAGCTAAAAGTACTCCTAACAATGGTAGTAACACAGATGGCCCCCTGGGTAGTAATCAAAGAGAGTAAATGTCATTTTTGAGCTACAGCTGAAGAACTATTAACGGGCTAATGTGTAAAAGAAAAAAATAATTTAAATCCTAATAAGCAGTTTACATCTAATAACAATAATGATATCCAGCACTTACATAGTTTTGCAGAAGCATTTGCAAATATTATTTCATTTTATCTTCACAATAACCCCTTGGCTTGTCATGCTTTTTATCCCCATTTCAAAGATGAGGAAATTGAAGCACAGAAAGGTTAAGTGAATTGTCGCAGAGTCACATAGTTAGTGTCTGAGGCAGGATTTTCTTAAATCGTCTTTCTGACTCCAGATACCACACTCCATCCATTGGGCCACCTATCTGCCTCTCAACAATGACTAAACATTAGCTTCATTTTTTCCATTATGTTTCAAGTGGAAATATTTTACCAGGAACATTTTGCATGGTCTGTGTGGTCTAGGTGAATAATTAGATTTGGAAAATTCAAAAATTCTTGTGAAATGTATTTTCAGTTGGCATATAAGTAGTAAGGGTATTCATAAATGTGATAACTGGTCTTCTATGCTTTTGGCATAGAAGTCAGTGCCTTTTCTTTTTTCATTGTAACATCAATAAGCAGCCAAAAGGCCCACTTGTTCTGATTGGCTACAGCTCCTTTGCAGGCTCCAATAAAGGAAAGAGGCTTTGATAATATTGCCTATTTGAATCATTGTTCATAACTTGATTTCAATGAATTGCTCCAAGTTGGGTGATTAAAACTAGAGTTTTCTTTGAAGTTGTCCTTCCCTAAACAAAGTATTAAAAAAGATCACAGAGATCAAAATTATTGCCTATTACTTTTTATCCTCCAAACTGAATTTGGACAGGATTAAAAGATCACAGATTTAGGTCTGTGAGGTACCTTAAAGGCCATGTAGTCCAGACTCATTTTACAGCTGAGGAACTAGAAGCCCAGAAATGTGAAGTGATGTTACCAAGATCACGGAGGTTGTAGAGGCAGAGGGGAGATTTGAAGCTTAGATCTTGGCCTTCAATGTCACTTCCTTTCCACTGTCTCACTCTTCTTCTCAAATTGAGACAGAGAGGCTGTTCATGGTCACACAGCTCACAAGTGTCCATGCCCAGATATGAGCCTGTGCCTCTTTGCCTATGGTTCCCACACTCTGGTCATGGCACTGCAGAGCAGAAGAGTCCCTAATGTCATTTCTTGAACTGAATCAATTCTGTGGAGAGCTGGAATAGGAATAAATTATCATAGGATTTAGATCTGGAATAGACTTTAGGTCAATCAATCCAACACTCTTATTTTATAGATGAGGAAAGCAAAATCTAAAACTATTTTTTAGTATCAAGAATCATCATTTAGGACCTTTCCTGTACCATTCCCATGTACCCCTTAGTCAATCAGTGTGGAGCCTTCGGAGTACTTGCTATGTTGGACAGAAGGTAACTGTGAAACACAATATAGGAAAAATGCATTTACATGCTGATTTGTATCAAAGGATATTTGGAATAGGGATCTGGAAATATTGTACATAGTGAAAAAGGAAAGTTAAAAGAAACCCAAGGGCTAAGATGAACATCTATGTCAAAACATGAAGGATTTCTTCATTATATTTGTAATTAGAAAACATATTGGACTATCAACTAATAATTTAGAGAAATATAAGATAGAAAGGAGATATATTTAGTATTATTTAAATAAGCCACTTGATTTCAATCCTTCCAAGACACAAGATTTAAAATGAATCAAAGTTTCAAATATCTCAATTAATTAATTTGATTTAGAAGTCATGATTTGCAATCTGGAACAAAATAATTTTAGTTGTAATTGAGGATAGTCATGAGTTCATAAAGATATACCAGGTAAGGCTTCTCCAAATTCATTAACTGAACATGTTTTAAAATTAACTTGAGTCTGGATGTGGTGGGTCCACAGTTAATCCCAATTACTAGGGAGACTAAGGCTGGCAGATTGCTTGAGTGTGATTAAGACTCTAGAGTTGTAGTACAGCAAAAGCCAATCAGTTGTTCAAGTTAAGCTTGACACCAATATGATGAGCCCATAGAAGAGTTTAGGGAATGGGGGAGGCTGTTTATATGGAACAAGTCAGCTGAGTTTGGAAACACATCAGGTCCAAGAGTCTGTGCCAATCTACAGTAGTATTGAACCCATGGTTGCTGCACTTTCATATCCACTGAAAAAAGGGGGGGTGTGTGACTAGATGGTATACTGAATAGAGCACCAGTCCTGGAGTCAGGAGGACCTGAGTTCAAATCCAGCCTCAGACACTTAACACTTACTATTGTCCCACCTTCCCCCTCGAAAAAGCAAAATCATCATCATAATAATAATAAAGTTAATTTAAACCTCTGATACCAGTCTTTTGTATATTAAATGCCCATATTAATTGCATATATCTCTATAAAATCTTTTGTTTTAAACAAGAATAATAGCACATTATGACTATGTATAAATATAACACATGTTATCCAAAATATACAACTTGGAATTATGATAGCTATGATTACTCTTTAAATTCCATTTATGAGTAAAAGAACTCCAACCTTCTACTTGGTTTTCCATAATTTCCATTTTTAGTGTAAAAAATGCATAAAAGACTTTTATTCAGTGGGGTGGGGATTTAAGAGAAGAAGCTATAATAACACTATGATAAAAGAATGTGCAATTCTGTAAGGGTAATGAAAGAATTATACAAACTACAGCATATAAAGCCTGAAGATATTATTGAAAATAATATGCATTTGATCTAATTTAATGATGTTTTATAACAGGTTATACAAAACAACCTACATTTATTACATACATTTTAAATAATAAATTAAATATGACAACATATAAGCTACATAATTGTGGTCATATTATATAATGATTCCTAAAGAAAGAGCAGGTAGTGACAAACAACTCTGAAAATTCAAAGGAAATGCATGAATCACAAGGAAAAAGGTATACATAACTCATTACTATTTTGTGTACAAGTTTTACAGTGGTTGTGAAGGTTTGAGGCATCCAGGAGGCAAAAGTCACAGTATTCAAGATCAAAGAAGGACTTAGAAATTTGAGGGTCCCAACACTGGCAATAATTGAAGATGAAATTTCAAAATTATTATGCAATATGTATTTTCTTCCATCCAACTGTATTCTATCATATCAAGGAGCAATAATATAATAATGAGAGCAAAATTACAATAGTAAATGTTATGTCGTGTGGTTTCTCTCTCTCTTTTCCCCTGTTGGGGGTACTTGTGTCATCAGCAAGAAAGTCAAGCTGAGCGGGCAGCTAGGTGGCGCAGTGAGTAGAGCATTAGCCCTGGAGTCAGAAGGACCTGAGTTTGGATCCAGCCTGAGACACTTAAGGCACACACAAACAAAAACCTAGCCATGTGACGTTGGGCAAGTTACTTAACCCCAATTGCCCTCCAAAAGGCAAAAAAAAAAAAAAAATCAAGCTGACTTAGTGATCATAAAGGAAGGATGGGAACATATTGAGAACCTTGCAATTGGAAATGTGCCAAAATGCAATTAGAAGAACTGCCATTTCTTCTTCTGGAAGCTTTCATTACACTTTCCCACTTCTGAACAGGTGCAAACCACCCCAGAGCACCCCTTTCGTCCTGCTCATCTTTCTTCCCCCAAATTCTGAAGTGTCAGACTAGCATGTTAAACAGTGGATGGGGTAAAAATGGAAAGGGTTATATAGGAATGGTTACAAATGATGAAAAGAAAGGAATCATTATTATTCACTCCACACACTCAACCCTATATTTCAGGTAGGAAAAAAAGAGCCAGGTTCTTTACCTTCTAGAAGGGGGAAGGAGGGGCAGGAATAGTAAGCCAACTTAATTACAAAAAGAATTTGTGGGGAAAAGGGGGGATTTGGGGAGGAAGTAATGGACTTGGAGTCAGAAAACCTGTATTTGATTCTAGTTCTGCCCCTGTGAGATGCTGGACAAGTCATTTAGGTCTTTAGTCTTAGTTTGCAAAGTGGTGATAACATGTTTCTTTTATAGAGTGGTTAAAAATAATTAAGTTTAAAAATGTTTGTAAAGTTACTTTATGGATTGTAAAGCCCACATGAAGAGATGTATCTGTCATCATCATCATCATAGCATAGATCCTGGACATCTTTATCCCAATAAATATGACTCAAGTGTGCTTCTTTAGAAACCTGAATGACCGTGACTACATCACGCAGGGCAGTCCCTCTATCAATGCCGAACACAACCTCTCCATGCTTTAGTTGACAGTTTCATGAGTTACTGTGTCCAAAAAATATATACTTATCTCTATGTTAGATAACATTATGGTAATGAACCTGTTTGAACTTAGCTAAGTCAGTTCCCAGATCATAGGGTCAAAATCTGTTGTTACCACTATTTACTCCAAAACTTAGCAAAACTGTGATTCACTGAAATAACTCCTGAGAACCCAATCACACCCAAGTCAAAATGAATCATCAGAGTATGACATTTGAAGATATGCTCAGAGTGCCCCTCCTTGGCTATACATGTTCCATAGTGGGGTAAAGATGGTATGTGCATAGTTTGCAAGCCTGGCCTCATGTGATGGCTGTGGGATAGAACCTGGTCATGCATCTGGAATAATATACATTCCAATTTGGAAGGAAGTTGGAAAGCCTTGTAGCAGCAACCCTTTCTAAAGTATCCCTGTCATTCTCTGCTTGGACATGTACAATGAAAGGAGCTTACTCACATTGTGAGCATGGTTTCCCTGTTAAATTTTTGACTTGTTCCCATATTTTAAGGTTCCATCTTATATTGTCCCTCAAATGCTCCCACTTATTGGTCCCCATTCTTCCCTCTACAACAAACTAGGACAGTTCTAATCCCTCTTCTATATGACAGACCTATAAATGTTCCATAGCATAATAGAAGTACAGAATGAGGACTGTGAATTACTTTTCAACTTCTTATTTTATCATTTAGAAAGCTGAATCGCAAAAAGACTAAGTCTTCAGCGAAGGCATATAGCAAACTAATGTCCAAGATGAGACCCCATGTCCCCAAACACCTAGACTATTTTATGACTTTCATCATATTTTATTTTTTTTATTTTCCCCCCAGACCTAATCATTTCAAGTGATTCTTCTATGATATCATTTCAAAACTCTCCCTCATCCTACTATACAACTTTGTTGTCCTTCTTCAATAGCTGCAGCTATGCATGCAAGCCCAGGAAGTCACAGGGTGATTCTCTATTCAGTCTAGAGAAAAGTCTCTTTTTTAGTATCATAGCAATGGAAACTTGAAAAGAAACTTAAAGGAGAGGAAGCCTTTTCCCTTCTCCATATCTGATGAAAATACAAAGCTTTAGAGACTTTCTTATGGCTGACACTACAGATAAACTGGGTAAACATACAGTTGTATAGTATACTTTTAGGGGCCCAGAAAATGTTTCCATTTTTACCTCTATTCCCAGCCTAAACATCTTTTTCACAGACTCCCACTAAGAGAAACACATTCCTTCCTATAAATAAGCTAATCTCTTTTAAAATTCAAATATCCCAGGGACCGCTAATATATAAACAACCTATCAATCATTCATATTTTGGTAGAAATTAATATAATTATATGTTTTATTCTTAACATTAAGCTAAAAACAATAGAGACAGAGAGAGAGAGAGAGAGAGAGAGAGAGAGAGAGAGAGAGAGAGAGAGAGAGAGAAGGAGGAAGGGAGAGAGAGTTTAAATGGAATAGGTGGTGGAGGAAGCAGGGTAATTTATCAACAAGAGAGCAGGCCTTAATGAATTTCCATAATTGAGAATTCTGCATATTCTGAGAAATAGAATAGTATATTGGAAGGAGTATAGGACTTGGATTCAGAAAACCTGCTTTCATTTCTTAGCTCCAAATCTTACTAACATTAAACTATATGATCCTCATATAGCCTGGGTGAGTTTTCAGACACACCTATAAAGTCAGTATCATCCATGGGCATGGCATCCAAATGTGGCACTCACATCCTCTTCTTTCCTTTTCTGTTGGCTTATGCATCCTAACTTTCTCTCTCATCAACAGGTCTGGGTTTTTTCTGAGAGTTTAGGATAGAAAACATGAATGCCCACAGCAATGTGTCTATAGCTCAAGGTCCTACAGTTATCCCCAGTGTTCTGGAATTTTCTACTACTCACCACTGTAGCTCCTGAGCCCCTACTTGAGTGCTTCCTAATTTATACAAAATTAATCAATAAGATACTATTAACTTCAAATATAAAACATTTTCTAAGCACTAAAACATAAGCAGGAATAGTCTCAATATTTACTCAAGGGAAAGCAAAATAATAATAGCTATAGTCCATTTGTGTACCTAGGTCATAATGTCTCACTAATATATAATGTTTTGGGGGGAAAGTTGGAAAATACAGGCAATTGACAAGGTGGGACCTAAGAGTGAAAATTCATGTGCCCAAGCCAACTCACAATACTGGACCACAGGCTTTAATGTTCTTAGTCCTTTCAGGGCTGATATGTTCCACACAAAGTCACTTCTGTGATAGCTACTCCTCTTCTAGTCCTAGCTTCTCTCATGTTAAGCAAAAGCAATCTTTTACTTTCAAGCCAGGGAAAGAATTACATGCTATTTTAGCAAAAATAATTTTATTTAGTATATATACGTGTATATATCACATACACACACTGCATTTGTTTCAGTGACAAACAATTCACATAAACTCCAGAAAATCCAGGTAAATCCAGCTAGGGCTTCATTCAATAAGTCTCCTTTGCCAAGCAGTTCTAAGCAAGGTAAGACTCTTCTTACATTAAAGCAAGTGTAAAATCTGCCTTTCCATCTTTGTTTATTCATCTCAAAACATGATGTCAGTAGAAAGCATTCAAGATCCCTAAGAAGATTCTCCTATTTTAGTCTATAAAGAGTACTAGAGAACAATAATTTCAAAAAATTCAAAAAATAAGATGGAGGGAAATTCACAAATAATAATCATAACTTTAGATGTGAATGAACAATTTATGAATAAACAAGAGAGAGAGCAGAGTGAGGTGTAAAATGAATAATTTCAATTACATTAAATTAAAATTTTTGTGCAAACAAAACAAGTGTAACCAAGAAGAGAAGGAAAGCAGAGAATTAGAGAAAAGATTTTATAGACAGCTTCTTGGCTAAAGGTCTCATATCTAAAATACATTAAGAACTTTGTCAAATCTATAAGAACATAAGTCATTGATAAATGGTCAAAGTATATGGACAGGTAGCATTTTGGTGAAGAAATCAAAACTATCTATATTCACATGAGAAAAAAAGCTTTAAAACATCATTGATTAGAGAAATGAAAATTACAACAACCTTGAGATATCATTTTATGCCTATCAGATTGGCTAAAATGATTGAATGGGAAAGTGACAGATGTTGGAAGGAATGTGGGGAAAATGGGAGACTAATTCATTATTGGTGGACTGCAAACTGTTCTGACCATTTTGGAGAGCAATCTGAAATTATGCCCATAGAGGTATTAAGCTTCCTATACTCTTGACCCAGTAATACCAGTACTCGGTCTGTTTCCTAAGATGATTAGAGAAAAATAAAATGAATGTATATATTCTGTAATATTTATAGCAGTTTTCTTCATGTTGGCAAAGAACTGAATGTTACAGGAAAACCTGTCAATCAGGGAATGGCTGAACAAGTAGTGGTATATGATTGTAATGGAATGCTACTGTGCTATAAGAAATGATGAGCTCAATGATCTTGGGAAAACATGAATAGACTTGCAATAAATGATGAAGAGTAAAATAAGCAGATTCAAAAGAATGCTGTGTATGATAAGAACAATATTATTTTAAGAACAACTTTGAGTGACTAAATTATTTTGACAATAAAAAATACCCAAATTAACTACAAAGGACATACGAAGGAAGATGTTTTCTGCATCCAGAGAAAGAATTGAGATATACAAGTATGTTTAAAATGGAGATACACACACACACACACACACACACACACACACATACACACACACATTTGTGTCTAATAGTAGTCAGCTCTAGGACAGGGAGAGAGAAGGAAAAAAGTGGGGGAAAGTTACAAGGTAACTTGATTATATATGTAAAAAGAATAAATAGCAGGTTGTACATAACAGATTTGCAGTTTAATGTGTTTTTCATGTTCTTTTTTTATTCTAATATGGTATGGATCCTTTTTTATTTCTTGAGTTTAGAATAAAATTTAAAAGAATAAAATTCTGTACACAGTAGGAGGACTGTCATCTTCCAATCATCACATCAGCAAAAAATTTCTAAGTGTTTATGTATCTCTCTGTCACTGTTTATCCATCTCTGTTTCCATGACTGTCTGCTTCTCTCTCTCTCTCTCTCTCTCTCTCTCTCTCTCTCTCTCTCTCTCTCTCTCTCTTTCAACTCATCACTACTCAAACAAATATCAACCAGCCAGTCACTCAACACATGCCAGGCACTGTTATAAGTTCTGGAAATACAAAGAAACACCAGTTCCTTCTCTCAAGCATCATGAATTCTAATAGGTTTTTGTTCTACTGTTCAATCATGTCTGACTCTTTGTTATCCCATGGACCATAGCACACAAGAGTCTTCTGTCCTCCATTATCTCCCTAAGTCTATCCAAGCTCATATTCAATGCTTCCATGTCACTATCTATCCATCATTCTACATTCCCCTTCTCCTTTTGCCTTCAATCTTTCTCAGTAATAGAGTCTTTTCCAATGAGTCCTTTCTTCTCCTTATATAACTAAAGTATTTTGCAGCAATTTTTTTTATTTTACTTTCTAATGCTTCATTCTGGGCTACTGGGCTACTAGGCTACTAGGAAAGCAAACCCAGGTTGGCCAAGGCAAAGTTGGCAATGGCCTCAGAGATTCAGGTCATCAACCTCTATTCTCTCTCCAGTTACTTTAATCCCTGAAGAATACCTGAAGTACCCAAGTAACATTTATCTCTTTTTCCCCAAGGACATAGTTCAAAGCCCCAGAGACAATTGCATTTTCTGGTTGAAAAATAAGGGCATGAATAATTATTTTAAAGAAACAGCAGGGCTTCTTAGTCATCTGTGCCCTGAGAGAAGTAATCTTCCAGACAATACAACACACACATCCTGAGTTGAGCATGTATGTACACTGGATGAGAGTTTACTTAAGTAGCTTCAATATAACTAATAGAAATAGAATAATCATAAAAATGAGAATATAAGAGAAACAGTAAGGATTGCAAGAATTTAGGAAGAGATGAGGTAGATCTCTGCAATGGTAAGGGAATTTAACAATCCCCCTGCCCCTTAATAGGCATAGGGAATTTGAAAATCATCCCTGCCCCTTAATGGATTTCACTTGCAGCCCTACAAAAACTTGCTTAGGGGAGGTTTGTTTTTCCAGGAAGGCCCATACTTTTTGTTACTTTGTAATTAGGTAGTAGGTCATGAAGGTTGTGAAGTCCTCTGGAGAAGGCTGTATCTATACCCTAAGGTAAAGCTTTGCTTTGGGACTGGCTTATGGGAAGAGTTGTGTCATTTGACCAGATGAGACTCTGGGCAGCCCTTGAGCCCCCTGGCTTTGAAACCCTAGATGTTGGTGCTTCTCTTTCTGGTAGCTAAGTAGGCATGTATGTAATGGTCAGACAGCTAGAAGTCCTGTCTGTTGATCTGTTGAATTGTGTTATTTTTCTCTGTATTTTTTGTCTGCATGTAATTTCTGTTTGTGTTTTCTGAAGATCAGGGTGCTGACTTTTTCCCCTGAACCAAGTGAATTATATAATATATAATTACTATAAATTATTATTATTTTATATTATTATATTTATTATTATATTATTACATAATATTGTTATATCATTATATATGTTATAATATTATTATATTATATATAAATTATTGTATATTTTTATATAAATAAAAAGCTTACAAAACCTTTTGGGATGAGATTAGGTCCCTTCCAAGGAAAGATCTCTTAGGAATATCAAAACTTTGGAGAGAATGACCCTTCCTGAGTCTGGGAACCATCTCACTAAGGAGAGGTTATGGTGCTATATCCAAACTGTGAATATGAGTAGAAGACAACTGCTTTCATTTCTTCTCAAGAGCTCTTCTCCAGAATGGGAACTAACTTAGCAAGCAGAGGTTATAGTAGAATGACTTAATAACTTAACACCTCCCTCTGTTTTAATTTTTTCATCTACAAAATGAGGAAGTTGGACTAAGTGATCTCTAATATCATTTTCTTATCACAGATAAGAGATTTAGATATGAAAAGAGTCTTAGAGGCCATCTGATACAACTCTCTTATTTTTAAAAGGACATAGTGGTCCAGGAATACTAAGTGACTTGTCACAAAGTCAGTAAGTAGCCAAGATTCAAATCTAGAACTTTTGACAATATTCAGCAATCCTTTCCACTGGACCATGCTGTCTTTTAAGTGATTTACCCAAATTCACACAGCCAGTTAGTGGCAGAACTGGAATTCAAACTCAGTTTTCTAGACTTTTAGTCTGATTCTCTTTTTACCATGCCCTTGTGCCTTACAGGCCAACGATTTCTATTATGGGTTCCAGCAATGGTTTTGATAAACCATATTTTCCTGCTAACTCAAAAACTAAAGTGATAAGGCATGAATGCAGATAGCAGGAACAGAGGTGCAGGGATTGGCCTAACATGCCACTTTAAGGAATAAAACTGTTGGGAGGCTAGGTGGCTCAGTGAGTGGAGCACAGGCCCTGGAATCAGGAGGACCTGACTTCAAATCCAGCCCCAGACACTTAACATAAAAACTAGCCATGTGACCTTGGGCAAGTCACTTAACCCCAATTGCCCTCCAAAAAGCCAAAAAAAATAGAACTGTTCTATATGGATAAAACTTTCAAACTGGTCAAAATTCAATTTGACTATAATTTTATTAAGTAACCATTATACATAGGGCTTATGAGAGGTAGCTTGACAGAGCAAATAGAGAGCTGATGTCAAAGCCAGAATGATCTGGGTTCAAGTTTCCCCTTTGATACATGCTAGCTTTGTGAGCTTGGGCAAAGTCATTTAACCTAGACCACTATCTGAGACCTTGGAGAAAAAAAATGCTGATTGACATTAACAGAGAGTGTTTCCCCAAACAAATGAATCCCCAATCTGGTCCCTATACCCATAATCTCTTACACAGCACAAGATTAGAAAGCTGAAGTGGCAGCCAAAAGTATACACTTAAGAAAATGTCTACAATGTTAGAATAGTATGTTCAATCTGGAACTGAATACTGAGTTTCGTGATTTTCAATCTAGGGTTACTATCCTGCTTCCCACAAAACAATGTCAGATTTATGCATTAGTCTCTGTAATAATGACTGCCATCCAGCCTTCCAGTTTCTGGGTAAAGTTGAAAAGTATAATAGATTGGGGATATCAAATAGAATCCATCTCAGAGTAGCCAATCAATCATTGTTATGATGTTTGGGAACATGACACATCAAAAATTCAAACATATTTTAATTAATCAATACAAAAAATGTGTATGTCATACAGGGGAAAAAAAGTAAAACACTGTATTTTTGTCCTAATTGGATCCTAATCTGGTCCTAATCAGTTCAAATAAGATTTCTATTTCTTTTTTTTCCCAAATGCTTTATTAACTTCTGGTTTACATCATTCATTTTCACCAGGTTTTGAGTTACAATTGTTTTTCCATTTTCCCCCCACCCACCACCCCAGAATAACAGTCCCACAGGATATCCCCTCATCCAATCTGCTCTCTCCCATATCTTCTCCCATACCCCCTTCGACTTTTCCAGTAGGTCAAGGAGAATCTCTGTGCCCCAATGCTTGTATATCTTATTTTCTAATTATATATAAAATAATATTAATAATAGTATTTATACATTTTTAAAACATTTGATTTTAAAACTTTGATTTCCAGATTCATTCCTTTCCTCCCTTGTCACCCACCCCTACTGGGTAGACAAGTAATCCAGTATATGTTATACGTGTGTAGCTATGCAAAACACCACCAAAGTAGATAAATTGTAAAAGACTGACAATATTTCCCTCCCTCCTATCCCACCTCCTACTTGGTCTATTCTCTACTTTGATCCTGTCCCTTTTCAAAAGTGGGTGTTTCCAACTTCCCTCCCCCCCTTCCCTCCTATCCTCCTTTCAATCACCCCCCTTCTCATCACCTTCCCCCCTACTCTCCTGTAGGGTGAGATATGCTATTTAGTATGTATGTCATTCTCTCCCTGAGCCAGATTCAATGAGAACAAGGTTTTGCCTTTTTGCCTTCCTGCTCTTCCCCTCCATTGTAACCATTTTCCCTTGCCTCTTCTATATGAGATAGTCCACCCCATACTGTCTCTCCCCATCTCCTATTGTTATACCCCTCTCTCACCTCTTGATTTCACCTTTTAAGTATCATCCCTTCCTATTAAATTCGACCTGTGCCCTCTAACTATATACACTTTGTACACATATATACACACATTAGCATATGTATTCATATGCCTCTATACCCTTCTTCAACTATTTTCATACTGAAAAAGGTTTCATCAGTTATAGTTACCATATTTTCCATGTAGGTATGTAAATAGTTCAACTTTGATAAGTTCCTTATGATTTCTTTTCCCTGTTTACCTTCTCAAGCATCTCTTGCTTCTTGTATCTGAATGTCAACAGATTTCTGTTTCTTGGTGTCCATACAACAAGGAGTCAATTTACAGGGATTTATGCTTCTGAAACCAATGACATGATTCTATGGAAAGGAAGGCAAGATGCCAATTTGGCAATTGGCCAAAGGGCAAACCAAAACAAAAATTCATCATAGAAAAAAAAATCCAAACAAGGTGTTGTCAGTTTGATATTTAGCTAACTAATGTGGCCATAGCATAAGCTAATTTAGATTTTATTTCATTCCTGGTCAATGAATAGTTCCCCTATAGGGTCAGGCTAAGCCAAGGTAAAAGGCACAGGGAGTAGATATTTGAGCAGTATGACTGGACTGAAGTAATAGCTTTATGGATGTAGAACAGGATATCTTTGCTCTCTAGAGTTATTGTCTTTTTCTGGAGGGAATAACATAACACCACATCTGAAAGACCCTTAGTCTGGCTGACAGGGAAAAGGTGAAAAGAGGCATAATGCCCATCTCACCTCCAGGAGGTGCAATGGATTGAGGGGAAGGGGAAAGATAGCTTATTCATCCTCTTCCTATACTCCTCTCTTCCCCTATCCCTGCCTCCCATCCTTGGTTATGTCATAAGGGGGAAGAATACATTTCTTTTGTTGAGCTTGGTAGATTACGACTTTGGAGGAACTAGAAATAATGGTCTGGAAAGTTTAAAGAAATGGAACTTTTAGTGAATCAGAGGAGCATGGCCTTTCACAGACAGGAAGTATCCATTTGTTTTTCTAGATGCTTCATTCAAGATCTTCTTTCTCTTATCTCCCTCCCTTTTTCTCTTTCTCCCATTTTCCCTCTCTTCTTTCTCCCTTTTTCAGTCTTGTTAAGTGAAGATGATAGAATTTTTTCAGGTTTTTTTTAATACTGAACATGGTACCTAAAATGTTCCTTAGGTGCCTCAGAAAAGCATAATACCCTTCTATCTTTCTGTGTGCATGCCTGATAGCTGAGCATTGGTTAGGATTTGGGATTATAGCAAACAATAGAAACCAACTCATATCTATATAATATTTTGAGGCCTGAAAAGTGTTTGCCTCAAAGCTACCTAAGGAGATAGCACAAGCATAACTGGAGTTATTTTACAGATGAGAAAACAGGTTCTTAGAGGTTAAGTATCCGAGGCAAGAGTCTCAAATCCAGTGTTCTATCTACTGTTCCATGCTGCTAAAATTCACCATATAAAGTTGGTGTCTGATTAATTGGTGTGTTGGTGTTTTGAGCGTGGGAATAGAGCTTGAAAAAGCTATAATGCCTTTTAAGCGATCAATATAAATTTTAATTATCTATGATTGCAAAAATTTCATTCCTGGTATTTTTAATAGAAAAACTGACTCAGAGAGAGAGAGAGAGAGAGAGAGAGAGAGAGAGAGAGAGAGAGAGAGAGAGAGAGAGAAATAGATTTGCTTAGACTGGAGTCAATAAGATTAGAATTCAAATTCTACCTCAGACACTAGCTGTGTGACCCTAGGCAAGTCATTTAACCCTGTTTGCCTCAGTTTCCTCATCTATAAAAACAGACAAGGAAATGGCAAACCCCTCCAGTATCTTTGCCAAGATTAACCCAAATATTTTTTGACAGAGTCAGAAATGACTGAAACAACTGAGCAACAACAAGAGATATACAATAGCCAAAGTCAAAATGTCTGGGACATTACAAAACTAATTCTCCTGGAGACTCTAGGGAGCAGCCTCACTCATAATTCTGGTAGAGAATGTGGGTATCACTGGAAGAATTGCAAACAGTCTTCACAAGAAAGAAAAAAAAGTCTTGTTCGCAAGATGGCAACATCCCCACTTCCCTCTACTTGCTCATGCTGATAGCTAATTTTGTTCCGTTTTTTCAGTCATATCTGACTCTTTATGACCCCATTTGGGATTTTCTTGGCAAAGATTCTGGAAAGATTTGTCATTTTCTTCCCCAGATCATTTTATAGATGAGGAAACTGAGACAAACAAACAGTCTTAAATTACTTTCTCAGGGTCATATAGCTAAGAAATGCCTGAGGACATATTTGAACTCATGAAGATGAGTCTTCCTGATTTCAGGTCTGACATTCTATCCATTATACCACCTAGCTGCCTGATAACTCATTAACCTTTCATTAAGAGTCAACTCAAGGAAACTAGGGCCCTCCCTGACCATAAAATATTTCTTTTTCCTTAAAACTCAGCTGTGCTATACAAGATCATTCAAAGACCTAGGAATTCAATAATTCAATAACAATTTTGAAATTCTCATTTTCTGTTAGCCTCCAGTCATGCTGTGTAACTGTGAAAGACAGAACGGGACCACAGTATCTATCCTGACTTACAGCTCTATCAATGCAATAGCCCTTTATGAAAAAGGGCTTCAGATGAACAATTCAATTCAGCATACAGTTAAGTGCATTCTATATGCAAGTCAACTTGGGAAGTAAAATCACTTACCGGCATCACACACTTTCAAGATTTTACAGTTGCAAATCCAGGGATAAAAGCATGTGCTCAGGGTAGACAGCACAGTCGGTTACTGTGATAAATGGCATTTACCTGTTAGAGTCTGAGTTTTTGACATAAACCCTATATAAAGAGGAGTTCTTCACCCTTTTTTTTTTTGTCATGGACGCATTTGTCAGCTTTGTGAAGCTTATTGACTCCTTCTGGAAATAATGTTTTTAAATTCATAAAATAAAATTCATAGAATTACAATTTAAGTGTATTATAGCAAAACTCAATTATTCAAATATTTAAATGAATACCACCACCAACAACAACAACAAATGGCGGCAGCTAGGTGGCGCAGTGAGTAGAGCACCAGCCCTGGAATCAGGAGGACCTGAGTCCAATTGTGACCTCACACACATTTACTAGCTGTGTGACCTTGGGCAAATCACTTAACACCAATTGCCTTGCCTTCCCCCCTCCAAAGCAGCAGCAACAACAACAACAACAACAACAACAACAAATACAACAGCATATACTCCAGTCATAGAGGCTGCCTGGCTCCTCAGGTTGCCCTATCAGGTCTATCAGACCAACTCTAATCTGAAGGCAAGTATTCAAAGTATTCAAGATCCTTCATATAAGAGGAATCCTATGAGGTATTTACTAATGACTTAAAGGAGAAACTCACAAGGCTAGAGATATTTTTGGAAGAAAGCACCAAGAGAGTCAGAATCCAGCAGACCCATAGTCCATTCCTAATCACTCTGAGGTTTCAGGGAGAGCCCTGAGCCTTGGCTCCTGCACCCTAAAGTATGCTGTGGGTACCACTAATAATACCAAGAATGGTGAACTGCATGGGGCGGCTAGGTGGAGCAGTGAGTAGAGCGTCGGCCCTCGAGTCAGAAGGACCTGAGTTCTGATCCGGCCTCAGACACTTAACGCACACACACACACACACACACACACACACACACACACACACACACACACAGCTAGCCGTGTAGCCTTGGGCAAGTTACTTAACCCCAATTGCCCTCCAAAAAGCAAAAAAAAAAAAAAAAGAATGGTGAACTGCAGAATGCAGTTTCATTGTGTAAGGAGCCTAAAGCTTCCTCTCAAAAGAGTTTTGTTTTTGTTTTTATCCTAAAGGTGGGCTAGACAAACTAAAAAAGGGTAGGGAGCATTTTTTCCCTATGTTTCTATAATTTGACTATGATGCAACCTTTTATGTCTAGTTCACATATCATTAGGAGCTTATCTTGGCATGAGGTGTTGGTCTAAATTTAATTTCTTCCTTATGTTATCCAATTAATCTTCAGTTTGGAAGAATGAAATGGTGTTTCCTAGGAAAGATTTATCCAAAAAATTGGGTTTAAGAACAAGTTCTCTGAATAATAGAGATGTAGCAGCAAGAAGAAATTGTGAAAATGGAGACAATTTTCAAATTATTATTAATAGAACATTCCTCTATCCTCCACACCTTTCTTCTTATAATTATGATGTGCTAAGCCTAGTGCTAAACATGAGGGACACAAAGGTAAAAACATTATCCCTGCCCTGAAGGAGTTCACATTCTAAGAAAAGAGACAACATGCCAATTATTAAGGATGTACAAGACATATACAGTGAAAATGGAAGATAATCAGAGGGTAAAGGAATTAGTGGGGAAGTGAGAGAAATAAGGAGGGGAAATGGAAAGGCCTTCTGAAGAAAATGAGATCTGAGTTGAATCTTGAAGAAAAACAGAGAAACTAGGACATAGAGGGAAGTAACTGTTTTTTATTCATTCCAGGCCTGGGAATTGGTCAGTGCCAAAGCATGATGTCCAGATATTTGGTTTCCTCTGGGAAAAACATCAAGTAAGTCATTGTCACTGAATCCTAGAATTCACAAAGGGCAGTAAAGAATGACCAATACTGGTCAGGTAGGAATAAGCCTGGCTGTGCAGAGCTTTACAATGCCAAACAGATGTTACATTGGATCCTAGAAATAATAGGGAGCTCTAAGTATGTATTAAGTATAGGGGTGACATGGTCACCTCTATGCTTTAGGATAATCACTTTGGAAGTCTAGTGGAGGACAGATTAGAAAGGGCAGAAACTTGAGACTTGGAGACCAATTTAAAGGCTCTTGCAATAGTCAAGGAAATAGGAGGTTTGGAAGGGCCTGAATTAAGGTGATGGGCAGTTAGGTAATGCAGTGGATAAATGTAGTCCTGGTGTCATGAAGACCAGATCTCAAATGCAGCCTCAGAAGCTTACTAACAATGTGATCCTGGGCAAGTCATTTAAACCCATTTAAATCATCTTTAAAGGGAATGGCAATTCAGTATCTGTGTCAAGAAAACCTCAAGGGGAGTCAAGAAGAGTCAGACATGACTGAAACAAGTGAACAAACAACTAAGGTTGTGACTATGTTAAGGGGAAAGAAAAAAGAAGCATTTGAATTGGGTTTTTTCTACCTATTTTGCCGCCTTAATAGTTGAGCCTTATCTTCATACATGTTAGGTAGTGAACAAAGGATAATTACAGAGAAATTAATCTCAAAGAATAGATACACTAACTGGGGTTGAAGGGTGGGAGGGGTAGGGAGAAGGACATTTTTGGTACCATTTATTATGCCCTGTCAGGTCTGGATCTGAGAATTATAGATTGACATATGAAGGTTTTGCTGGGTCTATTTTTTTTAAACGAAATGCTCTTTTTGTCCTAAGTGATTATTTTCCAGACTGGGGTTGGGCACTTTCAAGTGAGGGAAACAATAAGGTAGGGGTGTGCTGGAACCAGCTCTAACTAGCTCAGAAGAGACAATTCTTAAATCTTCTGTGGGAGCATTTATACCTCAGAAATTAGTGAATGATAGAAATCAGGGCTTGCTTTATTGTTTTCTTCCTTGTCTAGACTTTAAAAATTTAATAACACAGCTTAAAGTTTAAAAATGTATACTGTGTACTTTTAGAGAGCTGGTTTTTAAACATTTATTAGTGTTCCACTGCACTAAAATCTCTAGGAAAATCCTGCCATTATAAGATAATAACATCTTGCATTTATATACCATTTTAAGGTTTACAAAATGCTCTATGGGTATTATTCTATTTTATTTTCATAACTTTGGAAAAATATTATTATTCCCATTTTATAGATGAGAAAGCTGAGGCATAGAGAGATTAGGTAACTTCCTAGAGTCACACAGTTACTAATTGTTTGAAGCTGAATTTGAACTCAGGTCTTCTGACTTCTGAGTTCAGTATTCCATCCACTCAACCAGATAACTGCCTTTTCTAATCTTTTCTATTCTTTTCACATATTCACCTACAACGGGTACAATATTCAGAGTGCCACATTACTGTGGTTTTAATGTGTTTGTGTGCACCAGTAAGCAGCCTGTTATATTCTCTTTTTTGGTGGTTCGCTAATTCATTAGCATAACCACCACAACAGTAATACTTTCTAGCAACAATTTGGTCTTCTAATTTAGAAAATCCACTAAAATAGAACTGTTCAATCCATGATACCAAGATCAAAATAGGATCACAAACAAATAGTCAAAAGCAGCTATAGTCTCAATGGATTCTAGTCCACACAGCAAGTCCCACTGTTTATATTCATTGCAAAACATATAAAACTATCTGTATAAATATTATGCAGCTGGTTAACTACATCTCCAGAGCACATGTCCAATTAGTTCTGTTTCTATTAAACTTTTTTTTATATCTCTTCACAGCTTACAGCTTCACAACTTGTTCATATACAGCACATCACATAAACATCATAACATAATCCAAACTAGATATCAGGGGAACAAATTAATTTTGGCAAAGAATAAAATAATACTATCAGAGGACACATCCATATAAAATAGATAGGAGAGATTAAAAAAATCTTTAAACCATTAAATGAATAAAGGAAAACCATTTTAATTCCTATAATCTTAATACATGACCAAATTTATTGCCTTTGATTTATTACATAAATCTTCTATATCCTCAGAAGCTGAATTGCCAGAATTGTCCACCACTATGATAGTGTCTGAACCCAATAAGAAACAGACAGGAAAATGAGAGTAGGGATTACTTGAAGCTCTTCTATGGTCTGTGATCCAAATATCTAAATTTTTCGTATATTCAAATTAATAAGCCACTTATAGCTCTCATCATTACTGTTAAAATACATTTTTCTGATCATTGTTATAGATAATAAGTGATGCAGTATTGCCACAGCTATGCATCTATGGCATTGCTTTATAAACTTTTCCAAAACTTACTGTCAGAAACCTATAAATGTGCAACACAAATGTGACTTGTTATAATAGAAAACATACAACAAAATGTATTGCTAGCATGCGATATTATTAATTCAGTTGAATGTATTTCAAATTATATACAATCCATTTATGTGCCTTCTAATTTGAACATTCCATATTGATTACACACACACACACACACACACACACACACACAAATACACACCGGGTATAGTTATCAATATTGATATCATAAATTACCGCAACCTGTAGTAATACTACATTACTTAATATCTATAACAAAGATCAAAATACATTGTGGGTCATATCATTCCCAGCCTATATAATATAGCACATCCAATTAAATTTATATCAAACCCATTTAATCTGAATCAACTGGATTTGGAGTGGGTTCCTCCTCTCCTTTCTTCCTTATATCCTATTACTCAGGTGCCTTCTATTACTCTCTCCTCGTTCATTTCTATCTCACATAAAGAAGTAGCCTTACTCCTTATCAAGGCTAACCCTTCTTGTGCAGGTGATTCCATCTTATCCTGTCCCCCACAACAGTTTGCCCCCTATGCTATCCCCACTCCTTTGCTTATTTTCAATCTCTCCTACTCTACTGCCTCATTCTCTATTGCCTACAAACATGACTATCTCTCTCCTATCCTGAAAAAAAAAATCCTCCCTTGATAGTTCCATTTCTGCTATCCTTCTATTTCTCTTCTGCCCTTTGTAGCTAAACTCCTCAAAAAGGCCATCTATAACGGGTGCCTCCACTCTCTTTCTTCTCACTGTCTTCTTATTGTTAAAATAAAATTCCCTGCAATCTAGTTTCTGACCTAATCATCCACTGAAACTCAATTAAAGTTGCATCTTCTACAAGAAACCTTCCTCAACCTCACTTAATCATAGTGCTTTCCCACTTTTAATTATTTATAATTTATTCTGTACAAAACTTGTTTTGAATAAATTTGTTCTCATGTTGTCTCCCCACTAGATTACAAACTCTTTGAGGGCAGGGAATGGGTTTTTTGGCCTCTATTTTAATCCCTAGAGCTCAGCCCCAAATACCTACCATATAGTAGGTGCTTAATAAGTGTATATTGAATTAAATGTTTAAACACACCCCACCTACCACTTGCTGCAGATGTAAATGAATTCACATGACCTCTCAGAGTTACCTTTTCTTTAAAATGAAGGGTTTGTACTAAATGGGCTCCAAGGTCTCTCTCAGCAATAAATTTATGACCTTATGATCCCATGAACTAAAATACCAAATATAAAACTAAATTACTCATATGTCAGAGAATATAAAATTCCTCAGAAATTATACATGCTAAATAGTTGGTGTTCCAATAAGGTGACTAAAGGTAACTTTCCCAGTTTCATACTAGTATGTATTCCAGTATTTGTAAAATTATGCTTGAATAGCATTTATACATTTTCTCAGTGCCCTGGAGATAGGACTGGTTTCTTGTAGATATTTTTTTTTCCTTAGTTAATGTCTATTCTAGTAGGTAGAAACTGTCCTGAACCACTTAATTTTAACTTGGCTTAATGGCTTTTGTCTTTCAATCTGACCTTGAATTCTCATAATCATCCTCCTACTTCTTGAATTCTAGATTAATTCATTGTGAGTGCAATAGAGAGGCCAAGCAGGGAATGCACCTTTAATGAAGTTTGTTCTTCCTTTGGTTCCTACTTTTATTACAGGCATTTTTCCAGGAGACATTCATGTGTCTACACCAATGGATAGTCTCCTGGGCATCTCTCTATTGTCCTATCCCTTCAGCATCTAAAGCTTAAGCCCTTGGCCTTCTATTCCTATTACTCATCTACAAAGAGCTGTACTAGCACAAAATGAAGGTGCTTATATTAGTCTCTTCTGTTGCTGAAGGGTCAGATATTGGAGTAATTTGCCTCAGGTCTGGATCAATTGCTCTTTTCAATGTTTCAATTCCTGCCTTACATCTTTTGGGGGTATTCCATCATCCAGTATCAACACTTTTGCATTATTAGCTTTGAAATGAGCTTCAAGCTAACTAAGGAATTTCAAGTCCCTCTTCCCCTTTACACTTTCCAATCTACATTTGATTCTCCCAAGAAGTTTTCCAATATCTAATTGTTTGCAAGTGTTTTGTCTTTTGTTTTGTTCACAGTTTTGTTACAGTCCCTTGTAAAGTAATGACTTTCTGTTGATTAAATGGCTCACTTTTGGAGAAGGTTACATTACTGAGAACTTCTGAACTCTATCTTTTGCATTTCAAATTATGTTTCATAGATTCCAATTATCTTGCTGATAGTAATCTCTTTTTTTCCTCCATCATTGCTGTTTCATTTGTAAATTAGTGCAGTTCTCTCTGTATTAGGCTAATACTCCTTTTCTATAGGTATATACTAACCAAAAAGTCTAAGCTACCTCTTTTTCCTTTTAGTTTCAATGAGGCTTGTACCCATTGCACAAATTCTTCATAATCCCCACTTAATTTAGCTGCTGGGTCATGAGATATGAAACTGCCAGGTGAATTTCAAATACATTCAACATTCATCCTAAGTCATTTTTCGAATTTGGCCTGTAACTTGAGTTGGCCCTACCTATTCCAATCTTTAAATGTCTTGACACATTCTAATATCTCCCTACCTGATTCCTTTTAATTGATAAATGCTTACAACTAGATGTGAACATAATGAAACAATTTAATTCAACGACATCATTGATTTAGACTTGGACATATAATCAAGAAAATCAAATTTTGATATGTAAAAATAAGGAAACATCATCTTTTCCCAAAATAGCCCCTCCTCATAAACATGTACTAAATTATAGGCTTAAGTTTGGAAAGGACTTTCAGGACCATCTATTCCAAACCTTTCATTTTCAAAAAACTAAAATTAAAGCATTCAATTGAAGGAATGTAGAGAACAGAAATGAGAGACAAGATATCTCCAGGGTGGGTTTTACCAGTGAAAGATAACTGCAAAGTCTGTCTCTTCCCACTGTCCCTGGAGTTTCTTCTCTCAGCTACCTTTCTAGACATGGGAAAATAAAAAATATAGTGTAATGCCAAGATCCTTTAATTTCTGGGGTACATGAACAAAAATAACTACAGCAAAATCTCATTAATTACTAACAAAAGTTAAAAGTTGTGCTTTTTTTGAAGCATTGAAATAGGACTTTGTTTCTTGCTTTGAAACTTTCACGATTTTTTCTTTCTATCATAACTTTACGAAGTTCAAAGTTGCAAATATGCCAAATATCCCCTTCATCCAAACCTTGCATCAGATTCCTTCACAACAATGTGGGCAAATCCATATTTAAAATAAATTTGAATGATAATTATCAAATCACTGTAATTTGAATGATACTAAAGGGCAGTTTGTATCCTATTATAATGTTTAATCCACAAAAATATTACTTTAAAAACCATGGAATTCAAAATGGAAAAGCCAAGGAATTCAAAATAAGAAAAATGTATAATATTTTTAAAATATAATAATAAATACAAATGTATAATATGTCTAAAATATATAATATATATTATATATAATATCTATGAAATGTATAATATGGACAGAAGTTTTAAAAATATGATGGCTTCAAATATTCCTTTACTCTTTGTCTGAACAAAAAGTTTTTACATAAATAAATTCACATATGCATGTCCAAATCTACAAAAATCTATATAATCTTTTACTGTTTGCAATATGCTGAAGTTCTCCACCCCCTCACTTGCTAAACATAAGGAGATAAACTCTGCTTTCCAATGTGATGTTTTAAAAGATGTTTAGTGCTGAATTAAAAGATCCCTCGATCTCAATTCTAATCAGATTTTGTATGGAAATTCTCTCTTACTGACATAAACAATACTCTCCAGACCAAATTTAGACAGATCAACATATATTTAAGCAAACATATGCTTAAGCAGATGCATAAGCCCAGTTACAAATGCAAATACTTTCATAAATTTAACTTTGAAACATAAAATATATGTGTATACATGCATATGTATAATGTGGTTATTCACATCTACGTGCATGCATTGTATCTGCCTCTAAATTGTATGTATACATATCTTCAGGTATACATGCATATGTGTATTTATATTTAATGTGTATAAGTATATGTAAATATGCACCTGCATGTATATGAACACACATAAATTCCAGAGGTCATCTCAGAGTTGTTTTATTACTTGGTAAAATATATGAGTAGGTTTTCCCATATCTGAATATGTGAATTAAAGTATTTAGTATATATATATATATATATATATATATATATATATATACACACATATATGCATCGTAGAAAATATGACTTTTAATATTAATATAAATATTTGGACTTTTCTTTGGTCATGACCTTTGGTTTCATTACTATAAGCTATTGCTAGTGAGGAAACTCTCCCCACCAATGCAGACTGGCACCTGCTTTATAACATAAAGGGTCAAAGAGTTTCTAAGAGCACTAAGAAAGTGAACAATATACCTAGGGTCACCTGCACAGAATAGTATGTGTTAGAGGCAGGACTGGAGCCTAGGTCTCCCTCTCTATAGGCCACATTACTATTCCTCCTGCTGCTTCTCAAGCTTTAAATACAACTTTGATTTAAAAGGAAAAAAAGAAGAGACAGTATAGAGTAAGGATTTCATGCCTTCACTTACTAGACTCCTGCTGATGGCAAGAACTGCTTAAATTAGCTCTGGTTTTCTTTACCAGGAAGAGCTGGAAAGCAGCTTTTATCCTGAATCCCTTTCTAGGTTCTGAAATTTTCTGGGCTAAATGGTAGGATGTATGTAAAGTACTTTATAAACTCTAAATCCTATATAAGTGCTTGCTGCTGTTGATGACGCTGTTTTTGTTCCAGGGAAGCTACATCAGGTCTTTAGAAGGCCTATATTACCGGAAAACTTGCCCCTCCAGTTTTAAAACATTTTCATTATCTTCTTATAACAAAATAATTCATTATCTCCTTTTTATAGGTATATAAGCCTACCTCTGACAATGCTTTTGGTGTTGGCATATCTTTTAGAAGATTATCTCCATGACTTTCCTCTGACATAAGCATTTATATACTATATTTCTTGTAAGCAAATATAAAAAAAAACAGGGAAAGTTATGTTGGAGTATTTCTATGTTTTGTTTTGTTTTTCCATTGAGGAGGATAATATTCTTACTAGCCAAATTACTTCCTCCATCATTCTTTTAGTCTTCTTTCCTCTCCCCACCACCACATTAAAAAAAAACTGTTAATTTCCATAGATTAGTATAACGTTTATCTATTAAGTCCTTAGTGTCTTGTGTTTACTTTTGTTTTTGTCAAAGCCTTCTTTTTTTTTTTTTTAAAGCAATTGGGGTTAAGTAACTTGCTCAAGGTTACACGGCTAGTCATTATTTATGCGTGGGTGCTCATTTTCTGAGGCTGGATCTGATCTCGGGTCATACCAACTCCAAGGCCGGCACTCTTACTCACTGCGCCACCTAGCCGCCCCAAAGCTTCTTTTTTAATGAGCTGAGCTTTCACTCTATGGTCTTCAACTTCAGCTCCAAGCAATTTTTTAAAAACATATTGAAACAAAATGCAATGGTCTAAAAAACCAATTTGCAAGTGATTTCTGACCTTCTCATATGTATACAGATTTTCATTATCCTCCTAATTCATCTCTCCAAACTGAAGAGAATAAAAACAGGATGTCCCAAAAGTCTTAGTGCAATTTAAAACTTTAATAGCCTAAAATTAATTTAATTCAATAACTATTAAAGCTTATAATTAGAACAGTTAAGTAGCACAGTGAATAAAGCACTGGCCCTGGAGTCAGGAGGACCTAATTTCAAATCTGGCCTCAGATATTTAGAATTTAGTAGCTGTGTGACCTTAGGCAAGTCTCAATTGCCTGCCTTTTCCCCCTCCCCCCAAAAAGCTTAACATTACACTAAGACTTTTGAGATATCCTATATCTTAAGCCAGTTCTACTCTCCCTTCCCCCACTCCCTACCTTACCTCTACTCCTCCCCCGCCCCCCAAAAAATAGAGATTAAAAAACAGTTTGGTTGGTTGTCCTCTGGAGCTGGAATTTGAGGATCTGTATTTAGATTCATGTTTTGCTATTTAATTATTATGTGAAGATAAGCGAGTAATTTAGCCCTCAGGGCCTTAATTTCCTCCTCTGACAATGACTGGACTGAACTAGATCAAGTGTTCTTACAGTTTTACCTGATGCATTTCTTTTGAAATCTGTTGAAGTATACTGGACCACTTCTCAGAAAAAAAGAAATGTTTTGGTTTTTTTTTTTTATCATAAAATAAAATACATAGGATTATAAAGGAAATAAAATTATACTGATTGGAATTATTAAAATACATATACATATTTTGCGTGTGTGTGTGTGTGTGTGTGTGTGTGTGTGTGTGTGTTTAAGTTCCCAGACCAGAGGTTATGAATTTCTGGATCAGATCATGGCTATGGTACCTTCCATTTCTAAATTTAATGATTCTAACTCTTCCAGCAGAGACAAGAATGAGATTGTACAAGAATGAAGTGATAATGGAAATAAAGAATGTAATAAAACCTATTAGACATTATTTGTGACACAGATATTTAGCTTTTGAGAACTTGGTTTACTCTCAATTCTTCCTTCTTTTTCTGGTTAGGTCCTTATTTCTACTGTATTTTGTTTTCAGAAACTTGCCAGGGCTAAGTCTTATCTTAGTTCTCAGCCTCTAGTCAATAATTTGGTTTGGAAATTTTGTGGTCTCTTTAGGTCTTCTAATCCATTTTCTTTGGATATGGGGAATCCATGCTAGGTTTCACATATATGTATACCCTCACCTTTCCCTACTTGTTCCTCTCTCTGGCAATAGGCACAGGTATCAGACAGGAATCCTTTCTTGTTCCTGCAGATCTGAATCAATCTGCTTTGAAATATAGACAAGGGAACCTTCCCTTCTAACCTTCTAATGTCCTTTTCTCTATACTTTGAAACATCTGGTTCAAATTGTGCATCTATCACAGACCCTTTTGTTGTCATGGCAGTGTGGTACAGTAGAGTCCTGAAATGGCAGTCAAAAAATCTGGTTTTGGGGGCGGCTAGGTGGCGCGGTGAGTAGAGTGTCGGCCCTGGAGTCAGAAGGACCTGAGTTCGGATCCAGCCTCAGACATTTAATGCACACACAAATAAAAACCTAGCGGTGTAGCCTTGGGCAAGTTACTTAACCCCAATTGCCCTCCAAAAAAGAAAAAAAAAATCTGGTTTCAGCCCTATCTCTGTCCCAGAACAAACTGTATGCTCTTAGTCACTTAATTGCTTTCTAACTTACATTATTCACATGCAAAATAAAAGAAAGAGTTGTAGAATATTGTTTTTAAAGTTGTTTTTTGTTTTATTTTGTTTTTTCCAACTCAATGTATATTTCTGTGAGATATTGAGACACCAAGTTTCTAGAAAATCTTCCATCTCACACTTGACCTATTCTCTCTAGTTTGGTGGGTTTAAAGTTATGACTCAGGCTCCAAAATATTTAGCCTAGAATTGCTTTTATTATAAAGTTAATTGCTCTATCCTACTAATATCAAGACAGCTAGGTGGATCAGCAAATAGAGTACTGGGTGGGCCTGGAGTAAGAAAGACTCATCTTTGTGAGTTTAAATATGACCTTAGATACTTAGTTGCAGGGTGACACTGGGCAAGTCATTTAATCCTATTGCCTCAGTTTCCTCATATGTAAAATGGGCTGGAGAAGGAAATGCAAATTGCCCCAGTACCTTTGCCAAGGAAACCCCAAATGGGGTCAAGAAGAATTAGACATGACTAAAACAACTGGAAAACAGATATTCACATCTGGGCAAACCCCTCACTTCCTTCGCTATGCCTGGAATGCAATCCCTCCCCACCTCTGCCTCATAGAATACCTCATTCTCATCTTTTACATGAAGCTTTTCCTGATCCCCAGCTTCTAGTGTCTTCTTTCCCAAAATTACCTTGAATTCATTTTGAACAGTCTTTTGTATATATATATGTTGTCTCCATGAATAGAATGTAAGCTCCAGGAGGGCAGGAACTATTTTATTTCTGCTTTTCTGTTCCTAAACTAAACATAATTCCTGGTACTTAGCAAGTGCTTAATAAATGTTTGTTGATATGGTGATTTTCTAGAGGGCTTGTATAGTGCTATTTAAAGCCCTTATAATTAACTTCACTGAACCTAATTATCCCATTTTCTTACAGCACAAGTTTTCTTTCCACAAAGAATTTCTTTCCTCATCAAAACCATAGACACTTGTGTCCTTCAACCAGGTATCTCTTGGTATACTTATCTACTCCTAGCTCATCAATAGATTTACAAAAGATATATCCTGAGACCAGTCACCAATTGTCTCTTTTGAGTGTTAGAGGAATGCTATGATCATAGGATGACTGATTGGGAAAGGACCTCGAGCCCAACATGCCCTACCCCATGATTTCCATAGACAAAAAGAATGGGGCCAAGACTAGCAAAGTAACTTTCTCAAGGTCCTATTGGGTATTTAAGAGATAAAATTAGAACCCAGGTCCTCTGATTCTAGAGCTCTCTCCATTGTACCACACTGCCTTTCCTCTTCCCCCATGCTCCTTGAACATAGGGTTTCTCTCTTAGGACTTTGTTTCTCAAGGTTTTACAAAGGGCAACAAAAAAATAATTGGCACATAAAAGCTGTGATATCCATCATGCAGTAGAAAACACCTAACTATCTCTTCCCTCCTCTCCCTTTTCTCCATGACAACTAAGGTAGAATCATATCCTAAAGTAATAGTTCTGGACATTTGTATTTCTCTATCTTTCTATTTACTTCAATTTCACTACAACTGGCTGGATGTCAGAGGCCAAATCCAAATGATAGTGTGTATTTATCACTGAGGAATCAGAGAGACCTTTCCAAACATTAAGTCATTTGGAGAAGACCCTGTGAGGTAAACTGCTATTTTTATCCCTTTATCCTTGTTTTTCATCTGGAAAGAGGCAAGTATGAGAAATGACAAGAGGTGTCCTAAATCCCTTAGAAAGCCAGCTCTAGGATTAGAATGCAGGTAATTTAGGGAAATAAATTCCTTCTCTTTACAAACTGAGGAAAAACTTCATGCTGTTGTTGTTTACCTGGTTGTTGATGCTGATTTCAAGGGTAAGGATAACATGATCCTGGGGAAGGTTATGGGAAGTGTGTGTGTGTGTGTGTGTGTGTGTGTGTGTGTGTGTGTGTGTGCGCGTGCGCACTTGAGCATGGATATTTACCCCTGCATGTCTCAGAAAACATTTGTTTTTCATTCTGGCAAGGTTGGCACACAATCCTATCTGTTGGCAGGTGGATAGCAGCCATGACCTCAGAGATTCCTTCTGACTGTATGATTGGAATATTTTCCTCTAAACAGTTAGTCCATTTAAATCCCCAATAATAATGATCATTAATGTCATTAATGCTGACTCCAAATCTCACAGCATGATAATTAATGGTTGCCCTCTTGGTTACCAAAGGAAATACCACTGGGCCCATAGTTGCTGTGGCTGGTTATAGCTACTCAGCATTAAATAAACAAATCAACCAACAAACAACAATAAAATAAAAATCCCTTGATTCTTCTGTCCATTTGTCTTCATCATGATTTTTCAAGCTCATTGTCTAATATGAAAAACTAATTAGCAAGCACCTTTTGGGATGATGAGATAGATTTGAAAAAAGCCTGAGAATGGAAAGGGAGGGATTGTGATTCATGGGGTGTTATGCAGTTTCAGACCTTGCTATGTCTTGTTCTTAAGGAATTTAATTTAACATTGCCTAGAAACAGTTAGGTGCCACAGTTGGTAGAGGGCTGGCTTCACAGTCAGGGAGAACTGAGTTCAAAATGGGCTCAGATACTCATTGGCTGTATCTTTGTCTGCCTTGGGTGCCTCATCTGTAAAATGGGGAGAATAATAGCACTTACCTGCCAAAATTATTGTGAAGATAAAATGAGTTAATATTTGCAAAGCACTTTGTAAACCTCTAAACACTATATAAATTCCAACTGCTAGGATTTTTATTATTAAGCAAGATCATCGCTGAGCTTAAAGGTGAACAGGAATCAGCAAGTCAACTCCCACATCTAAGACTCTATAACTTTAACTTAACAGAGCTTTCTCCTATAAAAATCTAGTTTTGGGTATTATATAGATCTCTCAGAATGGCATCACCAATTCCCCTTTCTCTAAATTCCAATGCCAACCACCTGGTACAACACTTTGACAACAACAATAGCAATCCATGAACCTGTTCAAACAGGAAAATAACCCATTTTCTCCACCTGAAGGGCCCATTTCTATTTTTATTCATATTCTATTCAGCTATTTCATCTATGAAGGATAGGGTGCCCACGGGGGTGGGGGGCAGGAAATGGCAAACCACTCCAATATCCTTGCCAAGAAAATCCCATGGACAGTATGGTCTATGGTGTCTCGTAGAATCAGACAAAACTGAACAACTAAACCACAAAAGTGTCGTAGTGGAGAGCTGAACTTGAAATCAGGAAGATGATAGTTTAAGGTCTACATCCGACACGTGCCAGCCCTGTGATGCTGTGCGAGATATTGCAGTGCTCTGAACAATTCACACTATAAATTGCAGAGAAGGTGCTAAGCTATGTTGATAAGAATTTCCTCACCTGAGAATTCCCTGCATTAATGAAATCACAAGTGCAATTGCTAACACTATCTTATTTCATCTATATATTTCCAAATGCAAAGAACAAACCTAAAGTTCAGGCATTTTATTTTGTGTAAAGGAAGAGAGTAAAAATGGACAAAGTACTCATCTTGGAATCAGGAACATGTCAGTTTAAATGTCACTGTGATGCCATAGTCCTGTGGTTCTAAGTAAATCCCTTAACATCCGTGTTCTAGGTCATGCATGCCCCTAGAATTTTTCAACTAAGTAACTGATAGGATCTACATTGGTAAAGTAAGTATCCACAATGGAAGCTCCCCATGTCCCATTCCTATGAAATCATAGAGCCTTTATGAATTTGTCATAGACATACATAATATTTGTCTGGCCATATGACACAGACAAAAGTATTTCTATGGCTTTCTTGGTCTGCAATGAATATTTTTTTTTATTTTTAGTGCTGCTTTTATTTACATTATTATGATCATTGTGTATGTTATTATCTTAGCTTTGCTTTATTTATTCTGCATCACTCCATAAAGTCCTCTCATTATTTCTTTGAATTCTTCATATCTGTCATTTTTTAAATGCTTTTTTAACTTCTGGTTTACTTCATTCATTCCCACCAGATTTTGGGTTGGGTTACAAATTTTGTCCCAATTTTCCCCTACCCAACTCCCCAAAATAGCGGTTCCCCAGGATATCCCCTCCTCTTATTTCCCAATTACATGTAAATCGTATTAATAATAGTATATATATATATATATATATATATATATGTTTGTGTGTGTATGTGTGTGTGAGTGTGTATGTGTATGTTTGTGTGTATGTATGTATGTATGTATGTATGTATGCATGTATTTTTAAACATTTGGTTTTAAAACTTTGAATTCCAGATTCATTCTCTTCCTCCCTTGTCACCCACCCTTACTGGGAAGATAAGCAATTCAATATAGGTTGTACCTGTGTAGCTAATGCAAAACACTACCATAGTAGACATGTTGTAGAAGACTGATTATATTTCCCTCCCTCCTATCCCACCTCCCACTTGTTCTATTCTCTACTTTGGTCCTGTCCCTTTTCAAAAATGTGTGCTTCCAACTTCCCTCCCCTCCAGCCTGCCCTCCCTTCCATCATCCCCCCTCTCATCCCCTTCCCCCCTACTCTCCTGTAGGGTGAGACACCCTATTTAGTGTGTATGTCATTCCCTCCCTGAGCCAAATTGACTGAGTATAAGGTTTACCCATTCCCTTATGTCTTCCTGTTCTTCCCCTCCATTGCACCCATTTTCCTTTGCCTCTTCTATATGACATAGTTTGACCCATTCTGTTTCTCTCCATCTCCTCTCATTATATTTCTCTCTCACCTCTTAATTTACCCTTTTAAGTATCATCCTTTCCTATTAAATTGGTCCTGTGCCCTCTATCTATGTATACCTGTAAACATATATATATGTATATATATATATATTCACATATATATTCATATGCCTATATACCCTCTGACAAAGACTATATGTATAGATATTGATAGATAGATATAGATATAGATTTATTTATTTATTTATTTATTTATTTATTTATTTATTTATTTATTTGTTTATTTATTTATATTCCCTTCAACTATTTTCATACTGAGAAAGGGTTCATCAGTTACAATTATCATTTTTCCATGTAGGAATGTAAATAGTTCAAATTTGATAAGTTCCTTATGATGTCTTTTCCCTGTTTACCTTCTCATGCTTCTCTTGCTTCTTGTATCTGAATGTCAAATTTTCTATTCAACTCTGTTTTTTTCTTCAAGAATACTTGAAAGTCCTTTATACCACTGAATGAACATATTTTCCCCTTAAACATGATACTCAGTTTTGCTGGGTAGGTGATTCTTGGTTTTAATCCCAGCTCCTTTGACTTCTGGAATATCATATTGTAGGCCCTTCAATCCCTCAGTGTAGAAACTGCCAGATCCTGGGTTATCCTGATTGTGTTTCCACAATATTCAAATTGCTTCTTCCTGGCTGCTTGTAATGTTCTCTCCTTGATTTGGGAATTCTGGAACCTGGATATAATATTCCTAGGAGTTTTCTTTTTGGGATCTTTTTCAGGAGGTAATTGGTAGATTCTTTCAACCTCTATTTTGCCCTCTTGTTCTAAAACATCAGGGTAATTTTCCTTGAGAGTTTCTTGGAAGATGATTTCTAGGTTCTTTCTTTGATTATGGCTTTCAGGTAGTCCAATAATTTTAGAAATATCTCACCTGGATCTATTTTCCAGGTCAGTGGTTTTTCCCATTGCCTTCTATTTTTTCATTTGGTTGGACCTGTTTGATGGCATCTTGATTTCTTTTAAAGTCACTAGCTTCCATTTGCTCCAGTCTAACACTGAAGGAATGAATCTCCTCAGTGAACTTTTGAGATTCTTTTTCCATCTGGCAAATTTGGCTTTTTAAGACATTCTTCTCCTTATTGCCTTTTTGAGCCTCTTTTGCCATTTGAGTTAGTCTATTTTTAAGGTGTTATTTTCCTCAGTCAGGCTGTTGACTGTCATCTCATAATTTTCTTGCATTGTTTTCATTTCCCAATTTTTCCTCCACTTTTCTTATCTGCTTCTTAAGGTTCTTTATGGCCTGTAACCAGCACATATTTTCCTTTGAAGCTTTTGGTGCAGGAGTTCTGACTTCACTGTCTTCCTCCTTTTCCATGCTTTGATCCCTTTTGTCTCCAAAATAGGAGTCTAATGTTGGATTCTTCTGTTTGTTTTGCTTCCTTTGCCTGGTCATATTGCCACTTAATTACTTGACTTTTGGGCTTTTTGCCACAGTAGGATTCTGCCACCAGACAAGGGAGCTTCCATCCCAAATGCTGGGGTTTTCTCAGCTGCCAGAGGTATTAGATGGGTGACCTATCTGAAGCCTCCACACACTCTGGCAAGCTGGTCACACACCCCAGGACCTCCAACCTAGACTGCAATCCAGATCCAAGAAGGTTAAAGCAAGAGTGATTACCCCTAAGACTGGTAACTTTGTCCCCCTACAGTCTGCAGGCCAGGGACTGAAGTTTCAATGTGGCACTGGCTATGCCAAGGCCTCTCAGCAGCTTCTTGCCCTGGGATCAAAAGCCAATGCTCTCCCAACTACTGGTCCCAAAATCCACACTGCACTGACCTCTCACTGTGTCCATGTCATCTTTGTGTTGATAATTCTGGAAACAATCACAGCTGCTGGTGTTCTGGAGTCCCTCCAGCTGGCTGCTGGTCAGGCCTGCCCTGGGGCTAAAACCTCTGGCTGACTTGGGCCTAGGCTTGGATCCCAGAGTGCTGTGCTGGCCACTCCCTGCTGGGCTGCTGGGCTGTCCTCAGTGGGAAGTTTGCTTCTCTGTGCCATTTTGTGGGTTCTGTAGCTCCAAAGATTGTTCAGAGTCCCCTTTTACATGAATTGGGGAAGGTAGAAGCTGGAGCCATGCTGAAGTACTATTTCTACTCCTCCATCTTGACTCTGCCCCCCATGAATATATTTTTAAAGGCAACAATATTGAAATTCAAAAATTAGGTCAAATATTTGCTGCTCTCCATTCCCACCTTCCACTTTTAATTACCCTGAGGCAAAAGGTATTTTGTTTTGATTTTTCTCCTTTAAAGAAAAATTTTTCAGTATGACCAATATAATTGAAAACCTACTTATGATATACTTTACATAGGGACAGTGAATATAATTTTAAAAGAATGGAAATATTCTTTAATGATTTGTAATGCTTATGTGAACTTCATTCCCTGAAAGTATTGGACACTTAATTTGACATATCACCTAGTCTTCAGCACTCATGTTTCCAAACTTTAGGAAAAAATGCATTACTGGGAATTCCCATTTAAAAAGGTAAAGGGGAAGACCACTAATCAATAATACCCCTGGATACAATGATCAATGTGCGTGTTTTTATAGAAATAATTTTACAGATGATGTTATGCCAGTTGCATCATACACTAGATCATCACAGACCCTCTTAATGAGATCTATAATCATGCAAAATTGTTTTAACTATATACCCAAGAAAAACCAAAGTGGATCCAAACAACATGTGATTGTATGAATTTGTCATTGATAAATCTAATTAGAAAGAATAATCAATTAAAATAAGAAGCGTTTGGATGAAAAGCACAAATAAATTGTTTCCCTACTCCCCCTTTCTCATCTAGTGACTGCATCAATGGTTTTGTGTTGTGCCTCCCTTAAATAAGGATATGTTCTTTTGTGACCCTTGCCCAGGCATGGATGATAGTAGTAGCCATGGGCACAAAAATTCTTATTTACAACTCTTTACTCAGGCATTGTCAAAAGATTTAGAGGACTCCGAATCAATCTTAGGCATATCCCCAGTGAAGGGCTTTTGAGAGCACATGGATAAAGAGAAAAACAAGTAGTGGCACAATCTATACTATTGGAGGTAGTACCTATATTGCTGAGAACATGGATTTCTAAAATATTGAACTTCTCTGACATCCAACCCTGGATACAGAGTAAAGACAGCCTTTCAAGGGCACAAAATCAATCAGTTAGGAAGCTAGAATTCCATCAGCCACTAGATTAAGGCCACTGCAGGCAAAATAAATACTTTCTCAAATGTTCCATAATAAGCAAGATACAAAAAAACATTTTTTTGTTCCCCGATCAGGTGATTTGAAAGCATTTCTTCTTACTTAAGCCTTTATATCAAATAAAATACAGAGCTATATGCTCAGTTTTTGACAGTCTGAGTCCCCCCAAATTGAACTGGCAATGCAGAAACACCAATGCAGTAACTCACTCTTGCAGTAACCCGCCTCTCTCACCCTGAATTAGTATGCGTCTTAGCTAATATGCTATGAAAGTCACTTTCCAATAACATTACAAGCCATGAATACTAAACCGAAATTATATGAGCCATACAAAGACTTGCTGCTAATCTGATTGGAAGGGGCTAATATGACAGAGCCCTTGGGTAGAGTAAGTGACAAACCATCAGTCCCATGGATTCCCCCTTTATGCCATCCACACCCCCCTTCTCTTTTTATTCCACTCACAGAGGACACAACAAAATGCATTTAGAAAAGCAATGCCATACCCAACCCTGATGTTCCTGTTACTTCTAATATTCAAACTGCATTTGTGATTCATGTATAATTAGTCTGTTGGCACAAAAGTCAACTTTTGCTTAATTTTTATGACTGATAAATGACTCTAACTCTGTATTAATTCATTTGGGGGGAGGGAAAAGGAATTGTCTTTTTAAGTTATCATCATCTCACTGGAGTTCCCATTTCCTGAAGATCTAGGGCAATTAGATCCATTGCTTAGATTAGAGTGCTAATGAGGTAAATATCATAGATTTAGTTCCTTCCTAAAAAACAAATTCCCATTCTGTGGCCAAAGGCAGTCTTCCTAAACTTTGCAAGCAACATATCTCACATGGAACATTGATCACAATGTAGGCAAGAAAACAAAGGATTGTTGTTGTTGGGTGGTTCCCTTTGTGTCCTACTCTTCATGACTGCATTTGAGATTTCTTGGCAAAGCTACTAGAGTGGTTTGCCATTTCCTTTTCTAGGTCATTTTACAGATGAGGAAACTGAGGCAAACAGAGTTAAATGATTTCCCCAGAGTTACACAGCTAGTAAGTGTCTGGGGCCAGATTTGAACTTAGGTATTCCCAACTCTAGGTTTGGCACTCTAACCACTGAATCACCTAGATGCCCCAAATGGAGGATAGATAAGTGCAAATTCAGGCCCTCTTTAGGAGAAAATGCATTCCTGGGAATCCCCTTTTAAAAGGGTAAAGGGAGGGACTACTAATAAAAACCAGTTTTTCCTAATCAAGCACCATAATTCAAGTCACCAGTCTTCTTTTCCTGTAACTATAGCTATGCCTTTCTCTGGATCAGGTCATTACTGATCTCTGACTTTGTGAGCCCTGAGGTATTCAAAAATCAGTGAGTGAAGAGGACAATGAAGGTATTGAAAGACTCAGAATTCGGATAAAGAGTTAATTTAACCTTCACAAAGCTCCCAGAAGACATCTTGACTTCTATTAAGTGATTCATTTCCTGCAGCCCCTCTAGCTCAATCCACAGAACCAAATGGCACAGCTTGGGATTTGTAGTAGAGAGGGGTGTTGTGTGACTATATGGTAGTATGCCTGAGCGACATAAAATAGAGGACCAGAGAGAACAGACCTAAAGCCAGAAGGAGGAGAAAGTAACTTTAAACTGTGATGTGGGTTGGTCCTTTCAGTGATTATTATCCCAGCTGAAAGACACCATTTGCGTGCAACTGCCTGAAATTCTGGAATTGCTGGGAGCTATGCAAGTTACTCATTGCTAGTCTCTACTTTCACTTGCCCACACCCCAGCCAGCACCAACACTCTTCAGTGACTGTATTTCTTGTGAATAATTCATCTTTGGCTCCTGATTTCTGTGGACCCCAAGTTGTTGGCTGGCTGTCTTAGCAAAAAGCAGCCCTCCTTAGTCAAGTGACTTTCACTAGAAACTAGGAGGATTTAGATTTTTTTTTTTAATGGCATCGTCATCTGGAGCTATTCCTGTAAATGCTGCTGCCAAGAGTGAATGGCACTAAATATGTATGGCATCTCAAACCTGGGAGTTAAAGCCTATGGCTTCAACAGAATGCCAGATTCTCAGAGGTGGAACATACTGCAGAAACCACGAGTAAAATATCACCAAAAACAGAAATCCTCTATGACATCCCTGGTGAGAGTTTATTCATCTTCCATTGAAAAACTGCTCACAATGGCAAACTCATGACCTCCAAAGGCAGCTCATTTCCCTTTTTGTCAGCTTTAATTGTTAGAAAGATTTCCCTTCTATTGAGCTGAAATGAGACTACTATTTCTATCCATTGCTCCTAGTTCCAACTAGAGTCAAGAAAAATAAATTCAATCCCTTTCATGTCATAGCCCTCTGAATATCTGAAAGCAGAAATCATGTCTCTCCCTTTACCCCCACCCATTCTCTTTTTCTCTGGGCTAAATGCTCTGATTTCCTTCAAAAGAGACTTATGCGCAATGAATTGTCAAAAGTTAGAAGTTACTTCCAAGACTACCTAGTCCAGTTGTGTCATTTTACAAAGAACCTGAGGCCCAGAGAGGTCATATAAGTTGCCCAATGTCATTCAGCAAGCACGTGTCAGAGTTAGGGGGCAAACCCAGGTTCTGCGGTTTCAGAGCCAGTGCTTTTGCTATGGTATCTCATTTTTCCACCATCCTGGTCCTCATCTTCTGAATTGCATTGCAGTTTGTTAATGTTTTCCCTAAAATGCTGCACTCAGATTTTGGTCCAGACCTATTATTCCCTTGGTGTAGAGAATTTCCAGTGAGGAAATCCACTCTACCAATGAACACCAGTAATCAATATATAATTTACAGTTTCAGAGAGCTTCTTGAGGCATTGAAGGTTAAAAGATTTACCCAGGATAACATAATCCGTATGTTTCTGAGGCAAGGTTTAGTCTTCCTGGCCCCATGGCAAACATTCTCTCCATTACGCTGTACTGCCTCTTGTGGGTCCTACTAGTGAAATGATGCTATGATGGCTTCAAATAAGGGGAATAATGATCCTATGACTTTCCTTGACAAGAGCCCGGCTCCTTATGGTAACATGAGTAGGAGAATCTCTCTAAATTTTCAATCAAAACCTGCTTCTTTCTTAAGTTTAGTGCTCTAGATTGCCATGCTCCTGGTTCTGTCCCCAAAGGATTAAGAACAAAATACAGGAGAGCCAGAAGGAATAGCCTGGTCAGTGATGAAAGACAGATACAAAAGACTTGCAGGTTGTTCAGTGATTTGTGTGAAATGATACAGGTCTCCAACGACTTCCACCTGGAGAGGTTTGTGGTGAAAAGCAAATTTGTGGTGCAGAAGAGGAGACATGCATTACCAGTGCTTTCTGTCCAGGTAGTACCAGACAAACACTGTGATTGACCTGAAGGTCTCATGTTGATCAATATCCTAAATAACGGGCAATCATCGGAATTTAGATGAAACTAAGGGAGTTATCATCTCCAGTCAGAGGAACTTCAGGAGACACAGTAAGAGAGAAAACAAATAGAAAGAGAAAATCTTCCACAAATGTCAATAGGATCATAGTCCTTTAAAACAAAATCAATTTTCCTGAGAGGTCATTTAATGGGAAAGACAGATACTACAGAGAACAGATGAAACACTAAATGGAACACCAGAAGATAAGATCGAAAGCATGGGACCTGTAAACTAATTGTATAAAAATGTTAGTTCTATATAATACTACCCAGCTGAGGAGGCTAAAGGAGTCACCAAAGGTCAATCCAAGTCAAATGAAAGAAAGTTTGAAAAAAGAAATACAGCTCATCTTTGTCTGCCTTTTTTTAACGGTGCAATCCCCTCTGATTTAGAATTCACTCAGTTGCATCTCTGAATGATTTCCCAGAGCAGGTAATGCTTCACACAGTGGGCATGAGGACACATGAAGGTGAACAACAAATAAGGAAGTAACAGGATAGAAATATGTTCATTCCATCCAACTCAGTGGAAAAGATAGCCAGGCCCCATATCAAATCCGAGCATTGACACTCTCACGCTATCTCTGAAAGGGAGGGCAGAAGCAGCTCCAAAACAGCTTCCTATAATCCCCTCCATCAGACGATTACAGTTTGGACTGTGAAGTGACAGTCAGGAACTGTTTTCATCCCCTTTTCCTTCAGCGATTCTTCATCCCACACTGGGAAGACAATCCATATCTCAAAGCGTTAACATAAAGCCTCTTTCTACTGGAGAAAGGAATCCTTTATTACCATAAACTCTAATCTCCTTGAAATATCACTAAAAAGAAAAAGTAATTTCCACTTTCACTTTTTTAGTTTATTCATTTACTCTCATTAAGCAAACTTGGCAAATGGCTAAATGAAAATACAGATTCTTTCAATTCAATTCAATTCAGTTCCACAAATATTTATCAAGGGCTTCCAGTGCCTATGGGGCTACTTGCAGGCAGAAATAAGACAATCTCTGACCCCAAGGTGATTATAATGTGTTTGGAACTGCTTTAGAGGTTCATGCTTTCCAGATACCTTCCCTGATCCCCAAATTGGAAGCCATTTCTCCCTACTTCAATTTCTTAAGTCTCGAGTTCTCCTGTGTAATGAACACCTGTAACTCATAAAAACTGCCATTCGTTAAGTAGTCTAGGCTTGGTTTATGCCTTTCACATAAACTAGCATAACAAACTCTTAGTTGGCCTCCCTACCTTCAGTCTTTTCCTTCTCCAATAAATCTTTCATACAATCACCAGAATAATCTGCCTTAGGCGCATGAATTATCACGCCACTCTCCCCAGAAACCTTCAATGACTCCCTATATATGATAAAATATAAATTCCTTAACCTGGAATGTAAAGCTCTCCAAAATCTAGCTCAAGGATACTTTTCCAGGATTATTTCAGATTATTCCCCTTTAATCACATTATTTTAGCAAAACTTAACTATCATTTGTTTCTAAAACCTAACATTCCATTTTCCTTCTCGGTACCTTTGCTCCAGCTTTTTGTGGAAGGTCCTCTCTCCCTATCTCTGCCATTTAGAATTCTTCTCTTCCTTTAAGACTCAACTGAAGGGGCAGCTAAGTGCCATAGTGAATAGAACACTGCCCCTGGACTCAGGAGGACCTGAGTTCAAATCTTACCTAGACACTTAACACTGTGTGACACCTGAGCAACCTTGGGTAAGTCACTTAACCCCAATTGCTGTGCCTTCCCCCCTCCAAAATAAAGACAAAAAATACAAATAAAAGACAACTGAGGTGCTAACTACTTCCTGAAGCCATTAGTGTTTAATACTACCAAGTCTCCAGGTGTAGTCCACCTGGAATTCTTCTAGAGTCCTTTGTCTTTATATCTGCTTAATTCCCATCCTGCCTTGTACCTTGCCTTATGTTTATCTGTCATATCCTCTCTGATATCCTTTCATGGCTATCTTTCTGGGTCTCTCTTTCACAATGAAATGTCCAGCATGTATACCCAAATTGTATACAGACCTCTTAGAAAAAATACAAGTCACACACACACACACACACACACACACACACACACACACACACACACACACACACTAAACTAAATCTCCCTGTTCCCTCAGTAGAAATTAAGCTTCTTAAGACAGAAACTCTCAGTATTTTTTTTTTAATTCCATATCACTTGGACCTAATGAATCAAAAGTGCTTTGCACTTAGTAATAGTGTACATGTTTAAATATGCCTTTAGTGGAACAAAAAAAAATTTGAAATGAATCTGTAAAAGGATCAGTTTGGATCTCTAAGTTCTTTCCTAGAACACTGGCTCTATGATATCTTGAATGCATACACTGCAGAGCTCTGGACCAGATGTTATAGAGTATTCAAAGAAACAGATGATCTGATTCCTGCCTTAAAGGAACTAAGATTCTCACTGGGAAGACTAAACACTTGCAAAGCAACATGTCAGCAAGGTGCAAATTAACAAAGTACAAACTGAGAGCATAAATGCTGAAAGGATTTAAGGGAGAGATCTGGGTCATCTGGGATAACTCAGAGGAAGTATCTTAGAGGAAGCACAAAAAAGCTTCATGCTTGTGGATGGCTTTCATAACCAGCCCTTTAAAAACATTTAAAATATGCAGCCCTCAGATATCCTTATATACAAACGAGTGGCCCCTTTTCTATTTGAGTCTGACACCCTTAGTGTGATGGGTAGAGTGCTGGGCTTACAGTCAAGAAGGTAGAATTCTTTTTTTTTTTTTTAAAGCAATTGGGGTTAAGTAACTTGCTCAAGGTTACACGGCTAGTCATTATTTATGCGTGGGTGCTCATTTTCTGAGGCCGGATCTGATCTCGGGTCATCCAAACTCCGAGGCCGGCGCTCTTACTCACTGCGCCACCTAGCCGCCCCTTTAGGGCAATTGGGGTTAAGTAACTTGCCCAAGGTTACACGGCTAGGTTTTTTTGTTTGTATGGATTAAGTGTCGGAGGCCTGATCTGATCTCGGGTCATCCAAACTCCGAGGCCGGCGCTCTATTCACTGCGCCACCTAGCCGCCCCAAGAAGGTAGAAAGGCACTTACTGTGAGCCCCTGGGCAAATTATTTAACCTCTCAGCCTCAGTTTCCTCATCTATAAAATGAGGGGGTTGAACCTAATGATCATTAAAGGTCATGAGCTCAGATTCTATGATCTTCTGACTTAGATTGGGACTCACATGTTAAAATGTGACATCTATACTTTATTGTATTTTTATTTTATTAAATATTCCACAATTGTAGTGCAAGTTATTGGGCAGCAGGCTGGATGTTTGACATTTCTGTACTATATCATACATCCTGGTAGTATCTGTCCTTTCTGATAACTCTTTTCAATATTGAGGGATGGGAATGTAGCGGCAAGCACCCCAACATCCCCAGGGTAGCTGCCAATATAGGTTCTTAGATCTGCTTTTCAAAAGGAAAGCAACTCAAAATGGGTTAACAAGCTTACTTTAATCAATCAAACACACATTACCTAGTTCAGGGGAAAAAGGTCAGCACCCCAAACTTCAGTTACAGAACTTACAGATCAGACAGGCTTCCAAACTGTCCCAACATTACATGCATCAATACCAAATCACAGTTACCAGAGAGGGAAGCATCAACATCTGGGTTTTCAAAGCCGGGGGGGCGGGCTCTCAACAACGGCTTCCCAGAGTCTCATCTGGTCAAATCACACAACACTTCTCAAACCGAGCCCCAAAGCAAAGCCTCTCATCAGAGTTTATATAGCCTTCTCCTGGCTCAGAGAATGTAACAACCTTCTGGACCCACTGCCCAATCACAAAGTATCAAGGTGTGGGCTTTCCTGAAAAACAAGCCTCCCACCACAGGCTCCAGGTGCACTTAAGCTAGGGGCAGGGAAGATCTTTAAATCTGCATTTCCATTACAGGGAAGAGACCTATAAATAACTTGATTCTAGAAGTCTGATGCCCATTGGTAATCCAGCATGAAAAAAAGATACTCTTTGGGGACAGAAGACAGGAAAATAGGAGAATCTGAATTTTTTTTCAGTCACTTAGACTGAAATGATGAACCATATTCAATCAGAGGCTAGATAAGGATTTGGCAAAGATGCTGGGGAAGTAACTGCTATATTGGATGGTTGCTTAAGCTATAAGATCAAATTTAAGATTCAAGAGCCATTTCTAAGCTTTCTGTAGACATTTTTAACCTAACTTCTATTATGCATGTACAGTGAACCAGAGACACTAAAAGAGGTCCAAATCCCTTTCTGTGTGGTCAGGTCACCCTCCAGGAGGAATATGGATGCTGTGAAGTCCAAGGCTGGAGCCCTTTGTGGAAAGGGACTCCATAAACCACAGGTGATATGTTGATATCAATAAGTCACTTAATCACAGACTTCGTACTGTTCCATTTCATTACAGGCCTTGGCTGTAATTTTCTGGCATCCTTTCATGGCTATCTTTCTAGGTACCTCTCTCACAATAAAATGTCCAGCATATGTACCTAAGTTGTACAGCATACACACCTTTGAACAACCATAGACATCACACACACACACACACACACACACACACACACACACACACACACTAACCTAAAAGCATTTATTTCTTTGTTTTGGAGGTTACTTTTTCCTAAGAAAATCATAGTTTCTTGAGTTCATAGATTTCCAGAACTCAAAAGTCATCTGATCCAACCACTTCATTTTACAGCGGAAAAAACTGAGGCCAAAAGAAATTAAGTAACTTGCTCAAGGTGGCCTAGGTAGCAATGGATAGATTCAATATTTATCATTTTTACATTCATTTATGCAATGACACTGTCCAAGGGACATCCAGCATGGAAATTTTCTCAATGATGGTGGCAATGGATACAGATGCAGGTGTGGGAGAGATCCATGTGCAGAAACCCTAGAGATGAAATTTGTTTACCCACACGTTTTGTTTGTAATGACAAAAATATCTCAAAAACATTCTCCTTGATCAAAATACACTTGTAGTTGGCACATTGTGTTTTCTAAAGGGCTTCTATACCTCTGCACCTCTTTAGAATACATCGTTTACATGCAGGCTGTTGCCTCTGTTTACAAGGTAAAAATGTATTTAAAAGTCATACAACAGACTCTGGAAACATAATGAAGTACACCTGCTGAAAGATTCAGTAGTAGATTCAGTAGAGAAATTAATCTTTTTCCCCCAAAGCCCTTATCAGGAAATCCCTATAATGTGATAGTATTTAATATGCCTTAGAAGAACATCAGGCTCTCTCTCAATTGAGCTCCTTCTCTGTGAATTCCTTTCAAATGCAAGATATCATTAGCGTCACCAACTATTGCCCTGGATGTCTTTAAAAACAAGGATTGATCATTATCTGTCTGGGACAAGGTGTCTGTAGTGCAATCTAAATTAAAGTAGGAGGAGGAAGGTATGTTGAGAAGGGAAGACGGAATAAATGAATTTTCAAGTTCCTTTTCAGATCAGGAATCTATGATTCTAAAGGTATATCAACTCTGTTATCTGGTATTCTAGTCTTTGGAATTCTCTGTTAATTGTACAAGAAAATTGTACAGTAAACATAGGCCTTGATAATGATGTTCTGGAGGTACTACCTTCTTTTAATAAAAGGTTTAGTAAATATCTGTAATAATTTAGTAAAGATTTAAATATCTGTAATAATTTGGTAAAGATTTAAATGTATGTAATAATTTAGAAAAGATGTAAATTTAGTAAAGATTTAAATAGCTGTAACATCTTTTAGTAAATATTTAAATATCTGTAATAATCTTTTAGTGTTGGTGAGTCCATTGTCAATCAGCAAGTGTTTGCTATGTTCATACTATTTATTAAGTACTTACCTCTGCTGAGTGGTGGAGAGTTGTTGTTGTTGTCTTTTTTTTTAAGGCAAAAATACCCGACCTCAGGCAGCTTATATTCTCATAGAGTACACAACATGCAAACAGCTGTGGACATACAAGATATCTGCCATGTAAATGAAAAGTAATCTCAGAGGAAAGGCAGTAGCAGTGAGAAGGGTTGATGTGGAACCAAGAAAGGACTCCTTCTGAGGCTTGAAGGAAACCATGTAAGGAGGTAGAGGTGAGGAAGGGGAGCACTCCAGGAATAAGGGACAGTTAATAAAAAAGGTTAGTGGTGGAGGGTTGTATGAAAATATATGCACATTCTTCTGGAGGCAGCCAGGTGGCGCAGTGGAGAGAGAACTCTGGAACTGGCGTTAGAAAGACCAGAGTTCAAGTGTGACCTTCAACAATTACTAACTGTTTGACCCTGGCCAAGTCAATTAAATTCCGTTTCCCTCAGTTTCAACAACTATAAAATAGGGACAGTTATGGTATCTACCTTACAATGTCCTTACAAAGATCAAATGAGATAATATTTGTATAAAACAATACAGTACTTATAACATTTCTTGCTGTTGTTGCTTGGTTGTTTCAGTCATGTCCAACTCTTCATGACCACATTGTTGAGGATTTTCTTAGCAAGGATATCAGAGTGGTTTGCCACTTCCTTCTCCATCTTACTTTACAGATAAGGAAACTGAGGCAAGCAGGGTTAATGACTTTCCCAGTGTTACACAAGTAAGTGTCTGAGGCCAGATTTGAACTCAAGAAGATTTTTTTGACTTCAGGCCTGGTGATGAGTCTTCCTGACCCTAGTCCTGGCACTCTATCTACTGTGCCACCTAGCTGCCCCCGGCTATATAAATCCATGTTAACTCTCTTCCCTTCTCTCCTTGAACAATGAGAATAGTAATAATAAACATGATGGACCAGCCAAGCAGGGTTGTGACCTTGAAGCCAACAAGATCTGGGTTTAAGTGTCAAGTTTGGCTATGTGACTCTGGGCAAGTCACTAGCTTCTCAGTATTCTACAGCTCCTTAAGTCTTTCAAGTCACAAAGAAGGTGCTGACCTAAGTAACTTCTTCAGAGAATGAAAGTGCAAGTCCATTCCAGATCTCTTACATGAAGGTAAAAGAACTGGTTAGTACATGTCTTGTCAGGGGGCCCTTGGAAGGTCTACATGGAGGAGAGAGATGATAATACAAGCAGTGAAATCTAAAGATACGAGCTTTAGGCATAACTCCATCTGTGTACTTGCCCATGTTGGAGAGTGCCAAGGACTATTTATGGCACTTACCAGGGAGTACTTTGATGGCTGCTCTATCTCTGGCCACAACTCTGAGAGACAAAGAGAGAGAGAGAGAGTAAGCAGAAGATTCACTCGTAAATAGCACAAAATGTGAATATTTTTAATTAAATCACTTTCCATGTTTTATTAAAAAGAGCATAGTGAGGCATAGAAGAGTATTGCCACAGATTATCAGTAATGAGAAGAAGCTTCTTCCCTCCTAGACTCCAAGGCCTGGCTATCACATAAGAGAGAAAAACTAGGCATTTTTCTAAATACGAATGTGACTAGTAGGCAGTAGAATCACGGAGGGTCAAGTTGATGGCTGCTACCCAATTTCAGGGGGCAGGAGTTGTCATAGTTGGAGGTATGGGTGTTATGTATCCTTCTTTTATCCGCTTTGTCTCCAAGGTATATATTTACTGCCCACCACCACCGGGTTTCTCAATAAGCCACTCAGACTTTTTTTTTAGGTAAATTTAAATATTCCAAATAAAGGGCTATTGCTTTTGTATCTTTGTCCAGTCTAATTCTTCTCCAAGATCCCTTTTAAGAAAAAATGAAAGATCCTTTGTAAGTATTATGGAAGTTACAATGAATTAGGAAACTTGCTTAGAACCAGAACATATCTCAGAGGATGACAGAAGCATAGGTAAAGGCATATACTTACCATCCATAGATAGAAGCAAGTAGGTAAGGCTTTTTCAGGAGGAGTTGGGGATGGAGGAGAGATGTGGTACAGGACAAGGACAGAACAGGAAGAGAACAAGCATACCCCCCCACAGCCCATTCTAAATATAATCTATGCTCCCTAATTTTCCTATAGCCCCAATCCCAAAACATTTTTCCTCCATAAAATTTTATGACTTGCTAAGCTCTCTCTCTCTCTCTCTCTCTCTCTCTCTCTCTCTCTCTCTCTCTCTCTCTCTCTCTCTCATTACCCAGTCTTAATGGAGAGTTGAATTGAAGGGAGAAAGAGGAAATTATAAACAATTAATGACAAAAACTGAATTAAATGGATGTTTCACAACTGGTGACCAGTATAGAAATTGTGTGTTTCTACATACTTTACTTGAATGCTCTCTGACTTACAAGAAGAGCATAGGAAGCCAAATATACAGATCTCCACAATGTTCTGGGACTGGTCTTTCTCTGGTAGACAAGCCAGGTACAAAATAGGATGCTATCAAGTCATCTGAAAAGCTTTTAATAGAGATCTTGCGATTTCCTTCTTTACTCAGAGTATACTGTGAAATTCATTATAAATGGAGATTTATTCAGATTCAAATCCAGAGAAACTTGATGGGTTTTGGCTGGTGTTCCTGAGGCCCTTTGGGTAGGCAATAAGGGCATTGAGAAGTTCTTGTCTACATAAGCAAAATGGTTTGCCATTAATTGAGGAATGGGGAACTTGTATCCCTCTTAGACCTAGGTAAATCTAATCATTAAAAAAAATCTGCACACAGGGAGAAACATTAAGAACCTGAGCATATGAACTTCTGAGAGATATAATTTCAAGGAAATGGTGTGGCTTTCTATTTGTCCTGGATAAGATTCAATACCCTTTGAAAGGGTACTCAGAAGCAGGGTAAAGAATTTTGAACTGAGCTGTGGCTATGAAAGTATCCATTGGCAAAGAGTCACCATTGTACAGAAGGTGGCAGTGACTGTGGAATTGTCCACCAAAAGGAATGCAAGGAGTGGCAACAGCGGTGCATTTGATGAGAGAGAATAATTCTGGAAGAGATTATGGAAGAGACCACAGTATGATGAGATTTGAACTAAGTCTTGAAGGAAGCTAGAAGGTGGAATGGAAGAGGGACAATATTCCAATATTACACTGGGGACAAATAGTGAAAAGGCAAAAGAACAGGACTGTGATCCGAAGGAAAAGAAAATGTATTCTCTTATTTCCTACTCCTAACTTGTTTTTTTCCTCTTATTTTTAAATTTAATTTAATTATTTTTGTTCTATTTTAAATTGCAAGCTGTCTCTTTCCCTCCTCCCCACCCCACACTTGGAGAAGGTCCCCATTTTACACACACATACATGTACATACATACATGCATGCATGCATGAATATATTTATGAATATATATGTAAAAGCATACTATGCATATTTTTATTTATCAGTTCTTTCTCTGGAGATAGACAGCATCTTCAGAGGCCCTTTGAGGTTGATTTGAGTATTTATAATACAAAGAATAACTTAATTGTTCACAGTTATTCCCTGAACAATATTGTTTTTACTGTATACAACCAAGATAAAGTCAAAATGGGTACATGATTTAGATATAAAGGATGATGCCACAAGCAAATTAGAGAAGCATGGAATAGTTTACATGTCAGATCCATGGAAAAGAGAAACATTTATGACAAAACAAGAGACAGCATTACAGGATGTAAAATGGATAACTTTGTTTACATGAAATTTAAAAGATTTTGCATAAACAAAATTAATGAAGCCAAGATTGGAAGGAAAACAGAAAACTGAAGAAAATATTTATAGAGGCTTCTCTGATAAAGTCCTTGTTTCTGAAATATGTAAAGAAATGAGTAAAATTTATAAGAATGTAAGACATTCCCAAATTTATAAATGGTCAAAGGATATGAACAGGCAGTTTTCAGGTGAAGAAATTAAAGTTATCTAAAATCATATGAAAAAATGCTCTAAATCACTATTAATTAAAGAAATATAAATTAAAATAACTCTGGCATACCACCTCACCCCTATCAGATTGGTGAACATGACAGAAAAAGAAAATGATGAATGTTGGAGGAGATATGGGAAAATTTGGACACTAATTCACTATTGCATTATTATGAGTTGTGAACTGATTCAATCATTCTAGAGAGCAATTTGTAACTATATCCAAAGGGCTACCAAACTGTGTGTACCTTTAACTCAACAATACCATTACTAGGTCTGTATTCCAAAGAGATTTTTAAAAAAGAAAGTCATCTCTATGTACAAAAGTATTTATAGCAACTCTTTTTGTTGTGGCAAAGAATTGGAAATTGTGCAGATGCCCATCAATTGAGAGATGGCTAAACAAGCTATGATATAGGATTTTGATGAATACTATTGTGTTATAAGGAATGACAATCAGTATGGTTTCAGAAGAAAAAAAATCTTGTGAAGATTTATATGAACTTATGCAAAGTGAAGTGAGCAGAACCATAACATTACACACAATAACAGCAACATTGTTAAGATGATCAACTGTGACAGACTTATCTACTCTGATCAAAACAATGACTCAAGACAATTCTGAAGGACTTATGATGAAAAAATGCTATCAACCTCCAGAGAAAGAAATTATGTAGTCTGAATGCAAATTGAGGGATATTTTTCTAAGCTTTATTTTTCTTGGTGTTTTTTTTTGTCTGTGTTTTCTTTCACAATATGACTAATATGGAAATGTTTTGCATGCCTGTCCATGTATAACCTATATCAAATTGCTTACCTTCTCAAGGATGGGAAAGGAATGGATACCAGGAAGGGAAAAAATTTGTAACTCAGTTTTTAAAATGTTACATATAATTGGAAAAACCTTTTTAAAAATAAAACATTAAGGGGCGGCTAGGTGGCGCAGTGAGTAAGAGCGCCGGCCTCGGAGTTGGGATGACCCAGGATCGAAACCGGCCTCAGAAAATGAGCACCCACACATAAATAATGACTAGCCGTGTAACCTTGAGCAAGTTACTTAACCCCAATTGCTTAAAAAAATTAAAAAAAATAAAACATTATGGGGTATAAAATCTGAGTTTTGTTACTTACTATTATTTTGTGCTATGTCCACAAAAACATATTCCCATTAAGTACCATCTTTAAGCAAGCTGAATAACTGATCTTCAGCAAATGGTACCTCTTTTGTATTTCTCTAAGTGGAGTAATTTAGGTATATACTATATTTAACCATTCCATTGCACAGTTTGAAAGTAGTTAAATGGTAAGAAGAAATAGGGAGGTATATCTGTCACTGTTGCGTAGCTACAGTGTAAATGGAATATTGTACATTTCTGAAAATACTGTAAATAACAACTTGTTTTACTGACTGGACCTTAGAATAAGCATGGTCATTGTTATTGTCACATTCTTAATATAAAGAATCAAATACTATTTTTTTAGCCAGACCCATTGCAAATTTTGCAACAAGCTGCCTAAATATTTGTTATGCCCAGAAAATTAAATTTAAAAGCCTTCCTCCTAGAATTGTCAACCTAAATTGTTACAACCAATCCGTATCAACATGCCAATTTATCTACATTAAGATAAATTCTGGAAGGATCATGACCTCCAAAGGAAGATGGTGAATGACTAGACCTTCAAAAGCAAAGGTCAAGCTGGCATTTAGAATGCTTACTTACAAATGAGTTAAAGACTTTTCAGAATTAATTACACCCTAGATTGTAGCCAAAACTTTGGGATGTGCTGTCCAAATGTTTTAAACAGTCATTATCGAAAGCACAAAATGCCAACCACTGGAACCATGGCAGAAGCAACCAAAGGGCAGAAAGTCCTGCACTGCCTAAATTGTCTGAGTAATTTCCCAAATTGCCTTGAGCTCATCTTCTCCAAAGACTGATCCCATTTCAATACATCGAGGGTTTGGGAAAGATGATGGCATACTGAAATGGAAATGTGTTGTCTTCTGAGGACTTCTACCTTCCCCTTAAAAGAAAAAAAAGACATTTTAGGAGAAAAGATTTGCATAGCTTCATGAGACCCTTATAATAATAATTGTTTTTAAAAAGAGTCAGAAATAAAGATGCATTCTAGCAAGGTGCCAAGCCTATTTCTGTTTCTATGAATGTTTAGACTTTGGTGCTTTGCAACGTATTGAGTTTAACATAATAAAAATGTATTAAATACTTAACACAAAACACTGTCAAGAACTAAGGATACAAAGATGAAAAATGGTGCCATTACAACCATCAAGGAAATGAGTCTCTCATTGGAGTTATCTGACATGTACACATATAATCAAAGTGATAAGGTCAAAGGACAGTCACTTGAGAAGTAATTGAAGGAAGTGGTCATGTTCAGCCTAGAGAAGAGAAGACTTCAAGGGGGAGAAAGTAGTGCCTAAAGTTCATTAAAGGATTCTTCTATGGAAGAGAGAATAGACAGGTTCTACTCATCCCAAGGAACAAAATGCAACCACAGTGGAGAAGAAAATGTAGACTTGGTGAAGTGAAAAGCTAGCTAACAATAGTAGGTTCATTTTCGCTGAAGTTACTTGAGTAAAGACTAGATATGGTCACTTTGGGAGTTTACTGTAGATGAGATTATTGTTTGCTTATGACTTGAATTAGATTTCTTCTAAATCTTCCAAGGCTGAATTTTTGTCATTCCCTAGTAGGTCCAGACAAAACATGAGAAGAAAATTTGATGCAAGGGACATCACTTTCAGGCTCCATTTCTTTCAATGCGAAATGGGGAGGAACTTACTGGGAAGATTTCAATGACCTTAATAGTAACAGGAAAGTTTGAAAAAAGGCATGGTTTAGGGAGAAAGGTAATGAGTTCAACTCTAGACATACTGAGTTTAAAATGTCCATAAGACATCCACTTTAAATTGTCTGATAGATAAAGATGTGAGACCAGCAGTTAGAGCAGTTAGGGCTGGATAAGTAGATGTGAGAATCATCAGCATAAAGAAGTATAATTGAATCCTTGGGAGCTGATGAGATTGCCAAATAAAATAGTATAGAAAGAGAAGAGAATAAGATCCAGAATAGAGTCATGTGAGATACTCAGGTTTAGTAGGCATGGCCTGGCTAATGATCCAACAAAGAGACTAAGGAAAAGTGAAATCAAGAGGAGCAAAAGTAAGAGAAGTTAATGTACCAGAAACCTAGTAAGAAGAGAGTGAGGGTAATCAAGAGTGTCCAAAGCTGTAAATAAGTCAGAAAGGATGAGGACTGAGGGGCGGCTAGATGGCACAGCAAACAGAGCACTGGCCCAGGAGTCAGGAGGACCTGAGTTCAAATTTGGCCTCAGACACTTAATGCATACTAGCTGTGTGACCTTAGGCCAGTCACTTAACCCCAACTGTCCTTCCTTTCCCCTCCAAAAAGCAAAAACAAAAACAAAAACAAAAAAAAAATGAGGACTGAGAAAATGACTTTAGATTTGACAATTAAGAGATCATTGTCAACTTTGAAGGAAGTAGTTTTGGTTGAATAATAAGAAAAGGAGCCAGACTATAGAGAGTTAAGAAGAGAGTGAGAAAACAGTAAGTGGAAGTACATTTTATAGATACTCTTTTCAAGAAGTTTAGCCGAAAAAGGTAGGAGAGATATGGGATGATAGTTAGCAGGGGTGGATAGATCAATTGAGAGGTTTGGATGTTTGTTTGTTTGTTTGGTTGGTTGGTTGGTTGGTTTGGTTTGGTTTTGTGTGGTGTTTTTTTTTTGTTGTTGTTCTGATTTTTTTTTTATTTTTCTTAATGTAATTTTATTTATTTAGTTTTAGTTCCTTGAAGGATGATTTCTAGGTTCTTTCTTTGATCATGGCTTTCAGGTTGTCCAATAATTTTTAAATTGTCTCTCCTGGATCTGTTTTCCAGGTCAGTGGTTTTTCCAATGAGATATTTCACATTGCCTTCTATTTTTTTCATTTGTTTAGATCTGTTTTATAGTATCTTGATTTCTCATAAAGTCAGTAGCTTCCATTTGCTCCAATCTAATTTTTTTTAAGCAATTGGGGTTAAGTAACTTGCTCAAGGTTACAAGGCTAGTCATTATTTATGTGTGGGTGCTCATTTTCTGAGGCCGGATTTGATCTCGGGTCATCCCAACTCCGAGGCCGGTGTTCTTACTCACTGCGCCACCTAGTGGCCCCTTTAGGGGAATTGGGGTTAAGTAACTTGCCCAAGGTCACACGGCTAGGTTTTTGTTTTGTGTGGGTTAAGTGTCTGAGGCCAGATCCGAACTCAGGTCCTTCTGACTCCAGGGCCGGCACTCTACTCACTGTGCCACCTAGCCTCCCCGCTCCAATCTAATTTTGAAGGAATTCTTCTCTTCCATGAACTTTTGAAATTCCTTTTCCATCTGGGCAATTCTTCTTCTCGTTGGCTTTTTGGGCCTCTTTTGCCATTTGAGTTAGTCTATTTTTAAGGTGTTATTTTCTTCAGTATTTTGGGGAGGTCTCCTTTAGCAGGCTGTTGACTCACTTTTCATTATTTTCTTGCATCATTCCCTTTCTCTTCCCAAATTTTCATCCACTTCTCTTACTTTATTTTCAAAATCCTTCTAGAGTTTCTCCATGGCCTGTAACCAATTCATATTTTTCTTGGAAGCTTTTGATGCAGGAGTTTTGACTTCATTGACTTCTTCTAGTTCCATATTGTGATTCCTTTTGTCCCCAAAAAAGGATTCTATAGTTTGATTATGCTTCCTCTGCTTGCCAGCCAATTGCTTGACTTTTAAGTTCTTTGACACAGTAGAACTCTGCTTCTAGAGGGGAGAGCTGTGTCCCAAATCACTGGTGTTTTTGCATATGTTCTCAGAGCTATAAGGAGGGTGACGTCTCTACAGACACCCCAAGCTCTGGCACAGTGACAACACACACCAGGAACACTACCCAAGACCTCAATCCAGATCCAAGCAGGTCAAAGCAAGAGTGATTATCCTCTGAATGGTTGCTTGGTCCCCCTAAGATCTGCAGGCCAGGAGCTCTGGAGGCAGCCATGTGGCAGCAACTGCAGCCACCAAGCCTTTACCACCTCTTGCCATAGGGGCCAGGGCCAGACCACACACTTCTGTCACCTGGTTCCAACAGATTTCCCTAATGACCTTTTACTTTCTATTTGGCATTTATGGGATGAGGAGTCTGGAAACCACCACAGCTGCTGGGGATTCACTCTCCTGAAGTCTGCTCTGGCCAGTCTGGGCTGATGTTCAGGGCTTTGCTGGCTCTGGGACTGCACACCTCATGCAGCACTGTGCTCAGCTCCCAGTCTGTTGTGATAGACTGTTTCTGTTGACTTCTGAGGCTGCCTTCAGTGGGAGATTTGTTTCTCTCTGTCACTTTGTGGGTTCTGTAGCTCTAAAATTTGTTTAGAGTCATTTTTTTACCAGTATTGGAGGTAGTTGGAGGGGGAGCAAAGCCAGGTTCCTGCTTTTACTCTGCCATCTTTGCTCCTCCTCTGTTTTGTGTTTATAGCTTGAGTGACTGCATATTTGTAGGCAGTAGGAAAATGACTAGTAGAAAGGGAGAATTTTGAAGATAACTAAGAGGGTGGAAATAATGAAAGGAGCAGTCCTGAGGAAGAGATAGGATGGAATGGGATTATTTGTACGTGAATTAGCCTTGGCAAGGAGAAATACTACCTCATCATGTAAAACAAGGATGAAGGGGGAGGTAGTGATAGAAAGTAACTGAGTGATATGAGTGAAGTAAGGATTGAAAAAGACAGAGATCTCAATGAATTTTTTTTCAATAAAACATGAGGAAAGGTTTTCAGCTGAAAGAATGAGGAAAAGGAGAGTTATGGGGCATTTAAGGAAGCCTGAATGATTTGAAAGTGTCTCTGTAGTGAGTGGGAAAATAAGTATATTAGGAAAGAACGGAAGGGTTGCCAACAGTAGTGGGGACCTGACTGAGGTTATATAATGTTAATTTATAGTGTATTCAGTCAAGACGCTTGCCTAATTTATTCACCTTTATTCAGAAATACATGTATAGGCTCAAAGGCAGCAGATGGTGACAGTAATCCAAATCTGGGGGTTGATAGTGCACAATCTGTGATATTATAAAAGGCCAAAAGACTCAAGAAAATGGATAGGATAGTGTAGAGTTCAACTGTCTAACCAAGGGTCAAGATGGGGAAAGCAGGAGAGTGTAGCTTGTCCAGGATGATGACCTAAGAGAAAACAAAAGAATAGAGGGATTGGAGATCGTAATGTGGAAAAAGAGGGGAGGTGGAATACCAACAACTGATCAGATAAGGGAATGTCAAAGTTCATAAATATGGAAACAATGCATTTATGGGAGATGTCAAGATCAAGACCATGACCATCTTTGTGTTTAACTGAAATGGGGCAGAGGAATAAGTCATGGTAAATGAATGAATTGAGAAATTTAAAAGTTAGAGTGCTTGAGGGAGTATGAATATATATATAATTTTCATAGCTTCATGAGACCCTTATAATAATATTTTTTTAAGAGTCAGAACTAAGCATGCATTCTAGTAAGGTGCCAAGCCTATTTCTGTCTCTAAGAATGTTTAGACTTTGGTGCTTTGGAATATATTGAATTTAATACAATAAAAATATATTAAATATTTAACACAAAACACAGTCAAGAACTAAGAATACAAAGATGAAATATATATGGAATTAACACATATATAAATATATACACACATACATATACGTTTGTGTTACATATATATGCATATATGTATATATGTATGTATGTGTGTATGTGTGTATGTATTGCATATGTATGAATGCTGAAGTCCCCTAGTATGTGGATAAGATTTAGGGAGGCAAGAAAATTGTGACACAGGTCCTGAATTCAATGAGGAAGTCAGGGTATCGTCCTGGAGGTCTGTAGACAACAACTACCAGGATTTTGATTGGGTTGTAGATGTGAATTGTGTGAAACTTCAGAAAAAGAGAGGTTACTGAATGACAGTGGTAGGAGGACAGTCTGGAAGTGACAACAGGGAGCAAAGAATTTTCCATCTCTCCCACCTCAATCAGTGTGTAGGGGAGAATGTGCTAGAAAGAGTAACCAAGGAGGCTTTAAGTAAGAATCTTCTATTTAGGAAACACTGGCACATATTTTCAAGTTAAGATCTTTACTGGTTTAATTTTATCTGTGCTCTTTCCATGCTAAGTGTAAAATTCCCTTACCTAAACTGAGCTTCTGGAAGCTCTGATTGAAAGCCACATTACTGAGCAGCTTTGAGTAAGCTTTTGAATTGTATGTTTTCTCTCTTTTGTATGCAAAAGTCCCACAAAAGCCTCAAAACAACATTGCATTCATGACTACATTGGCAGAGGTTTTCTCCTCCTTTTGGCAAGCATTCTTTTCTCTCTGGGGTTCTTGCAGAACTCAGGCCAAACTTATTCAGTTTGGTTAGTCTGTGTTTATGAAACAAGCTTATCTTCCAGAATGAACATATGGCTTTCAGGCAGAGGAATCACTCAAAGCTTGAGACCAACTAGCATTTGCATTAATGGAAAGCTGCCTCATTTCAGCAACTTTAGTTTGAATATCAGATAGGAAGCATTATAGAATCCAGGATTATAGAATTCTAAATCATTGGTGCTAAGGGGAACTTGGAGATCACCTAATGCAACTGTTTCTCAGAGGGAAAAAAAGGGAATCTAGGAGAAAGAATATGTCATGCTAGAGGTAATAGTTAATAAATATATGGCATCTAGGGAAGCTAGGTGGCACAGTGAATAGAGCACTGACTCTGGAGTCAGGAGGACCTGAGTGCAAATTTGACCTCAAACACTTGACACACTTACTACCTGTGTGACCTCAGGCAAATCACTTAACCCCAATTGCCTTACCTTCTCCCTTCCAAAAAAATACATAAATATATGGCATCTAATATTTGAAATCCCAAAGATTCATATGTAACAAGTTGTCTCTGTTTTAGACATTCCCATTCTTCTTGCCTAATGTTGCCTTTTTTAATGGAATTTTAATCATCTGAAACCTTCCCTATCCTACATTATACTCAACCAGTCTGGTTTAATCCCCTGTGTACCTCTAAAAGACATCAGAGGTGTGAAAAGCAATCATCTAAACCCAGGTGAGGCTCCTACCCCTTTGTCTAAGATTCAGTTTTCATGTATTTCATTCCTGATCCAGAAGGCTTCCTAGACTGCTCTGTTATGTAGACTTTCCTAGTATTGTGCAATTTCTGCCCTTTTTCTTAACTTCGAATGTTTCTGTTCAATTGATTGTCCTGCAGTGAATGGGGTATTCAAGAAAAACTAACACCTCTGGCATGGGGGTCTGTAGAGGCCTTTTCAGGGCTGTTCTTTCAGCTTTGGTTTCCACCTGCCTCCAAACTCTTAGCTGTGGCTATGAGAAGCTGTAGTATGAACAACGGTCACACACAGGTAAAAGCATCTTGGCAGATGGGCTAAACCAGGTTGAGGATAACTGACAGGCTTCAAACCCAGAGGTGACTTAGAGGAATGTCTGCCCCAAGCATAGGAAAACTTTCTCTGGAATAGGTGATTGAGAACAATTTGTTCCAGTGGCCATGAAGGCAGCTGAAGCAGGTGCTATGGAATGCTCAGTCAGATATCAAAGATGCCAAGGTTATCCATTGAATCCCAGGCATTGCCAGTCATCTTGACTTTTGTCTTGACACTGGGCCTCAATAACTCTGGAAGAGTGAGGCTGAAAACTTTGTGTGATTCTGCCTCACTTTAATCCTATTCACATGGAAGTCAAGACATCATCCTGGGATGTCATTGGTTCTCACTGAAAATGAAGGATGAAAAACAACAACAACACTGTCCTGGTAGAAGATCACTTCTTTTCTGATTAGGAAGATCATATAGCTGAGGTTGAGAGCTTACCCAATCTTGTCAACAGGGCCATCACTGAACGTCCTTACTCTTCCAGCCACTGCCCTAAGACCCTTATATTCAGTGGCTGATGCTGGAACTTTTAGTTGAATCCTTCTCTTGTTTCTGCCTTGCTTCTTATGCTTTGATGCCATAAGTATTTCCCGAAGCCTCAAGCTTTTGAGAGCTTAAGTTCCATTGAGATTCCTCAATTCCATGGAGAAGCAGGAGATCAAAAACGCATAAAATAAAGGACATTTCCTTTCAGCACTATTGGGCAGTCTGTCTCCTTTGAAGAATTTGCACTATTACATCAATCTGGTACATACCAATATATCCATATTCCTATGTTATACTTACTCCATTCCAGGAATGCTCAGCATGACCTTCCAAAATGAAGCAACCCAAAAACTATGGTTGAGCTTCTCTCTCTCTCTCTCTCTCTCTCTCTCTCTCTCTCTCTCTCTCTCTCTCTCTCTCTCTCCTGTCTATCTGACTCACATATTCCCTGGAGGTAAAGTAGATGATTTGTTTTAAAAAGGATTTTCCTGGTACTTCTATGTGGGAGGACATTGACTTCTTCCCCACCACTTGAAGGTTATAAGCTATATTAGTTATTTCTACTCAATATTAGCAGAAACTATGGTGAGGAAAACTTATTGCTTAGGTGGGATTCTGAAAAGAAATTTCAGTAAGAACAAGAGTCAGCAAAGTGATAATGTCAATGGGATTATTAAATAACTTTCCACAATGGAATTTAGTAACCAGAAAAGGTAACAAGATCTACAAAGTAGCTGAAAACAGAATGTTTCCTAACTCCATTAGTGATAATAAATGAATTGACTGTTGATAATCAAAGAGTGGATCTATAGACCTTAATCACTTTCACTTTGGGTTGTTGTTGTTTTTCCCTTACATGTAGCCTTCTGAGCCTGTCTATATACAAATCTGGAGCCAGAAGATAGTAGAATATTCCCTCCTCTGGCCCCTTCCTCTAAAATGTAGGTTTTAACAGTCAAGTTCAGCCACCCTTTTGCACTTTCCCCTGGGAAATTCCTTCTCCCTCCACTTTGTCTTCAACTACAGTCCTACAAAGTGCTTTCTTCTGCAGTTCATGGTTGGAAAAGAAATCAGGAAATGTAACTTGAATGACATTTATGTGTCCTTACTTTATCCCAAATCACACACACACACATACACACACACACACACACACAAGTGCTTTGATATTATTAGACTAGTAAAGATTATAAACCCTAAAAACTAAAAATACAACCATATACATTGCATTTGTGTCTTTTGTCACATTCAATAACAACAACAAAAATTAAAACATAAGACTCTCTCTTGATTTGTCTCAGGTCCTGGCCAGGAGAACGTCTGACACTTCTTTATATAAGGAATTAAGCATGAGTCCTTCCTATATTGCTTCATACCAATACCAAATATTGTTCCTTTCTGTTGTAAGCGCTATATTTGCAAATAATGAAATATATAGTTAAAAATCAATCAGAATCGGGGGGGCGGAGCCAAGATGGCGGAGTAGAAACAGCTCATCCAAGCCTCTCTGCCCCCAGATTCTCCACAAACTATGTAAAAGGGGACTCTGAACAACTTCTGGGGCCCCAGCACCCACAGAACAACACAGAGAAGCTAACCTCCCGCTGAGGGCAGCCCTGCAGGAAGGACCAGCGCAGAGGTCTGGGACCTGGCAGCACGCAGAGCACAGAGCGCAGGAGCTGAGCCAAGCCCAGGTCCCCTTGAGCCGAGGTTTTAGCCCCAGGGTGGCAGGGCCAGCAGCCAGCTGGAGGAACCCCAGAACACCAGGAGCTGTGGCGACTCCAGAATTATCAACATAGACATGCCTAGGACAAAGTAAGAGGTTAGTGTCCTATGGACTTTGGGACCTGTATTTGGGGAATGCGTCAGCTCCCTCCCTGGGGGCTAGAAGCCGCTGAGGAGACACGCCATTTTGTAGTTTTCATAGGCATTTCCGGCTCCCAGCCTACAAATCGTGGGGAGATCCAGCGATCAGTCTTGGGGGGTAATCGCTCTTGCTTTAACCTCCCTGGATCTGGATTGTGATCTAGGGTGGAAGTTGTGGGTGGGTTTACAGCTTGCCAGAAACGGAAGTTGCCCCCAACACGTTCGGGACGAAAATTCCTCTAGCTGGCCTTAAAGCCATAGTGTGGCAACAAGCCCAAAAGTTAAGCAATTAAGTGGCAACATGCCAAGGCAAAGGAAACAGAAAAATGCAACCTAGACTCCTATTTTGGGGGCATAGAGCGGGAAAAGGACTGTGAGGTCAGAAGTCCTGCTCCAAAAGCCCCAGGGGAAAACATGAACGGGTTGCAGGCCATAGAGGACCTTAAGAAGGACTTTAAAAATCAAATAAGAGAAGTGGAGGAAAAATTAGAAAGAGAAATGAGAAGGATGCAGGAAAAGTATGAGATGAGGGTCAACAGCCTGACTGAGGAAAACAACACCTTAAAAAATAGACTAGCTCAAATGGCAAAGGAGGCCCAAAAGGGCAATGAGGAGAAGAACGCCTTAAAAAGTCAAATTTGCCAGATGGAAAAAGAATCTCAAAAGTTCACTGAGGAGAGTCATTCCTTCAGAGTTAGACTGGAGCAAATGGAAGCTAGTGACTTTATGAGAAATCAAGATGCTGGTAAGCAGATCCAAACAAACGAAAGATTAGAAGGCAATGTGAAATATCTCATGGGAAAAACCACTGACCTGGAGAATAGATCCAGGAGAGACAATTTAAAAATTATTGGACTACCTGAAAGCCATGATCAAAGAAAGAACCTAGAAATCACC
>WOXC01004315.1:0-255216 GCA_011680675.1 Gymnobelideus leadbeateri | reverse complement strand
AGGGGAGATTAAGGTCCCCCACTAGTATAGTTTTGCTATCTATTTCTTCCTCTAATTCCTTTAACTTCTCCTCTAGGAATTTGGATGCTATACCACTTGGTGCATATATATTAAGTAGTGATATTGCTTCATTCTCAATGGTGCCTTTTAGTAGGATATAGTTTCCTTCCTTATCTCTTTTAATTAGATCTATTTTTGCTTTTGCTTTATCTGAGATAAGTATTGCTACCCCTGCTTTTTTTACTTTAGCTGAGGCATAATAAATTTTACTCCAACCTTTTACCTTTACCCTGTGGGTATCCCTTTGTTTCAAATGTGTTTCTTGAAGACAGCATATTGTAGGATTATGGTTTTTAATCCATTCTGCTATCCTCCTCTGTTTTATGGGAGAGTTCATCCCATTCACATTCACAGTAATGATGACTATCTGTCTCTTCCCTTCCATCCTATTCCCTCCCCTGTTTATGTTTTTGTTTCTTCCTTCTCCCTTCCCCTCCTTGAAGTTTTCCCTTTTGACCACCCCTCCCTCAGTGTTCCCACCCAGTGACCCCCCTTCTTAACCTACCCTCTCCCCTTACTACTATTTCCCTCCCTTATAATCCCTCCCTTTAGTCTCCTCCTTTTCACCCCCCTTACCCTCCCACTATCTATAGGACACAACAAATTTTTATACTTATCAGAGTAAATTACTCCCCGTTTGATTCCAAACCAATGAGAGTAAATTTCAAACAATGCTCCTCTCCCTCCCTCCAATTCCTCTATTTAATGAATTTATGTGTCTATTCACGTTAGATTCTTAAACTTCACTGATTAATTTGATCCTTCTTTGAACCAGAACCAGTGAGAATAGTGTTTAAATGATGTTCCTCTCCCTCTTACTTTCCCTTCTTCTATAGTGTGTTTTGATGCCTCTTCAGATGGCATATTTTACCTTTTCCTAGCTCATCCTTTCCTTTTTCCCATTACAGTACCATTGATCCCCTTAATAGTCTTTTTTTTTTTTTTAGACTCCATGTTAGTGCATTCATACCCACACCCTCTAAGTATAACCCTTTTGCAGGTCATGATAATCATAGAGATTTCAAATATTGACAGTTATCAGCTCCACATATAGGGATGTGAACATTTTGCTCTTGTTGCATCCCAAGTAATGAGCTTGTGTTTGTGGGTGTGGGTATGTGCACTTCTGCATGTGTGAGTCTATGTTACCCTTGTTTACCTTTTTATGTTCTTCTGGAGTCTTGTAATTGGAGATCAAATTTTCCATTGAGCTCTGGCTTTTTCATTAGGAAAGTCTGGAAGTCCCTTACTTCATTAAACGTCCATCTCCTTGCCTGAAAGATTATGCTCAGTTTTGCCGGGTAGTTAATCCTTGGTTGTAGTCCTAGTTCTCTTGCCCTATGAAATATCAAATTCCAGTCCCTCCGCTCTTTTAATGTAGAAGCTGCTAGGTCCTGTGTGATCCTAACTGTAGTTCCTCGATATTTGAATTGTTTCTTTTTGGCTGCTTGTAGAATTTTTTCTTTAATCTTATAATTCTGGAATTTGGCTACTATATTTCTTGGAGTTTTCAGTTTGGGATCTCTTTCAGGAGGAGTCCGGTGAATTCTATCAATAGCTATTTTATCTTCTGATTCCAGGACCTCAGGACAGTTTTCTTTGACAATCTCTTGGAGGATGTTGTCTAGACTGCTTTTCTCATCATGGATTTCTGGTAGACCAATAATTCTTAGGTTGTCTCTCCTGGATCTGTTCTCTAGGTCAGTTATTTTTCCAGTGAGATATTTTACATTTTCTTGCAATTTTTCGATCATCTTGTTTTTTTCAATTGACTCCTGCTGCATCATAGAGTTCTGAGTTTCAGTTTGGTTGTATCTAATTTTTAGTGAATTATGGTCTTCAATAAGTTTTTGAAGTTCCTTTTTTAGGGAGGTATTTTCTTTTTCCAAGTTGGTCATTGCCTCCCTGATTTGGTCTTTAAAATTTTTCTTAAGCTCCTCCAGGAATGCTATTTGGGCTTGAGACCAGATCATGTTTCCTTCTGTGGTCTCTGGTGTGGGCAGAGAGTCTATATTGTCCTGTGTGTTTTGTTGATCTTGCCCTACATAGTATGCTCGAATAGACTTTCTTGCCTTCCCCTTCTCCTTTTCAGCTTCCTTCCTTCCCATTGTGACTTCCTGTTTCTTAGTGTCTCAGGCTATGAGTTTGGGGCCTGATCCTTGACTTTGAATACCTCTGGGTGGCTAGTTTATGGCTAAGTCAGGGAAGTCAGTGAGGAATGTAGATGTGTAGGTGGGGTTGAGTCTGACCACTTCAGATTTCTGCCTCTATACCCCTGGGCTATAAGTAGTCTTTTGTTGGTGAGGTGAGGTGGGGCTAGTTGGGTCCCCTCCCTCTCTTCTCTTCAGATTCCTGGCTGTCTCAGTTACACCCTTTCTTGGAGATTCTCAAGCCTGAGGCTATTTCCATTAACTTGGGATTTCAGTCTGGGTGGGAGACTTATCTTTGGGTTTTCTGCTTCATGAAGGAGGGATGGGAGGATCGGAGCAGCTAGAATTTACTTTGCCATTCCAGCCCCTGTATCATACAGGCAGGCAGTTTCTAAATTTCCAGGCTGGGGGCTGAATGCAGCCTGAGAAGACACTCTCCACTGGGGGCCCGATTCTCCTACCTGGCTCCAATTGATCCGTTCCCTCTGCGAGATGACTGCGATTCGTCCTTGGTAAGTCTCCAGGCTGGGGCTTTTTCTCTCTCTGGTGTAGTCTGCTTGCCTGCTCTTAGGTCTGAGCTGTGCAGACCCCACTCGCTCTGCGCTCGACCTGTGCGGGCACTCTGGGCAACCTCCTGTGCTGGATTCTGCCACACTCTGTCTTCCACTGGGCTTCGTCACTCCGGAATCTGCTCAGATTTACCCTTTTGGACTTAGTGACAGAGGAGCTCAGCGAGGTTACTGCTTCCTTTCCGCCATCTTGGCTCCGCCCCTCGTCACTCCCCTCCTTTTTATTGCCTACCTATATCTCCTCTATTCTTATGCAGTTGATTTTTTGGTCCCAAGGTTAGGACTTTATATTTATCTCTATCTTATTTCATCTTATTAGTTCCATCCTATTGTTTGGATCCTGGTTATTCATACAGCAGAAGCTGTCAACTAAAACTTCTTCTCTTAAGATATAATATCAAGGAAATTGAGCATTTTATTCAATAGACACCTATGTGATGGTCCCTGCTCACTTTACTGGGAAGTTGCTAAAGAGCAAGTAATATTTTAAATGCATATTGATCATGATCTTACAATCAGATGTATTTTTATTATGTTCAGCACATTGTATTGTAGTCTATAAAACAAAGCTGCATATGATTTGGAAAATTGGAAACCTATTGGAGGCAGAAAAAAAAAAATGGAGTGAATTGGACTGGGGAAATGCAGCCTATAAGTACCTGTCAGTGATTGAATGCTGATGATCTGCACAGTCAGCTTTTTAAAGCTGGTCTCCTGAAAATTAGAGGTGACATAGCAGACACCAAATCTCCAACCTAAAATGACCCTCAAACTGAAAAGGTCACAGATTTTAAAAATTGCTTTCCCTTAGTTCATAATCCAAGATTCAGCCTACAGTGAATTAAACCTTTCCGGCTAGATAAGCCACCAGAGTTTGAAATGGGAGCACCATTTCAGGCTTGGCATTTTCTGTTAAGGGTTGGAATGAATTTTCCCTTCTTTTAATGTTGGTATTTTGCCTTTTGTTCTTTCTTCCCTTCTAAAGCATGATGAAAGAGTTGTGAGGATGGGAGCAATGCGAAGTCTAGGATACAATGGATAAGTTCTTCATTTCATTTTTAAAAAGCACGTTTAATTTCAATAACTTGATTATAAGAAAAAGATGGGAGTCTAGAGGAGACTTCAGAAGCCATGTGGCCCAACCCTGTCACTTTATAGGTGAGGAAACTGAGGCCCAGAGGTATTAACTGCTCTGTCCTAATGAGCATGAGAGGCAGAATTTTTACACAGTGTGAATTTGCTTTCCATTTTGTCCTGCTGCCTCCTCCATATAAAGACAGGTTGATGGAAATCTTGTCAGTGTTCTCTTCACACGGCTGTAGCTTAGTGGCAGTTGGCATGTGTTTGTGTGTGTGTACATATTTTTAATAAAAGCAAGTAGCACTCTCTGGCCTCAGTTCTTTTTGCTGGTCTGTGCTTAGAGGTATGGACTCCTTCATCCATGGCATCCAGTAGAAGACCCTAATGTAAGGGGAGGGGCCTTTGGGTCTTCTCCCATCTGAGGCCACGTAGCCCCAGAAATGAACCTTGATCACTGGCTCTGTGTTCATTCTTTTTTTGTTCTAAGTGAAGGAAATGGAGCCTCTCTGACCTTGTGAGTTTCAAAAGATCCAGAGGACACCTTGGCATCCAAAGTCCAGAGGGAGTTTTAGGGTCTTGCTGTTCCAGGTTGGGTTCTGTGGCAAGCTCAGCATCAATACCCTTAGGAGCGGCCGCCGCCGCGGAAGAGGTGGTGGAGGGGCGGAGAGCAGGAGAAGGCTGAGCTAAGGCCGAGGCCGAAGCTGAGGCCGAAGCCGAGGCCAGACCTTCCGACATGGCCCAGAGCAGGAATAGTGGGAACCCGTTTGCCGAACCCAGCGAGTTTGACAACCCCTTCCAGGACCCAGCCGTCACCCAGCACCGACCCAGCCACCAGTATGCCGCACTCGATGTCTACAACCCCTTTGAGAACCGTGAGTCATCACATTCCTATGAGCCATCTGCCCCACCGCCTCCACCAACAACCCAGCCCCACCAGCAACCTTCCAAAAAACTCAGTCCCACAGAACCCAAGAATTATGGCTCCTATAACACTCAGGCTTCAGCTGCAGCAGCCACGGCAGAACTTCTGAAAAGACAGGAGGAGCTCAATCGAAAGGCAGAGGAGCTGGACCGGTGGGAGAGGGAGTTACGGCATGCAGCCCCAGGAGCCCTAGGAAGTTCTGCTATCCGACCGAACAACTGGCCTCCGCTGCCCTCATTTTGTCCTGTCCAACCCTGCTTCTTCCAAGACATCTCCATGGAAATTCCCCAGGAGTTCCAGAAGACAGTGTCTACTATGTACTACCTCTGGATGTGCAGTACCTTGGCCCTTCTTCTGAATTTCATTGCCTGCCTAGCCTCTTTCTGTGTAACTCCTCTTGCCAGTGGCTCTAGTTTTGGACTCTCCATCCTCTGGGCCCTACTCTTCACACCCTGCTCTTTTGTCTGCTGGTACCGCCCTATGTACAAGGCTTTCAGGAGTGACAGTTCATTCAATTTCTTCGTTTTCTTCTTCATTTTCTTCGTCCAGGACGTGATATACGTGCTGGTGGCTATTGGTATCCCGTCATCAGGATTCAGTGGCTGGATCTCGGCCCTGATGGTGCTGAAGAGCAACACATTTGTGGCTGTACTTATGCTGCTAGTTGCCTTGTTCTTCACTGGCATTGCTGTGCTGGGCATTGTGATGCTGAAGCGGATCCACTCCCTGTAACGCCGCACAGGTGCCAGTTTCCAGAAGGCCCAGCAGGAGTTTGCTGCCGGTGGCTTCTCCAACCCTGCAGTTCGAACGGCTGCAGCCAATGCAGCTGCAGGTGCTGCCAACAATGCCTTCCGGAACCCATAACGTTCTCCTCCTGTTGTCCTACTTATCTCCTTCCCTAGCTGGTGCACCCTAACCTTGGCTCTGGATGAAGCTGGCTCTGCTCCCCTTTCATCTCTCCCTAGGATTGATTGTGGAGCAAGACAAGTGTTTTTATTCATTGTCTCTCCTCCTTAATCTTTGTGGCAGTGAGAATGGGCCTGCCCAAGAGGGTGAGGGAAACCCAGGGGTACTGATTACAGTCCCGGCCACTGCCCAACTCTGCCCCACCTCCCCAGGCCTCACCCCATCTTGGGAGCCCCTGCTTCCCTCTGCTGTGCCAAGGCTAATGCTTCAGTTATTTAAATAAAGGAAAGTAGAACTTGGAAAAAAAATACCCTTAGGAGCAAATAAAGTCTTACTGGACCCAGGTGGATGGGAGCTGACTCATCTGGCAGACCTGCTGTGTCTGGACATGAATTTGGTGGGACCAAGGCTAGGTAGCATGTGAGACAAGTTCAAGCTACTTTCCCCTCTCTGTTCTTAACTCTCCCTGCCCCCCAAAAATATTAGAGAAAATGCTTGTGTATTTTTTTTACTATACTTTAAAACTTTTAAAATTAACTTTTAGTTTTACTAAACTTTTGAAATAAATATATTCCTTTGTAAAAGTTATAAACAAATGACTAAAGAAACAGACAAATAAGGATGGGCAGCCTATAACAGCCTATAATAGGTGGCACAGTCGACAGAATTTTGGGCCTTAAGTCAGGGAGACTCATCTTCCTGAGTTCAAGTCTGACATCAGATACTTGCTAGCTTTGTGATCTGGCAAATCACTTAAACCTGATTGCCTCAGTTTCCTCCTTTGTAAAATGAGCTGGAGAAGGAAATGGCAAACTACTCTAGTGTCTTTGCCAAGAAAACCCCAAATGAGCTCACAGAGAGTTGGCTATGACTGAAACATCTGAACAACAACAACAAAGCCTCGAATAGATGAAAGGGCAGGGAACTTGGAATCCAATGTTCATGTCTTGACTGTCACTCATTAGTTGTATAACCTTGATCAACTCAATCAACTTCTCAGTGCTTTGTCTGGAACTATCTACTTCGGTCATGTTGGGAGCCACAAATGAGATTCCAGGATTCCCAGTTTTGAGCTTTCCATTGACCTTCAAGATCATGGAGTTCAATTCTCTCCTTTTCAGAAGAAGAGCCTGAGGCCAAGAGAGTAAATTATTTCTCTAAGATCATAAAGATAATCAATGGCTAAGACAGAATTTAAATCCAGGTACTCTTATTCCCAATCCAACGTTTTGTCCCACACCCTACACCACCCTACTCCACTCTGTACCACACCACACTGACATGCCATGCCATGCCATGGACACCACTCCACACCATGCCACACCACGCCACTCCATGTCACATTGTCTCCCTTGCTCCTGAACATTTGTGAACTGTGCTTTATAAATGTGAACTCTTATTGTTAAGGACAGGCCCTAGGTTATGCCTCCTAGGATAGTTTGGGGTGGGAGTCAGTGGGTTTCAATGGTTAGTAGGTGGCTAATAGATTTTAGAGTATGAGAGAGGCAAAGAGTGTAGAAAAACTATGACAGGTAGTCTGAAGTCAGCCGTTCTTGTTTGTTTTAGAGCCACAGCCCAAGTCAGAGACTGAGAATTCACAGAGCAAGCAGCCTTACAGTCTAAAGATCAAAGCCTGGAATTTACCAGTAATGAAGCCACCAGATCCAGTGTCTAGGCACGAACATGTGGTAAGAACAATGATTCCAAAGTCAGGAAAACCCTCATGATGCAGTGTTGGGAAAACAACCTGGACAAAGAGTGTTCAAAATAGTCATGACTAAGGAGGAGCCTAAGGCAGCATCATCTGTGGCACCACAATCTGGGCAAGAATTGGGTTCCCCCCTTCCAGTTTTATTCCCTACTCCCCATTCACACACATGCAGGATCAAGAACACCCACACCCCTTCCCCACAGACACACACACACACACAAGCACTCACACACAAGTGCTCACGAAGACACAAGTACTCATGCATGCATACATATAGTGACACACAGAAGCAGTCACGATGCACACACAGATACACATGCAAGCATTTACATGCATACACACACACACACACACACACACACACACACACACACTTCTGAAGACAAGGCAGCTATGAGCAGTTCTTTCCCCTCTTATGTCATCTGTTTTGCCCAGGAGATGAGAACCTCATTTCCCAGTGCAAACATTTGGATAGACACAGGCAAATGGAAAGATTTACATTTTCACCTCAGTAACTTGTCATCTTATAAGAAATTTGTATCGCAATTTGTTTTGGACTGGACTTTATTGGACTTTGGACTGTGATTTAGCGTTTTAGCCACCACGGCAGATCTGTGCACGCTCTGCACACTTGAACGTCTTAGGCGCTGTGACCTGTGTCATCAGATCATTTGGCCAGAGCGTGTCAGGGCTGGGACTTGGGCCCAGGTTTCCTTGATGTCATGCTGTCTCTCCCCATAATAATAACAGGTCTGATTTATATGGTGCTTTAAAGAATACAAGGCTCTCCTTCTTTCAACCTTGTGAGCTTGGGAAAATGCTATAATATTGTTATATCCCAGGAAACCAAGGCTCAGAAATGGGAAGTGAGTCGTCTGTGATCACACAGTCAGCATCTAACCCCAAATCTCTTGATTTTAGGCTTAGCACTCCTCCTGCTGTGGTGTGCCAAGGTCATCCCCCCCTACTGGCATCCAGTTCTCAGATTTTTCCCCTCAATGTCAAGCAAGCCTTGCATCTTCTTTTAATAGCCCAAGGCCTGCCATGTTGGGATAGTGGAGCCCATTGAAAGTTTGCCACATTGTGGATCTCTGGGCTACTTTTTTGACAGTTAGATAGTGCACTGGGCCTGGAGTAAGGAAGACCTAAGTTCAAATATGGCTTCAGTGACCTTGGGCAAGTCACTTAACCTTTGTTTCACTTTCCTCATCTGTAAAAGAGGAATAATAGGGGTGGCCAGGTGGCGCAGTGAGTAAGAGCGCCGGCCCTGGAATTGGGACAACTCAGGATCAGATCTGGCCTCAGAAAATGAGCACCTACACATAAATAATGACTGGTCGTGTAACCTTGAGCAAGTTACTTAACCCCAATTGCTTAAAAAAAAAAAAAGAGGAATAATAAGAGCACTCACCTTGCAGGCTGTAGTGAGTATTGAATGAGATGGTATTTGTAAAGCACCCAGCAGTGCCTAGCACATAGTAGGAGTTACATAAATGCTTATTCCCTTGCCTCCCCTGATTTTGCTGATGAGTTTAGAGCATTAGGGCTAAAAGCAACCTGAGAGACCCTCTTGTCCAACTGTCTCATTTTACGGAGACTCAAAGAGAGGAAATACCTTTCCCAAGGGGACAGATAGTAAATGGTAGAGCCAGGGTATGACATAGGTCTTTGTCACTGTAAGGTTAGAATTCCTTCACTGGATCCTCACTTTCTGCAAATTAATTTTTGTCTGGATGGACAGTAATGGAGTAATTTCCTTCATCACAAATTCAACACTGGCGGGTGGTGGTGGTGGAAGTGCCTAAGAGTTGCCAATAGGTTAGTCACATGTTACCAGGCTTTTATTGTCTATCCTTCTGACTCTAGGGAGCAGGGGAGAAATCATCCTCCAGCCCATTGATGATGATGAGATTTGATGCCCTAACTCTAGTAGCATAATTACCATGGCAACAGGCTGGTTATCCCAAATCAAAGCCTGGCTTTAGAATCGTCATTACAGTAGGAAGAGCATTAATTCTGGGGTTGGAAGACTTGAGTTGAAATCCTCCCTCCAGCATTAACTCTGACCTTGGGCCACTTACTTATGTCCTCCTTAGGCCTCAGTTTCTTCAGTTGGACTCAGAGACTTCTAATGTCCTTTCCAGTTCTATGATCCTAATATTGATAACCAGGTCAAATCATTTGGGTGGTGGGAGTGAGATTGGTCCTTGAGAAGAGACTTGGACCTTTAGGACACGAGTCTTTGTGAGGAACATGTGTGTGTGTGTGTGTGTGTGTGTGTGTGTGTGTGTGTGTGATGATTTTGAAACAGGAAAAAGCTGGAGATGCCACTGAAAGGCAAGAGACTAGAGCAAGGTCAGGTTCCAGAGAAAAAGAACTTACTTGGGCGTGGGAAGTAGACCACTGCTATTGCTAGTCTGGCAGGCTCTCTTTTCCAGCTCTCCACTTCCTTTCTATCATAGGAGCATAGATTTAGAGCTAGAAAAGGCCTTAGGGGATTGTACCCATATCAGTCTCATACAATTCCTATTTTAATCAAATATTCATGCTAAGTATGTCTGGCAAAGGAGAGCATGACAGTGTCAGAGCCATCTAGATTTTGATATCCTGGGGTCAAAGCTCTAATTGTCCTGACCTCATTATGGCTTTGTCTTGTTAGGATTCCCCTAGTGACTGGCTGTAGAGGACCTCAGTATCAGTTGCCAAATTTGATTTTCCATTCTACTCCCGTGACATTTTTTGCAAGGGGCCTCAAACACCCCAAGTGTCTAAGGTTGTTGAGACTTCTTACAGTTGGGAGTCAGTGTTTCTCATTCTAACCTAAGGTGCTACTTCCCTCCTGCAAAAGATAGCTGGTAGTTGCAGTTCCTCTGGCCCTTAGGAAATACCTGATGCAAAGCAAAGAGTGATTTTGCCCATCTGGCTGGAATAACTCCAGAATGGCTGGTTCAACACCTTTCTTTTGGTATTGAAACTATCTGACATCAATCAATCAATCAGTCAAATATTTGTTAAATGCCTACTCTGTGCCAGAAACTGAGGATCCACATACAATGAATGAAACAGTTTGATGAAAAAAAGAGCTCACTTTGTACCACAAGTTAGTCCACAGAAAAGGGACTAATTTTTATATATCTTTGGACCCTTTTGGCTGTCTGGTAGAGCCCTTTTCAAAATAATATTTTTAAATGTGTATAATACAATATGAAGGACTTTATTGTTGAAAGCTAGCAAATCAACCATATTGAAATACAGTTAATAAAATGTAAAAAAAAATAGTTAAGGGCTCTTAGTATAGAGCAGTCTAGCTATTAGCCTGTGTTAATACAACAAAGGGGAGACATTGTACTTCTCTCATAGTTCAACAACTGACAGGTGGCTCTGGATTAAAAACATAATTCTCAATCCCAGATGTTCACTCCCTAGTAGTGTTTCAATGGAATGTCAGAGCTGGAAGGGGTTTTAAGGATCATCTAGTACCATCCTCTGTTGGTTTATTGGTTTGTTTTAGAGGAGGAAAGTGATGCCCCTGCCAGTTAGGTGACTTGTCCAAAATAATTTAAATAGTGTAAGCCTTGATTCAAACCTGAATCTTCTGACTCTAGGTATTGACCACTGAAGGAACCTTTTTCTTACCTTCCATTTATTTAATAGTTAGTGTTTTTTTATTTTTAGTTTTCAACATTCAGTTCCGTAAGTTTTAAATTCCCCCCCTTCCCTTCCTCCCTCCTTCCCCAAGATGGCATGCAGTCGGATATAGGCTCTACACATACATTCCTATTTAACGCATTTTCACATTAGTCATGTTGTATAGAAGAATTATAATTAATGGGAGAAACCATGAAAAGAAAAACAAAAAAAAAAGAAAATAGTCTGCTTTGCTCTTCCAATTCCATAGTTCTTTCTCTGGATGTGGATGACATTTTCCATCATGAGTCCTTTAGAATTGTTTTAGGTCCTTGCATTGCTGAGAAGGTCTAAGTCTATCAAAATCAGTCATTGCACAATGTGGTTGTTAGTGTGTACAATGTTCTCCTGGTTCTGCTCACTTCACTAAGCATCAGTTCATATGAGACTTTCTAAGTTTTCTGAAGTTTGCCTGTTTATCATTTCTAATAGCATAATAGTATTCCATTACATTAATATGCCACAACTTGTTCATTCATTCCCTAATTGATGGGCATCCCCTCCATTTCCAGTTCTTTGTCACCACAAAAAGAGCTCTTATAAATATTTTTGTGTATGTGGGTCCTTTTCTCATTTTTATGATCTCTTTGAGCCCTAGAAGTGGCCCTTTGGTCATAGTTCCAAATCATTCTCCAGAACAGTTGGATCAGCTCACAACTCCACCAACAATGAATTAATGTTCCAACTTTCCCACATCTTTGGCAACATTCTCATTCTCCTGTTTTGTCATGTTAGCCATCTTACCTTCCATGTAGAGAAGACATTTCTCAAGCCTTACACTTTTTATACATAGAAGGGAGGAACTCAGGATGTTGGGAAACATTTGAACTGTTCGTGGCAGCTGACAATTAACACAACCTGCTTTTGATCCCTGAGAAGAAATGATGCCCTAAACTAGGCCTGAGAAGGGATCTCAAAGCCTTTGTGCTTCTCCCTCCTATTATTAATTCACAGATGACATTGGCAGAATAGAATGAGGGGGGTCCCTTTTATCCTTATTGGGTTGTTATAAAGGTATCATGTGTGCTCTGTTTCAGAAGGTGGCATGTAAAAAGAGTGAGGTGAGGGTAGCAGGACTCAGGGTAGTCAAATGGTACTTCATATTTCCTGTTCTAGTATTTTTCAATGGTTCAAAACTGAATGAAAATCAAAGGCAGCCTTGAAAGGAGACAATAAGGAAGGGCTATCACCAGAGGACACTATGTTTGTTATCAAGGGTGGAAGGGCACTATGGCAAGCTCTCTTCCCCACCTGCCTTCTTCCTTCCTATCATAGGAGAGCTGACTTAGAGCTAGAACAGGCCTTAGTGGATTGTACCTTTCTTAGTATGGATCTTGGCATAACTTTTCTCTTCCTTCCCTGATTCAAGGTAGGGCATATCCATTTAGGGTCCATTTGCCCATCATCTGTGTAGCAAGGACTACAGGGAAGCAAGAAATTTGGATTCCACCAAGCCATATGTTTTTAATCAGTGGATAGGATCTTGGAGCTGCCCTATGGCCAGGTCTTTGACCTCACAAAGGTGTTCTTCAGCAATTTCAGTATTTGACTCACTGGGCTGGTAGTTTATTAATGAAGTCGGTTGTTTCTCATGTCAGTGGTTTTATAGTTTTATTTGGACAACTTTTCCTGCCTTGGAAGGTCCTTGAACCTGCCAGTAGATGCAAAGTTCTTAGTTCTTATGTATACCATAAAAAGAAGGGGAACCTCCTGGGACAGTAGTATATAGTGAATGTATTGAAACCTTGTGAATAAACTGCCAAGTATATATATTTTTCTTTTTCTGCAGTTCATTGGATCATAGGATCAGAAATTAAGAGTTGCAAGTTCAATATCATCTAACTTATGCACCTTTTTTGTGGACCCTTCTGGCAGTCTGGTGAAGCCTATGTACCTATACTCAGAACAATGTCCTTGAATGCATACAGTAAAATATTCTAATCTTATGGTTAGAAAGGAAACCAATCATATTGAAATGCAGTTAGCAAAGTATAAAAAAAGGTTAATGGATATTAGATCACTCTCCAAGTGCACCCCCCTCATTTTATATGAGAGGAATCTAAGGCTCAGAGAAGAGATATGTCCAAGGTCATAAATCTAGTGAGAAGTTAAGCTGGAACTTGACCTCAGGTTTTCTGGCTCTCTCTCCTAATCTGATATTTGTATTCCCCAATATGGAGAATACTTCCCCTTTTCAGAGTAATGGAGGAAGGTCACAGTAATGATTTCTAGGGACAGCCATGATTTCCTTTGAAAAACATTTCTAGAGTCAGTTCAATAGACACTGAATAGAGTCTTCCCCTTTCCCTCTCCCCAATCCTCCTTTTTTGCTGGTCTTAACAAGCTAAGAAGCAGAATCGTATTTTTTTTCTCCTCTGGAAACCTTCACTGATGTGATGCTAATTTGCCTCTGAGGGGAGAATGCTATAATTTTGGAAACTAGAATTTCTTCTGTACAGCACCTAGCAACGGTAGCAACAACAGCTGAGGTCTTTGGTAAATTTGACCTTTTCGTGACAGGGGGCATCTGACTACTGCCCACTTAACATTTTGTGGAAGAATTCCCATTTTCCTCCAGCCTCTGTATGTTTCCTCGATGAAGGGATGCTGTGAAGGATGCCATCACAGTGAGGAATGATAGAGGAAGGCTTTTTGTGTATAGATCTCACTCTATATTCCTTGGTAAAGGTTATTTTTAAGGAGTCTAGGTGTATGGTCCCCAAGGCAAGGGTGAGGTTAGCAAAGTTTTCTCATCAGTTTCCATCTCCCAGAGACAAATCTGTCCTCCAATTGCCAGAGAGGCTGCACTAAACTTAAATTTAATTCTGGGAGGCAGAAACAGCGACAGACACTGGTCTGTTGGGAAGTCAAGTAATGGCTCTAGTGAGTGTCTGTCAACTAATAAAGATGCTTCAAGTGTGATCCTGCCTGAGGGAGTTGGGGAGGAGCTGATTTTTCAAGGTCTCTTAGATTCAAGTGATTCTGTGACAGCATCGATATTAACAGTGGACTGGCAGAGAAGCAATTCAAGAGAGTGAAAATAACAGGTGAAGAGAGAAGGTAGCAGCATGGTATTGATTTAGAAGGCATGTTCGCAGGTATACATGAATAAACTTTGTCATCTAGCATAGAGATAGTGAGGTTTTTGCTTTTTTCTATTAGGGGACACTGAGTTTTTAAAATTCGCAATCATAACACCTTAGTACAGCCCTATGATATTAATGACATTAATTGTGTGTATTGCCTATTTAGGTGATATGTATTCACATAGGTTGTTTAAAAATGTCTCACAGAGGTGCATGAAATGATATCCCTGGATTCCCACTCACCCTTCTCCAAGGAAGACTGATTTCTGACTAGAGGGAAAGCAGAAAAGGGGTCAAGAAGCTGGTCGTTCCTCTAGAGTATCAGACTAGAAATATATTTATCTGTCCTTCTAAATGTTACTAGTCTAGAGACAATTATTTTAGGCTCAAGTGGCTTCTTTTGTTGTTCTTCCTTCAAAAAGAAGGGATGTGTTTTATATCTGAAAGTTTCAGTCTCTTCCTGGGGCACAGGTGGCACAGTAGATAGAATGCTGGGCCTGGAGACAGGAAGATCTGAGCTCAAATTCAGCCTCAGACACTTATGAACTATGTGACCCTGGGCAAATCACTTAACCCTGTTTGCTTCAGTTTCCTCATCTGTAAAATGATCTGGAGAAGGACATAACAAACCAGTCCAGTATCTTTGCCAAGAAAACACCAAATGGAGTCACAAAGAGTCGGACGTGACTGAAATGATCCAACAACAAAAAAGTCCTTTCCCACCAAAAGCTAGTTGTACAAAAGAATATCAGAAATAGTGAAGGGTGGATAAACCCATTTAGTCATCAGAGAGCAGAGAGAAATAAGTAATATCAATCAGAATATACCAGATAATATACAGACAATGCACACACTTCCACTGGGAGTAAGATATCTCAGCTCAACAGGGAGTACTCTTCTCAGGCAAGGAGAAATTCTCCGAAGTCTCAAGGGAGGCAAGATGTATATTAGGACATGTTAGGGAGAGGCAGCTATCCCCTACATGTTTGCCTTTTATCTTCCTTTGGAAGAGGGTCTGGAACCATGTGCATCTTCCCTGGAAGCAGAAAGGAAGATGATCTCTTTTCTTAACATCATGCATCACTCCATAGCTCATGAAATATTAAGTCAGCAATGAAGAAAGTCTTATGCAAATGTACCAGTCTAATAAAAACTAAAATTTCTATGAATCTTCAAAGTTAGCAAAATATTATTCCCATTTTATAGATAAAGAATATAAGGCTCAGAGAAATTAGGTCACTTAATCCCATATATAAATTATTTAACCTTTCTGAACATCTGAAAAAATGAGACTAACCTTGCCTCACCCAGCTATTATGAGGAACATATTTTGTAAAGCTTCAGTGCTATAGAAATGCAAATTAATATTGTATTAATACTGACAGAATATTACTCTAATCTTATAATATGGATAGCTACAGAGAAGCGAAAGATGTGAGGAGAGACCGGAAAAGAAATGAGGATTAGGCATAAATCAGAACGTATAGATTGAGGGAAAGATAGTGAATAACAGAGATGAGGGAAAGATAGTGAATAACAGATACCTGTATGTAGGGAGATACTCACAGACACAGAAATATGCATACAGATATTCACATAGTAAAATTTCTATCTTGAGGACATTTTGTGTATTTATGGACTAATTCTTCAGACTATTGTGCATTTTTGCAACCATAGGCATGCCTAAGGATACTGCCTCATAGTACTTGCCTTTTAGGCCATATTTAACTAAACTATTGGCCGGATTTATTTCATGGCTCAAAGATTTTCCTCTTATGGAGTTGACCCAAGAAGTAAACTTTCTTAAAAGTTTTATATTTTACAATTCCAAATTCTCATCATTTGATACTTCTGACCATTCTCCTCACTGGATTTTTGTGAAACTGCTTTATTCTGGTTCTCTTTCTACCTGGCAATTCTTTTTCAGTCTCATTTTCTCATTAATCATCCATATGCCTACTAAGACTTAATTTCCATTAAGGCTCTGTAATGAACCTTATTCTCTACTTTTTCTATATTTTCTTTGTCTATTCTCTCTCCCTCTCTTCTCTCTCTCTCTCTCTCTCTCTCTCTCTCTCTCTCTCTCTCTCTCTCTGTCTCTCTCTCCTTGTCTCTCTCCCCCCCTTTCCCTCTCCATCTCCTTTTCCCCCTCCTCCCTCTCTCCTCTTCTCTCTCCCTCTCCCTACCTCTCTATTTTTCTCTGTCTCTCTCTTTCTCTATCAGTTCCCATGGGTTCATTTATTATGCATATATGAATGGCTCCAGATCTGTTCCTTTAGCACTTTTCTCTTTCTCAAATTCCAGTCCTGCACTACTAATTAGATAGAACCTAGACATTTCAAACTCAACATTCAAAAGTAGAACTCATTACTCCCCACCAAGTCCATTACTTGCCGTCCACACTTCACTTATGAGAACCATTAACCTTCCAGCCATCTTGGTTTGTAACCTTGGTATTATTTCTTATTCCTCATTATTGCATACTTCACCTAGCCAGTCCATTGCCAAACCATATTGTTTCTATATCCACAGAATCTCTTGTATACATAATGCCCATTCTCTCCTCTTTATCCATAAGATACCATCATATTTTAGTCCCTCATCACCTCTTGTCTGGACTATTGAAATAGTCTTCCAATTGGTCTTCCTGCCTTTAGTCTTGCTCTTCCAAAATCCATCTATGACGTATCTGCCAAAGTGGTTTTCCCTAAAACTCAGGTCTGATCACTCAATAGATTATAGTGGTTCCTTATTAAGTTTAGGATTGTTCAATCAATTGACAACAATTTATTAAGCTCTAATACATGCAAAGCCATAGAGACAGGGAATGAAGTGTCTTGTTTAAGAGATAGGAGGAAGGTTACTTTGGCTGTATTTCAGAGGGTAGAAGAGGGAATAATATACAATGAGGTTAGAAAAGATAGGATGGGCTTAAGGTTCTGAAGGGCTTGAAAAGTAAATTAGAAGAGTTTGCATTTTATCTTAGAGCAAGGATTCTTAACTTTTTTTGTGTGTCATGGACTCTGGTGAAGCCTATTCTAAGAATAATGCTTTTAAATAATTAAAGGAACTTTTTGATTTCACTTATAAGTCAATGAAAGTAAATATGTAAGTTTTTCCCCACCCAAATTTACCAACCCTTTGAAATTTGTCCTCAGATCCCCTGATCTGTGGCTTCAGAGTAAGAACCCTCACAGAAAACATAAGGAGACACTGTAGTTCATAGACAGGAGAGTGACGAGGTCAAATCTGTGCTTAAAGAAAATTGCTTTTGCAGCAATGTGGGACAATAGACTGGAGCACAGAGAGACTTGAAGCAGATAGCACAATTAGGAACTCATTACAATAATGTGAGTAAGAAGTGATGAGGGCCAGAGCTAACATGGTGGCTATGTGAATAGAGAGAAGGGGTTGGATGTGAGAGGAGTTGTGGCTGTAGAAATGGCAAGATTTTTCAAGTGATCCGACATATTTGGAGTAAGAAAGAGTAAGGAGCTGAGAATAACAACAATATTATGATCTAGAAGAATGATGGTGTTTTCAACAGCAATAAGGGAATCTGGAAGAGTGAGTTTTGAAGGAATGATAACATTTTGATATCGAGATAAACTCTTGGACATCCAATTTGAAATGTCCACTAGACAGCTGGTGATGTGGGATTTAAACCTGGGGAGAGACTGAGGCTAGAGATATACAGTTTTGAGGCCTCTGCTTAGAGGTAATTGCTGATAGATTAAGAAGGGTGGAAATGGACTGAAGACCATTAGATATTGCTAGGCTATGATTAATGTGAGTTATCATAATATAAAATTTAATTTAGTGTGAATTATAAAATGAAACCAGCTTACATTTATGAGGTCTAACTGAAGATTTTTATTGTTGGTATGTGATAGGCTGCTGTGTTACCCACAGCTGTGTTAATTTGTTTTTAAAAAGAGACCTTAACAAAATGGACAAAAGAAAGAATACTTCAGATAGAAATGCTGCCAGTGAAACAAAGAAAAGGCTTGTTAATATATTAGAACAAAAATTTGATGTAATTGAATGATACATACATGGTCATGGTAACTCTAAAAGAACACAAAACGTCAAAATTCAGAGTATAGAATATTACAAAATAACAAAGCAAAAGAAAAATTCAAAACTGCATTAGTTTTTTGTGGTTTCAAAAACTACATGGAATTGAAGTATTAGAATGATATTAACGGAATGTCTTTTGGCTGCCTATATTAAAGATTTAGTTGAAAACACATTCCTCTTAGCAGAGCAGCCATTTAGACAAAAGCTTCTTGTTTATTTTAAGCAGTGGAAGAAAATGGAAATGAAGTGGGAACTGAAGAAACTTTTACTGCTAATATTGGTTGGTTCAAGCACTTGATTAAATTAATGTTTAAAAAATTAATTATGTAATGTTAAAATTGTTGGAGAGGCAGCCAGTGCAGATGAGGAAATGGAAGCAAAATATTCAAAAAGAAAAGAAAATAGAAGGTATATATACTGATCAACACATTTTAATGTGGATGAAATAGACAGTCTAGAAAAGGATGCCTTTCAGAACTTGTGTCTTAGAAGAAAAAAATTCAACCTGAATTTCAAATGTCTAAGAATTGCCAAACATTTGTATTAGGAGGTAATGCAAAAGATTTTAAATAAAAACCAATGCTTAGCAGTTTTAAAATCCTTGTGCTCTGAGAGGCTACAACTATCTATCTCTCCCAGTTCTTTCATAGTCAAATAAGAAAGCCTTGCTGCCTGGATTGGTTTTCAAGTTATTTTTAGCCTGTGATGTTCAGTTGTTTTTTAGTCATGTCTAACTCTCTGTGACCCATTTTGGGGTTTTCTTGGCAAAGATACTGGAATGGTTTGCCATTTCCTCCTCCAACTCATTTCACAGATGAGGAAACTGAAGCAAACAGGGTTAAGTGACTTGTCCAGGTCATACAGCTAATAAGTGTCTGGGGTCAGATTTGAACTCATAGAGATGAGTCTTCTGGATTCCAAGCCCAGTGCTCTATCCTCTGTACCACCTAATTGCCTGTATTTTTAGCATAGCTATTGAAAAAATATTGCAAGGACAAAAATATCATGTTTAAAGTATCAGTCAATGCATGTTTATTAAGTTCATACTTTGTGGCAGGAATTGGGCATTATTAATTTTAGATAATACCCCAGATTATCCAACTACACTGGATTGACACAGTGAATACAGGACCAGCCCTGAAGTCAGGAAGACCTCAGTTCAAATCTGGCCTCAGATACTTGCTAGCAGTGTGGCCCTGGGGAAATAACTTAACCTCTGTCTACCTCAGTTTCTCTGACTGTGAAATGCAGATATCACATATCTCATGTGGTTTTTGTGAGGAACAAATGAGATAATTGCTTGGCACATAGTAGGTACTATATAAATGATTATTCGCTTTCTTTCCCTTCTATTTGTTTCTTCAGTGAAATTGTGAGCCCTCAAATTTACTCTAGATGTGAATAAAGCTCTCTGTACCTACCAGGATACATGTGAAGATTTAAAGAAAGAGAAGGCAATTCAGTCTACATTGTTAAAGTATGTTAAACAATAGTAATGACTCATATCATCAGCATAGGCTTATCTTTAGTTTTGATAGTGATTTTTATTTTTATTTTTTAGATTTTGCTTTTTATAACTACTCTATTACTTGGTGGCAAAGTGGGTAGTGTATTGGACTTGGAGAGAATAAGACCTGAGTCCAAATACAGTTTTAGACATTTGCTAGCTCTAAGATCCAGGGCAAGTGACTTAACCTTTCTATGCCTCAGTTTCCTTATGTGTAAAATAGAGATAATAACAGCACCTATCTTTCAGAGTTATTGTGATGACAAAAATAAAATAATATTTATTCTACAAACCTTAAAGCACTATATAAGTGTTATTATTATTTTAATTATGTAATGAACCAGAAATACATTTTTCTTATCCTTTGCTGTTATATTAACACACTGATAAAAACTTATTTTAAAATTTTTTCATTGCTTATTTTCATATGTGACCATATTTTATTTATAATTATAACTTCAAATAATGTAAAACAGGGTTAAGTGACTTGCCCAAGGTCATATAACTAGTGAGTGTCTAAGGCTAGATTTGAGCTCAGGAGGATGAGTCTTCCTGACTGCAGACCTGGACTCTATCTACCTTGCCACCACCTAGGTGCCTCATCCTTCTATACCAAATACATACATATTTTTTCTCATAACTTGATTATAACCAGGGATAAAAATGATTTATTACAGATTTTTCCCAGGTATAAGAGACATGTGTCTCCTCACTACTTGTTGTCAACTCTGCCTTTGGAGTGTGTAAGAAAAAAAGATTAATAATAATACTGTACTACTTAAGCACTAATCTACCAGAAACAGTTGTATTGAAATCATCAATAATTTATATCCATATTATTTCTTGTTGGATAGGGAGAAATGAGAGAGAGACAGAGAGAGAGAGAGAGAGAGAGAGACAGAGAGAGAGAGAGAGAGAGAGAGAGAGAGAGACAGAGAGAGAGAGAGAGAGAGAGAGAGAGAGAGGTCCAAACTGGCATATTCAATCACTCTCAGACATGACTCTGGTCTAAGGTTTCAGGTAATGTTTACGGGAGTCTGGGTTAATCTTCCATCTCAGTCTTCCTGGGACATTCTTCTGGAAAAATCAATGGGGATCCTCTTGTATATCTTTGATATCTATATCAAAAATCAAACTGAATAAGAGGTCCAAAAGGTGCTTCCCTTTCAGCTGAAAGAGGGCAGTTTTTTGCGTGGGTCCTATGGGTAAATGAATTCACCGGTAGGGAAGACAACTATCACATCTAGACAAGAGTTATCATGCTTAATCCATTTCTCTAAGAAGGCCCTTTTGGTCCTCCTCCTAGCTGATTGGTGGTTGTCTTTCTCTCTAGGAGAGGATCAAAATGACATCAGAATGTGTCTGACTGGCTGATCAGACCAATACAAGCTCAGAATGATCTACCACAGGTTAGGCACAAATAGTTCATGTGAACATTTGGGGTGGATTCTCTAAATGTGTGCATCTCATTTTCTTTTGAGCTATTCAATTCTGATTTGCTCCTAGAGCACAGCACCTTCTCTGATGAGGACATACTATGCTGGGCGGGCCTGTGCCAGTGTCTCCCATGTTACACAAACAATTCTAAAGTTCTTAAGATAGGCTTTGAGAGTGTTTCTTGTGTCACTTTTTTTTCTGACCACCATGTGAATGCTTGCTCTGTGTGAGTTCTCCATTAAATAGTCTTTTTGGCAAGACTACCTTTGGCATTTGAACAACATGTCCAGCCCATTAGAGCTGTGCTCTCTGCAGTAGAGTTTAAATGCTTGGCAGTTTAGTTTGAGAAAGGCTCTCAGTGTCTAGTATCTTATCCTGCCAGGTGATCTTCATAATCTTCCTTTCCAAGGAAATTTCTCTAAAATCTGGGAAAGGTTTTAAAGAGATACTATTTCTTAATTTTTCCAGGGAATACAAAATTTTAAATAAAAAAAAATTAAATACAAAACAACTCAGATAATACTACAAACATATAGATACAGCTGGACCTTGAGAGTTAATATTACAGGATGCATAATATCATATAATAAACAGGTTGTTTTTAATATGTTTTCATAAAGATAAAGTGCCTTTTTGTTAGTAAGTTCAGGTCCAATCTCTGAAGGTGATGAGGTTGAGACCATGGATTGTAGAGAGAGGATATCATCATAGAACTAGGGAAATACCACTACTAGATTTGGAGATATGATTTATAGTATATTTTTCTCTTTTTCACAAGGTCTACAAGATTTCCCTATCCCTCCTCCCCTTCCATCTCTACCAGGGATTGCTATATTGCTAAGTAATAGGTATCAGAAAGTTATGTTGTTCAAATGATTGAAAATTGGGCTCTTTGAAAAATCACATTCAGTACCACATCACCTACCTAGTATGGTTTGGGCTGGTAGGCACAGTTGGTTTGAGAATGAGGCTAATGGCGTCAAAGTTGTGTTTGAAATTACTTTTGGCCAAACAATAAAGTTCTGACCCAGTGCCAGAGCTGTTAGTTGTATCTCCATATGGGCCTGTTTTCTTCACATAAAGCTTTGCTTTGTCTGATGTCTACAAATTAAATCATAAACAGTCATGTCATGTTTGCTGTTGTCAACAAGAGGGCTGAAGAAAGGAGGTGGTGTGATCACTGAGTGCAAACCCATCCCTATCACGGGAAGAACAATGCAAGGTACACATATGTTTTGCTGATGTTAGCTTAATAGCAGATTCATATCTAGAAATTCTGGTGTTGGGGCAAGTGTCCTAAAATATCCCTTTGGGGGAAGTAGTCCCAAGACTTCCTCTAAAATCACCTTTAAAACTATTTTATTTTTCCCCAGTTACATGTAAAAACAATTTTTAACATTCGTTTTTAAAACTTTGAGTTTCAAATTATCTTCCTTCCTCCTTCCCCACCCCACCCCCATTGAGAAGGAAAGCAATTCCATATAGTTTATACATGGGTATCATGCAAAACATTTCCACATTAGTCATATTGTAAAAGAAAACATAGACAAAAAACACAAGGAAAATAAAGCAGGTTAAAGTGTATGCTTCAATCTATATTCAGACACCACCAGTTCTTTCTCTGAGGATGGATAGATAGCATTTTTCTCCATAAGTCTTTCAGAGTAGTCTTGCATCATTGTATTGCTGAGAACAGTTAAGTCACTCACAGCTAATCATCTTATAATGTTACATTGTACACACTACATTTCACTTTGTAACAGCTCATTTAAGTATTTCCAGGTTTTTCTGAGAGCATCCTGCTCATCATTTCTTATAGCACAATAGTATTCCATCATAATCACACACCACAATTTATTTAGGCATTCCCCAATTGATAGGTTTCCCCTCAATCTCCAATTCTTTGTCACCAGAAAAAGCTGCTATAAATATTATTGTATGTATAGATCCTTTTCTTTTCTTTTTTTAAATCTCTTTTGGGATACAGACCTAGTAGTGGTATTGCTAGTCAAAGGGTATGCATGATTTTATAGCTGTTGTGGTAAAGTTACAAATTGTTTTCCTGAATCAGTTCACAACTCTACCAACTGTACATTAATGTCTCATTTTCTCCATATTCCCTCCAACATTTGTCATTTTCCTTTTCTGCCCTATTAGCCAATCTAATAGCTATTAAATAGTACCTCAGAATTGTTTTAATTTGCATTTCTCCAATCAGTAGTGAGTTGGAGCATTTTTTAATATGGCTATAGATGGCTTTGATTACTTTGTCTGAAAATTGTTCATATCTTTCATCAATTGGGGAATGGCTCTTATTTTTATAAATTTGACTTATGTTTGACTATATGTTTGAGCAATGAGACCTTCATCAGAGAACTTGCTTCAAAATTTCTTTTTATAGTTACTATTGCAAACTGTATTTCCTCCATCCTGTTTCACCCTCCCATTTATTCTATTCTCTTTCTCCTTTCACTCTGTCCCTCCTCAAAAGTGTTTTGTTTCTGATTACCCCCTCCCCCAATCTGCCCTCCCTTCTATCACTCCCCCCTTCTTTTATCCCTTCCCCTCCCACTTTCCTGTATGGTAAGATAGATTTTTTAATACCCAATTGAGTGTGTATGTTATTCCTTCTTTGATCCAATACTGATAAGAGTAAATGTTCATTCACTCCCCCTTATCTCCCTCTTCTTCCCCTCCACTGTAAAAGCTTTTTCTTCCCTCTTTTATGTGAGATAATTTATCCCATTTTACCTCTCCTTTCCCCTTTTTCTCTCACTTCTTAATTTTATTCTTTTATATATCATTTCTTCCTATTCAATTCACACATGCCCTCTGTCTATATATACTCCTTCTAACTGCCCTAATAATGAGAAAGTTCTTATGAGTTACAAGTATCATCTTCCCAAGTAGAAATATAAACAGTTTAACCTTATTAAGTCTCTTATGTTTTCTCTTTCCTGTTTGCCTTTTTGTGCTTTTCTTGAGTCTCGTATTTGAAAGTCCAATTTTCTATTCAGAGCTGATCTTTTTATCAAGAATGTTTGAAAGTCCTTTATTTCATTGAATTTCCATTTCCTCCCCTAAAAGATTATACTCAGTTTTGCTGGGTAGGTGATTCTTGTTTGTAATCCTAGATCCTTTGCCCTCTGGAATGTCATATTCTAAAACTTCAGATCCTATAATGTAGAAGCTGCTAAAACTTGTCTTATCCTGACTGTGCCTCCATGATACTTGAATTGTTTTGTTTTGGCTGTTTGGAATATTTTCTCCTTGAGCTGGGAGCTCTTGAATTTGGCTATAATATTCCTTGGAGTTTTCATTTTGGGATCTCTTTTAGGAAGTAATAAGTGGATTCTTTCCATTTCTATTTTACCCCCTGGTTCTAGAATATCAGAGCAGTTTTCCTTGATAATTTCTTGAAAGATGATGTCTAGAGAGGATTTTGGGAAGATGGCAGAATAGGTTAGAAAATTCCAATTCTCCAGATTTCCCCCACAAACAAGACAGATAAGGCCTCCAGGTGAACACAGAGTGGTAAAATAGACAAAATTTGGAGCAGAACAATGGTCCTCCTGGGACAACCAGAGAAGACCCAAAGAAAAGTCCTAGAACAGAGGTCTGGTTCTTGTGAAGAGAAAACATCTCTAGGTTAGTTCCATTGAAATAGCAAGCAGCCGAGGCTAGGTGGCACAGTGAGTAAGAGCGCCGGCCTCGGAGTTGGGATGACCTGAGATCGAATCCGGCCTCAGAAAATGAGCACCCACACATAAATAATGATTAGCCGTGTAACCTTGAGCAAGTTACTTAACCCCAATTGCTTTAAAAAAAAAGAGAGAGAAATAGCAAGCAGTGAACCTTCAGGCTAGCTAAGTTGGGAGCAATCTTGGCCCCAGGCACAGGAATGTTCACCTCCTGGACAATGTGGGGAATTGAGGGTCTGAGTGGGGGAAGAATGAGGTAACCTCTGCTGATGAGGTATGCCAGGTCCATCTGTGTTGCCCAGATGTGGCCCTGGGCAAGAAGGAACCAGCACATACCCAGTGAATACAGAAGCAGTGGGGTATGAATGCCGCTGGCTGTAGGCACTTGTAGGAGGGAGAAGTTCTTGGCTGCAGTTCTAGGCCATAGGGGAGAACTGAAGGAGGATCTGAGGCCAGAGGCACCATCCTCCATAATCAGGACTAGAAGTGATTACAATAATTAGGTGCTGCACATTTTAAAAAAAGACAAAAGAAAAAGAACCCAACTATAGAAAATTACTATGGGAATAAAGAAGACTGGTATTAATCTTTAGAGGAGAATACTGAAGCAAAAAATGCCTCTCCTACCCCAAAGAATAACGTCAAATGGTCACTTGCCAAAAAGAATTCGTAGAAGAACTTTAAAAAGACTTTAAAAATCAACTGAGAAAAATAGAGAAAAAGTTTAAAAAATAAGAACAATCCAAGAAAAACAAGAAGATTATGAAAAGAAAGTCAACCAACTGGAAAAGGAGATCCAGAATCTTAAGGAAGAAAATGACTCTTTGAAAATTAGAATCAGGCAAGGGGAATTGAGTGAAGTTATGAGACCAAGAAATAATAAAGTCAAATATAAAGAATGAAAAATAGAGAATGTTGAAATATTTCATAAGAAAAACAACTAATATGGAGTATAGATCAAAAGAGAAAACATACGAGTAATTGGACTATTTGAAAGCTATAATCAGAATAAGTATCTTAACACAAAAATGCAAAAATAATTAAAATTGTCCTGGATTGCTAGAACAAGGGGGGAGGGGAAAATAGAAATAGGAAAAAAAATCCACTGATCACCACCTGAAAGAGATCCTACGAGGAAAACCTACCAGGAAATCATAGTCAGACTCCAAAACCCCCAGTACAAGGAATATTATAAGCAACAGGGAAAAAAAAACCAATTTAAATATGGTGGAGTCACAATTAGAATCACACAAAACCTAGCAGCAGTGACACTAAAATATCAAAGTCTTGGAACACTATATATCAAAGAGCAAAAGAACTGGTGTTGCAGCTGAAACTATCATATCCACCAAAGTTAAGCATAATCCTGAATAGAAATATGGGTATTCAATGGATGAATTGCCAGACTTTCATATTTCATTGCAAAAAAACCCTGAACTTAATAGAAATTTTGATATATAAGATTTAAGAGAAATATAGGGTATACATCAAGGATTAATTACAAGGGACTCAATAAGGACGGGCTATTTACTTTTTATATGAGGAAGTGTAAAACATATCTATGATTATTAATAGTAATTATGTAGTTCGAAGAAAGATTAGGGTAGATATTGAGTATGCTGTAATAAAAAAAGGAAAACTGATAAATTCTGAATGCTCTCCTATATTCTGCTGTGCCCATGACTTTTTTTCTTTTATATTTGTTTATCATGTTTCTTTTTTTTTTTTTTTAAGCAATTGGGGTTAAGTAACTTGCTCAAGGTTACACGGCCAGTCATTATTTATGTGTGGAGGCTCATTTTCTGAGGTCAGGAGGGATCCTGGGTCATCCCAACGCCAGAGTCGGCGTTCTTACTCACTGCGCCACCTAGCTGCCCCTCTTTTTCTTATTACGTATTTAAGTTTTAGTATTTGTTTAAAATTTACAAAAAGGAGGAAAAAAAGTAAAACCATTTAGGAAAAGGTAAAAAGAATAATTATCTAATACAAATGAGGTGCAAGAAGAGGAACTAACACAGAAGAAATAGAACCCTGCTCTCATTGGGAATGGGTTAAAGAGGGTACAATAATCTGTATCTAGAAGGTATAAAAGTCTTTTAAAGTCAGAAAGAAATAAAAGGTTAAGGGGATAGGTAAGGGGGAGAGGATAAGTGAGGAATTTTTAGAAGGAACCCTACTCACATCAGATCTGGGTTAAAGAAAGAACAATGTACATTTAGAAGGAAATAAAAGTCTTCTAAATTTATAAAGAAATAAGAAAGTGAGGGGATAGGATAAGGGGGGTGTATAGAAGAGTGTCTAGATTAATGGGAATGGTATAAAGATTGGATGACTATAAAAGTATACATAGAAACAAGAGGGTAAAGAAAAGGGTGGGGGGAGAGGATAAGGGAGGGATTTTTGGAGGGGGGTAAATGAAGTAATAGGAGGTCAAGGCAGTGGGTGGAAGTAAAGCAGAGGAGTCAGGAGGGATAGGAAATAAGAGATATACACAAACATAAAAATAAAGATCAGGAGTAGAATTTATTAGGGGAAAAAAGAGGTAATAGTCATGATCTCAGACAAAGTTAAAGCTAAAATAGATTTCATCAAAAGAGAAAAATAGGGAAACTACATTATATGTCAATCATATTAATCAATATTGGTTTAGACCATTTAAAATAACTAGACAGTATAAGGTTGTAATATTGCTATGGTATAGGAAATAATGAGTTGGCAGATTTAGAAAAATATGGAAATACTTAGAATTATGAAGGAAGCTGTTATCTACCCTCAGAGAAACAGGACAACCAAATGTAGTATGCATATGAATGTATGTCTATATATGAGTATGATTATTGATATCTAAGTATATGTGTGAGTATGTTAGTGTATATATGCATATATGTTTGTGTATATGTGTCTATACATATACGTATGCATACATACGTATATGTATAGACACATATAAATTTGTGCTTTATTGTAGCCTTCAAGGGGGTAGGGAGGAAGCAGGTAGAAAGAACAAAGTAAAAAATGCATAGCAGAGGCCAAGAGAAAACTTATAAGCAAGCAAAGCAAAGATGGACAGCTCTGAACACAACGTAATGGAATTTATTATATAGGCTTTCTTTTGGGGGGGAGGAAGGCAAGGCAATTGAAATTAAGGGTCTTGCCCTAGGTCACACAGCTAGTTTTGTGGCAAGTGTCTGAGGCTGGATTCGAACTCAGGCCCTCCTGACTCCAGGGCTGGTGCTCTATTCACTGTACCACCTAGCTGCCCCCTTTATAGGCTTTCTTGAAATGGAAATTTATTGCTGTATATTTTGAAACTTCTTTTACATTCTGCTGTTCACATGTCAAAACTGTATTTTTGTTTCAGGATTTCTAAAGACAGAAGGACCCTTAGAGATCACATTATGGGATCATAGATCTAGAACTGGAAAGAATCCTAGCATTCACTTAGTCCAGCCTCTTCATTCATAGGTAAGGAAGCTGAGGTCCTGAAAGGATAAATGACCGCCCAAGGCCACACAGTCATTTTTCTGTAACTCCAGTTAGGATTTAGAGATCAAGGAGAGGGTGAGATTGCCAGGAGTCTTCTCTCTGACACACATGGACAAATGTAACATATTTATATACATATATAGGGATATTGAGAGTTGATTGTTAAATTTTGTTAAATTGTTAAATTTTCAGAGTGAGCATTTGCTCCTTGGAAATCAACAAATGTTATAAATCAGGACTTAATTGATTATATTTTTGATGCTGCCATTGTTGATTCAGTGACTCCCAAGGCCTGCTCCCAGTTTGCTGGGCCTGGGTCTGTGTTGGGCCTGTGCTGGACTGTGCTCCATGTTTACCCAGGTGCGACAGACCTTTCTTGCTGAACTTATAAGTTGTCTTTGGATGGAAAATTATTCTTTGTGTGTTCTGCTGCTCCAGGAATTATTGAATGGCATTCTTTTTTTTTTTTAAAGCAATTGGGGTTAAGTAACTTGCTCAAGGTTACACGGCTAGTCATTATTTACGTGTGGGTACTCATTTTCTGAGGCCGGATCTGATCTCAGGTCGTCCCAACTCAGAGGCCGGCGCTCTTACTCACTGCGCCACCTAGCCGCCCCTTTAGGGCAATTGGGGTTAAGTAACTTGCCCAAGGTTACAGGGCTAGGATTTTTTTTGTTTGTTTGTTTGTGTGGATTAAGTGTTAGAGGCCGGCTCCGAACTCAGGCGCTCTATTCACCGCGCCACCTAGCCGCCCCTGAATGGCATTCTTTAAAGGTGTTCATAGGGGTTTTGGGGAGAGCTCAGTCAACTTCCTACCTTTTTTCCACCATGTTGGCTCCACCACCTCAAATTACCTTTTAAAGACAAATTTAGTTAAGCGGGAGCCAGGAACAGCTGGGTACAAGTTCTGCCATTGACACAAACTGCCCATGTAATCTTTGACAAATCATGTGGTCTCTACAATCTAGGCAACTCTCTAAAACTCTGAATTGCAGAAAGGGTATTGTTGTGCTTTGGTGAAGGCATTTTGTCATAGAGGAATTCTATATATCAGTAAATCAGAGGTTCAGTCCCTATCACTATCCTAGTTGAATATGGAAATGTACCTGGCGGGGAGCCCTTTGAATACAGTATGGTCTTAGGGGAGGGAAAGACCCAGGGATATTATTATTCCAGTGGGGGAAACAGAGACCTCCACACACAGCAGCCCTGGAACACTGTGAAACAAATGCTGTGGAGGCAGGTCCAGCAGGAAGAACAAAAACATTCTGACACCTTCCTGTTTAAAATTATTCCTGCTAGCTAATACCAAGCTCAGTTGTTTTTACTGGCTCAGAGAATTGAAATGTTGTTGATGTTCCCTAAATTTCAGAACTGTGGGTCAAAATGCCAATTCCTTCACCTTAGTTAGAGCTCTGCTCAGTAGCCTATCATACCATAGTCATCATAATACATAACCACTCTTGTTCATCTATATAAAAGATAATCCTCTATCTGCAAAGAAGCCATTGGAATACAATACTCGATACTAGGCATTCAGTGTATTGTTGAAATAATTTTAAAGTTTCTATTGCAATAGAAGGCCGATTGACTATGAGTGGGTATGTTGTATGCCCCTATTTCCCTTTTAAGAATGCTATTGTTCATATGATTTGTAAGGTTATTTTGTCTAGTATAACTCAGTATGTGATCAGCAACATTATGGTATCCTATGATTTTGGTTTTAAAAGTGACATTATAATTGCAGGAATAAAGATTTTATTGATTTGGGGAATTACTGTGTCAGAGGAGGACTTCTCAGGGTTATTGTAAATATGTTGACACCTACCATTCCAAAGGATTTTTAAAAAACCATTATTGAATTTGATGTAAAATTCTTCAACTCTGAGAGCTTTGCTGCCTTAAAGTAAATGGACCACTTGAGTAATCTGGCAAATTGGATGCACTCAGATGACATTTTTGTTGCTTCGAAGTTCTTTATTACATAGCACTATAATAATAATTGACATTTGTATAATGCTTCAAGGTTTGCAAAAGCTCCTCCATATGTTATTTCAACAATAATAGTTCTCATTAATGAAACTTATATAGATTATAAAGCACTTTCCTTGCAATAATCCTGTGAGGTAGGTAAAGCAAATATTGCATTACTATGCCCATTTTGTAGATGAAGGAATGAAAGGTAAAGAGTTTAACTGACTCGCCTAAGATACCAGGTTGTGAAGCTGGAGCTTGAAGCTAGGTCCTCTGATTCCACATACACTGCTCCTTCCATAGTACCATCATGCTCGTCATGGATCCAAATGACATGGACAGTTTGCCCATTTTGGTGGGATTTTGTCTAGTTATATTTCTTTTATTTTTATATTAAGCAGGGGGTAAGATGAGTTAGATGTAAAGAGAAGGTCTGCTGTATTTGAGAGAGTAAGGATTTCCTGACAAGGTGGCTCCCTGAATGGAAAACAAGACTACCCAGCAGCTGCCACATACCTACTCCTGCAAAACCCTGAAGTTCTTATCTGACCATATAGTGACTGAGAAATCTAATGAAAAACTATAGGAAGTTTTGGGAAACTATAGGAAGACAAATTTGGTGGTGGTAGGGTGTGTGGAGGGAAGAGAGAACTCTGAGACCTTAGATCTCAGGACAAAAGGCCTGATCTGAGGAGAGACTCAGAGACCCTTCCTTATGGGGTGGAAACAGAGACTACCAGGAACCTTTCTATAGGAGGAGACTCTGAGGTACTACCTGGGAAGACTTGTAGAAGGGATATAGCACCTTGGGCCTGGGTAAAACTCACTTTGGGCACAGATTCTGTGGGGAGGAAGTATGCTGTCTGGTATCTTATTAGCATATTTAATTATTTGGCACCCCCGCAGCTACTAGTGTGCCCCCTTACCCCAATGACCTTATATTTATTTCATATATATTTTGTAACATTTGTATAAATGTATGTTGTCTCCCCTAATTATATATAGGAATCTTCAGGGCAGAGACGGATTCATTTTTGTCCTTGTCCACCCAGCACTTAGCCCAGTGCTTGGCACATAGTAGGTGTTTAATAAGTGTTGGTTGATTGATTTCTTACTAGGTGCTAAGGTGAGTTGTTTTTACCCACTAATGAGAACAGATGCTGCCTGTGTCCTCCAACCCCCAGCTGCCCTAGTTATGACTTTGCCTTCCTGGCTAGTCCATTTCTCTTTGAGACAACTCTAATTGCTAGAAAACTTTTTCCTACATTAAACTAAAATCTGCCTCTGAGTAACTTCTATTTGTTGTTCCTAGTTCTGCAAAATGAATCCTCCAAATCCTTCTTTCACTATCCTGGTCACCCACCTCAAGGTTGTTGATGACCTTCCTAGAATGGGGCACCTAGAACTGAACACAGATTGCCTAGTACCCAGGGAAGCAGAGGAAGATCCTCAAGAGCAGCAGCAAGGTGGAATGAAATTCACAGATCCCATTTGCTAAGTGCACTTTCTCTTTTGTCCTTAAGTCTTCCATTCTTATATCTTGCTGCTTCTGAGCACTAAATGAATCCAGCCTTGCCTGTCCCGTTCTCTCTTCCATTCTAGTTCTTACAAACTGGGTAAGAGTTTGTAGGGAAATAGCAGGTTATTCTAGAGAACAGTGACAAGAGAAAACAGGGTGTTCATATCTCATTAGATTTTTTTCTTTTATCCTAGTGTTCTCTCTCTTTGTATTTTATCTCCTTCTAACTGCCAAATAAATTAATCCTTGTATTTCTAGTAGAGCCAGAGAGTCTAGGGTCCAGAAAAGTAGAGAGAAGTACCTGGCCCTTAGTGGGGTGATAAAGTGAGATATATTCTGTTAGTTTCTCCAATCTCATGTCTTGCAAATTGGCAGTTTGACACAGTAGTTGTCCTTGAGGGTTAGCTAAGGGGGTACGATAAGGAAGAATATAAAACTTCAAACAAGCGTGGAGGAAATGGAGAATTTTTCATTGACCTGTATAGATAGTGAAATTTGGGTTTCTCCCAGTACCATATAAACACAAATGCTGGGATTCTCCTAGTACCATGTAACACAAACACAAACTTTGGGTTTCTCCCAGTACCATGTAACACAAATATATGTACATATAGACACACATAATATGGGTTGGTTCCATCCTAGAGGAGAAAATGAAAGGAGTGGAAGTATTACTGTTATTTGGGAGAATGTAGACTCTTAGGGTTTTTGAAATTTGTATTTTCAGAACCTAGGAAATGGCAGATGCTTAATAAAGTCCTGTTGAATTATTAAGTGAAGTGTTCTTTAAAAGATTGTAAGGAATGAATGAATGAATGAAAAAGCATTTATTAAACACTTACTATATGCTAAACACTGTACTAAGTACTAGAGATACAACTAAAAAACATGAGATAGTCTCTGTTCTCGAGGAGCTTATACTCTAATTAAGAGCTTGTCTGCAGAGCAGATGCAGAGACCTGGAAGTCCTAAGGGTGGATGGCAAAGCTCAGGCCTCATTAGGGTATCAGATGACAGTGTCTGAGCATTTGGAGGACATAGCTACAGGGCACATCGAAAGCCTAAGAGGACTTTAGGAGGTAGTGGCAAGGCAGATAGCAAGGTCTAGTGATCCTCCATCTCACTGGAAGGCTTGTAAGAATTGGTTCATGGAGGAAATGAAGAAAAAAACCCAGAATAGTTAAAGAGGTAATTCTTACCAGTGTCAGGAGATTGGCTGATGAAAGGATTGTGATGTAGAGAAGGACAGGAAAAAGGACCACTGAACTTGTAGTGATAGAGTAGGTGATGTTTCTTCTAGAGATGAAGGAACTGAACTGTCTCTGGAGGATGCAACTTCTTATACTTCTAAGAAAGGTGATATGAATACATAGGTGCTGTCAAGTTAGTGGTCATTCAATAATGAAACATTATCTCAGAATTAGAATGGAACTCAAAGGCCATCTATTCTAAACTGCATCTAAGCAAGAATCCCTTCTATAAACTATCTAACAAGTGATTGTCTATATTTTTCCCTTGGAGATCTCCACTTCGGGAGAATCTATTATCTCTCTAGTGGCAGCTAGGTGGCACAGTGGATAGAATGCAGGGCATGAATGACCTTAAGCACTTATTAGCTGTGTAACCTTGGGAAGTCAGCTCTGCTTGCCTCAGTTCTCCAGACTATGAAAGAGAGATAACAACAGCACCCAGCTTCCAGGAGAGTTGTGAAGATCAGATGAGATCATTGTAGAGGACTTAACACAGGATCTGGTTTTCCAAGGCAGTCCTTTCTTTCTTCCTTCCTTCCTTCTTTCCTTCCTTCCTTCCTTCCATCCTTCCTTCCTTCCTTCCTTCCTTCCTTCCTTCCTTCCTTCCTTCCTTCCTTCCTTCCTTCCTTCCTTTCTTTCTTTGTTAACCCTACTTATTAAGAATTATTTTTCCTGATTTCAAGTCTAGACTTGTCTCTTTGCAATTTGCACACCAGTGTTCCTAGTTTTGTCCTCTGGGGTCAAGTAGAATAAACTTAATCCATCTTCCATATAATAGTCTTTCAAGTATTGAAGACAACTATCATGTTTGACCCATAAATATTCTCTTTTATAGGCTAATCAACCTTTAATCAATCCTCATATGGTAGGGTTGCAAGGCCCTTCACCATTTTGCTTGTCCTCTGTATACTCCCTAGTTTAGTTCTACGATTCTTATTATGTGGCATCCAGAGCTGACTATAATATTCCAATTGGAGGCAATTGGGGTTGATTTGTCCAGGATCATATAGCTAAGCGCATGAGGCTGGATGGATTTGAACTCAGGTCCTCCTTATTCCAGGACCAATGCTCTATCTACCATATCATCTAGCTGCCCCTCTGGATGTAGTCTCAACAGGGCTATCACTCCTTATTGCTAGACATTATCTCTCTTAAAGTAGCCTAAGATTACATTAGCTTTGTTGTTTGTTGTATCAAACTAAGTCATATTGAGATTGTTGTCCACAGAAATTACCACCTCTTCTTCATAGGAAGCACTGCCTAGATACACCTTCTCTATTTTATACTTGTGAAATTGATTTTAAAAACACCAACAACACATATATAAGCCTTTACATTTATCTCTATTAGATTTAGTTTTGCCTCATGTAATTTAGTGTTCTCATGTACCAAAGTACTTTTGAATCTTACTTATGTCATCAATTATTTTAACGATCACTCTCAGCTTTGTGCCTTCTATAAATTTGTGTCCTCTCTCTCTATATATATCTATAATATGTAATTATATATATGCATACATATATACATATACATACCTTTATTATATATAGTAAATATATATATTTTAAAAGGAAATATATATTAAATATATATTTACTATACTACATACCTTTTACTATATATATTATATATGTGTGTGTGTATATTATATGTGTGGGTATATATATATATATTTGATCTATTCTTTTTTTATTTGTTGAAAAAAATAGGGAGCCAGTGTGAAATAATAAAACAAACACTGGATTTGGAGTCAAGAGGACTCCTGTTCAAATCCTGCCCCTCTCATATATTATCATATAATAGCAATGTAAGTGGGAAGATCTTTCCCATCCATTAATGGGTCCAAGTGACCTGCTTGAATCATGTGGAAGCCTCAGTCACATGAAGCCTGTGGTGGGAGGAGCTTGCTGAGCAGGTAGAGCAGAACCTAGAGGAAGTTGGTCAGAGCATTTAGAGCTGAGGGAGAGAGAGGAAGCAGGAAGTGAACTATGAGTTTTCATTTGTGGGAAGGCCATAGCAGGGTGGAAGGCTTGAGTTTGGCAGTGCCCTCTACATTGTTATCGTGTATGGATTTCTTTGTTATTGTGATGGATTTGGCTTTCTGGTGTTGGGATTCTGCTTTCTGGTATTTGAATAAATGTTTTCATTCTGTCTTCCATGTGGAGAGTCTGTTCTATTTTGTAATTCAGAATTACCCTGGCAAATTCATAGCACATAGGCACATGACCTGGGGCAAATCATTTAATTTCTCTGTACCTCTGTCAAATCAAGTCAACAAGATTTTATCAGAGGGAGAGGAATAAATATTTATATAGTGCCTACTATGTTCCAGGTTCTATACTAAGCACTTTCTTTTTTACAATTATTATGTCATTTTATCCTCACAACAACTTTAGGAGTATGTGATTTTATGATCTCCATTTTAAAGTCGAAAAAATTGAGGCAGAGGATAAGTGACTTGCCCACGGTCACACACCTGGTTTTGAACTTGGTTCTTTGACATTCCAGACCCAGCTCTATCCACTTCACAAACCATAACCCTCAGGTGTCTACTTACTTACCAAGCACTTACTGTCAGGCATAGTGCTAAGCACTAAGGATATAAATACAATTAAAAAAAAATAGTCCTTGCCCTCAAGGAGTTTACATTTTAATGAAGAAAGACATATCAAAGGAAGTGAAAAGTCAGGGGAGGGAGGAGAGAAGGTTCCCCTAAGTGGATCCTAGAGAGGAATGGATGAGTGCATGTGAGTGGCCTGGACACATCCTTAAAATGTAGGTGTTGGGAGAGACTGACGAGGAAGAGAAATGTGCCCCAGGGGCAGAGGCACCCTACAGGCTAAGACAGCAACTGCGAATGGTGAAGAAAGCTTTCTGAAGGCCTGGAGAGGTAAGACTCAAGGACTTCTAAGTTTCCTTCTAGCTCTAAATATATGATCCCATGTTAAACTGCTCCTTTTTACAAGCTGACATCAAACCATTAACTCTTTGGGTGTGGTTAGTCATCTATTTCTGAAATAACCTTATTGACCAGCTTTCATCCCCTCTCCATCCTTTCCCCAGTGATAGCGTCAGAGACTTTTGTCAAGTCTATTGCTAAAAATATATCTATAGCAACAAAACATGATCATGTTGAGTTTGACACATGTCTGGAACATCCAGTTTGATATTTGGGGCAGGCAGTTGCTGATATGAGACTAATGTATTCAAAAGAGAGATTTGGGCCTGAGATATGTTTATATGTGTATACACATGTATATACACACACATATATACACACACACAAACATATACACAAATAGATAAATATATCTATGGACAGATAAATAGAGATCATAATTTTTTTTTGCTTTTTGGAGGGCAATTGGGGTTAAGTAACTTGCCCAAGGTCACATGGCTAGTTTGTTTGTGTGTGTGTGTGTGTGTGTGTGTGTGTGTGTGTGTCTGTGTTAAGTGTCTGAGGCCGGATCCGAACTCAGGTCCTTCAGACTCCGGGGCTGGCACTCTACTCATTGCACCACCTAGCCTCCCCTAGAGATCATAATTAAACCCATAGGCCCAAGAGAGATAGAGACAGAGACAAAGACACACAGAGAAATTGAATATAGAGCAGAGGTTCTTAACTTTTTGTGTGTCATAAACCCTTTTTGGCAGTCTGAAAAAGCCTATGGACCGTTTCTCAGAATAAGATTTTTAAATGTGTAAAATAAAATATATAGCATTGGAAACCAATTATATTGATATATGTTTATAATTTTTTAAAGTACTTTAACCTCAGGTTAAGAACCTTTGTATTGCATGTAGGGGAAGACAAGAAAAGGACCAGAGCTTTGGGTAACCTCCACATTTAGGAGATGGAGAAGGAGAAGTCAGACAGAAGGGATTAAGTCTATAACTCTAACCATAAACTGCTACTTAAATGTAAACTGTCATTATTCTTATTTTTATTATACATGAACACTAAAAGGAATCTCAGTTCCAAGAAAAGACTCATCAGCTACTTTTAGTTATGAAAGACCAAGCACTGATCTGGGTATCAGGAAAGCTGGGTTCCAGACCTGGTTCTGTCATTAACTTGACTGTATAGCTTTGTACTAGTTCCCTAGCTTCTCTTGGCTTCTATTTTTTCATCTGTAGGATGAGGGGGTGGGATGAGTTGACCTCTAAAGGTCTTTCCAGCTCTAATGTTCCATGATTCTTTCTAGTTCCCCAAGGAGGCTATGTGTTACCATCCTCAGCTCTGACATCAGGCCCAGAGTCCTTTGCTTTTTCACTAAGCTGTTTCTTGACTGAATTTCATTAGCCTTGCTAACCTTGCAGAGGTGAAAACAGCTCCATTAAAAAAAAAAAAGCTTTCTCTGTATTGCTTCTCTTATATATCTGAGCGAACACCAGCATCTATACGTATTTTATTCAGCTTGGTGGAAATTCAGTGAACTTTTCCCCTTTGCCCTCTGTTTTTTTTTTCATGTCTTACTGTGTTTCAGTGTACAACCAAGATGTTAATGTTTTCTGTCTAATAAACAGGACATCTGTAACCTCCCCGCCTAATGTTCTCAATCAGCCTATTAGCTAGCAGAGAACTAGTTTGAACCATAAGACCCAAGGTCACTTTCACTGTTCATTCATTTGCATTCCCCCAAATAATGCAATGTAAATGTCCCCTTGGAAAACCCACTGCTCTTAATATATCATTGCTTTCCTTCTGATATCTAGGACAAATCATACAACCCGCCAGGTGCCCTGCTAAATTAATTACTCCCATTCACATTTGGTGACCCCTGTGTTCCTAGGGCATATGAGAATGTTTTATATTTACACCTGCAGTAACCATAGTAATAACTTATATTTATATAGTACTTTATGGTTTATAAAGTACTTTTTTTATAGTCCTCAGGGTACTAAAAAAAAAAAAAAGACCAGGCTGCTGAATAGCTTGGGATTCTGATGAGACCTGAGGCTTGCAGGAGGAAGAGTTTTGTTCTAAGCTGGCCTTAGTTGGAAGCTCCCAATATGGCAGTGTCATTTCCTGGATTGATATTGCCTTGGCTTCTCATGTTATCAGAGAAGCCACCTTCAGAGGTGAAGGGGACCTGCTTATGTAACTCAGCTGTGGGTGCTTTTGCTCTTGATGCTGATGTTGTAAGGCTTTCACTCTTGGTTAACTAATAGCTACCCTTGAGAAAGGAATGATGAAAGAGACACAGAAGGAATACCATATTTATTGGTGTATCTTCTTTCCTAAATCTCACCTGTCTCGCCTGACAATTATTGTAACAGCCCTCTAATTGGTTTTCCTGACTTAGGTCTGCCTCCTCTCCAATTCCTCCTCTACACAGCTGTCAAAAGGATTTTCCTAAAGTAGAGATTTTACCAGATTACTCCCCTGCTCAATAAACTTCAGTGTCTCCCTGTGACCTCTTGGATCAAATACAAATTTCTTTGGCATTTATAGACATTACAACTTTGCTTATAACTATCTTTTCAGACTTATTTTACATTGCTTCCATTTACATACTCCATAGTCTAGCTACAAGAATTCTTTTTTTTTCCTTTTTTGGAGGGGGGAAGGCAGGGCAATTGGGATTAAATGATTTGCACAAGGTCACACAGCTAGTAAGCGTTAAGTGTCTGAGGTCAGATTTGAACTCAAGTCTTCCTGATTCCAGGGCCAGTGCTCTATTCACTGTACCACCTAGCTGCCCCTACTAGAATTCTTACTGCTCCTCACATTCAATAATCCATCTCCTGTCTCAGTGCTAATGATTGGATATATTCTCTCCTCCTGCCTCTTGGAATCCCTAATTTCCTTTAAGGTACAGATCAAATGTCCTATTATATACATATACATTTATAATACACATATGTATTTGCATATGGATACATATATGTATATAAAAATACATAATATATAACATATGTGTATATATTTATATACACACATGTATGTATATTTATGTAGTAATACTTAATGTAGCACCTACTATGGAATCGCTTACTCAACACTAACTTGAATTGGCAAGTTGGGTCCTTAGAAAATAGTTGACTTCTACTTCTCTCAGGATTTTAGGGGTACTGTGGACAGTTGATATGGTTTCTAGTACTGTTGCTTGTGAGCCCACACTGGCATTCTCTCCATTATTAATCAAACAGTTGAAATACATTAGTTTTTAGAAAAGGAATTTACTGTGAAGGCATAATAACAATAGGTATAAAATATTTTCACTAAATAAGGTACACTCTGTTTCTGAATACCGGACCTGGGAAAGAATGGACAGAAATTTAGAGTATAATGTTAGTGAGACACATGTGGTATCAAAGGTAAAACTCACATTTAAAGATATTTTTGTCCTTTTGTAGAGTCCCCATCAAGTTCCCATCAGGTGTAATTGTTTCTGCAATCTAAGGATTAGTATCTTTCTAGATTCCATAGCTAGAATTTTCTTTACCAGAAGAGATCATATTCCTTGAAACTGCTTTCTCCATTGAAGGCCCATTTTTCTGTATCCATCTTTGTCTATATTTGTTCTAGTTATGTCTTTTGCTACTCCCAGGAGGGTGTATTGTCTGATATTGGTTCAGTCTCCCCAATAATGTGGTTAGTTGTGGGGGGAGGGAGAATGAGAAAATTGATTGTTTTCTTATTATATTAATAATAAATTTTCTACATGGGACCCAAAGATGCTATCTTTTTGCTTGCTTATTCAAAACCTAGCCTCTCAAGTACATTTCTGACCCTGCCCCAAAATTCATCCCTCCCAGACCATCTTATCTAGGTGGAATTCTTACTGTAATCCCACCATTGCTCGACCTAGGTAGGACAAGGCAGAGAAAAGATTCTTTTTATATAAATTACTGGAGGGGGAGTTATTTGGGAAAGTGCTGACATGATCAGAGTTAGAAAAAATTAGAAAAAATGCCCACTTATTAGAAAAATGCCCACCTGGCATAACATTCATTCTCTCATTAATTGTTAACCAATCAGAGTTGATTTTCACCCTTAGGGACTCCTCTTTTTTCAAAAGTATTTAAACATTCAGTGGACTCCGACAGGGATCTTTGGTTTTCAAGAGAACCACAGACCTCAATTTATTGATTATCTGGCTAGTCTAATTAATAAATTGATTATTGATTACCAAGAAACTATGTCTCTCAGACTTTTCATTCCTCTGGTGGGCAGGGCAATAACACTTGTGAGTTCCCTTTCCCACCCTTCCTTGTTGTCCTTCAGTTCAGAACTAAGGGTCTGCTACCTTAAGGATCTCCTATCTTGAGTCCTTTACCAACATTTTTTGCTACCAGAGTAAGTCCATTGCTGAAATTCTACTGTAATTTAAAGCTTCCAGTGGGCATGGTTAGCTTATTTGGTCAGTAACTCATATTATTCCTTTTTTTTTTGGCCCAATTAAAAAGACGGATAAGTATAAACCATAGTTTCACACATTTGAAAGAATGTGACCACTCAAACTCTTAACACTTTATAATTACATTAATTGGGGGTAGAGATGGAATTCCATATATAAACTTTGATGTTTGCAAGTTATCTAACCCAATAGAATGTCAATTCCTTGAGGGCAAGGATTATGCCGTTTCTGTTTTTGTGTCTCCAGAATTTAGCACAGTGCTTGGCACATTGTTAGGCACATAATAGATATTTATTAATTTATTGATTCTCTCAGCCCACAATTAAAAAAAAATTACTTCCTGTTCATATCCTTTGAGCATTTATTTATTGGGAAATGACTTGTTTTTGTAGATTTGAATCAGTTCTTTGTCTGGTTCTTAATTTAAAGAGTAAATGGAATTTCTTTTCCCTGTATATTTTCTCCCTGTAAGTTTTACCTTGTTTATCAGTATAACTTCTGTTTCAAAACCTCCTTGTGTAAAAGTTGTAGAAACCATTGCTGTTTCTTTAAAAGCAGAGATACTAAAAGCTAACAGCTGTTACTATCACTCTCTATAATGTTTCTTCCTATGGAGTCAAGGAGAACATAGCAGTTTTTCTTTGATCTGTGAGGCTCTAAGAGGAATCAGAGGAGAAGACAGAAAAAAAATTCTTTCTGGTTATAACTGTTATTTTGTAGAGTAACATTATAAAGAGAATTTTGTGAGGAACAAGTCTGGACAGAGGCTGTTCAGAATGATGGCTTGAGAGAAAATGAAGATGCTAGTTGTCAAGTCTGGAGTGAGACCTAGAGAGAAAAAAAAGATGATAGTCAATTTTTTTTCCTGATAAAACTATTGTAATCTTTATTTTATAAAGAGGATGAAAAGAATTTTTAAGAAGGTGTTTTATTTGTTATCTTGAAAGAATTAAATAGAATGGAACTGTGTTCTCAGGAATGAAATCATCTGTGGTTACAGTGAGGGATTGAGATGACTCTAGTTGTGATCATTCTTATACCTGAACTTTGGTAAATAATGATCTATGTGTAAAGGTATGTGGGGTGTCAGCCTAGACAACTACCCCTCTCCAATTAAAGTAATAGGATGCTCTGCCTTTACACCTTAACTAAGTGAGAACATGCCTCAACTGATCAATCAAAGACTTTGGACTAAGTACAAAAGTCTTGGAAATCCATATGATGAATTAGAGGGTGATATTGATAGGATATTTGAATTAAGTGAAAGACTTGGTAATGGATGATCTGTGAGGTTTGTAGAAATATCAGGAAGATAATTGGAATCAGAGAATTCAGAGTATCATGTGGTGGAGGGGTGAGGAAGAGGGGGAGAGACAGACAAAGGAAGGGAGAGAGACTGGAAAAGGGGGAGAGGGAGAGAGGAAAAAGGAAGAGAGGGGGAGGGGAGAGAGAGAGAGAGAGAGAGAGAGAGAGAGAGAGAGAGAGAGAGAGAGAGAGAGAGAGAGAGAGATGATTCTCACTACATTCTTGTGATGCTTTTATCTCAATTTTATAGTTGAGGAATCTGAGGCAGACAGTGCTTAAGTGACTTTCCCAGCATCACAAAGCTAGTAAGTGTCTGAGTCTGGATTTAAAGTTAGGTCTTATTGACTCCAGGCCCAGTGTTCTAAATAGTTTGCTTTTAGCTGCTTAGGAATTGTGTGAGACTTCATGGAGAGGGTCATATCTGGATTGGACTTTGAAGGATAGCTAGAAATTCTGAAGGTGAAAATATGGAGGGAGGGAGGGTCTATCAAGGCATAGAGGCAGGAGGGCACTGTATCTCTTTAGGGGACATAGGGTACATCAGTTCAGCTGCAGCTTAGAGTCTGTGGGAAAATATTAATATGAAATAAATAAGGAAGGATAAAGCGATGATAGACTGCAGAGAACCCTGAATGACAGACAACTGAGTTTGAACTTTACATGTATAGCAATAGGGGACAACAGATCATTTCTGAGCAGAGCAGTAATATGCTCAGATCAATGCACCAGAATGATTAGTTCAGATGATGGATAAAGGATAGATTGGAATGGGGAGAAGATGAAGGTGGGAGGCCCTGTTAGACAACTTTTGACACGTTCCAGGTGGGTAGTAATAAAGGCTTATACAGTGGAGGTGGCAATGGAAATGCAGGAGAGGTGATGGATGTGAAACATGTACTTAGAAACTGATTTTATAGAGGAGGTGAGGAAGAAGGAAGAGTCAAAGGCATCAATCGTGTAAGACTGGGCAAGTATTGGTTCTATAAAAAGCAGTTTTTGTTTCTGACTCTTCATGACCCCATTAGGGGTTGGTTGGTTGGTTGGTTTGTTTTGCAGAGACCCTGGAGTGGTTTGCTATTTCCTTCTCCCATTCATTTTACAGATGAGGAAACTGAGGTAAACAGGGTTAAGTGATTTGCCCAGGATCACACAGCTAGTAAGTATCTGAGGTCAGATTTGAATCTAGGAATATGAGTCTTTCTGACTCCAGGACCAGTACTCCATCCTCTGTGCTGCCTAGTTATTCATAAAAAGCCATAGCAAAGTCAAAAGGAGAAGCCCAGTTTTGGATAAGTAAGGGACAAGTAGAAGACAAGCAATCCGTTGCTCATACCCATCACTTGGGGGGCTCTCAGGGTTCATAGTTGCCTCTTCCTTAATGTTCTCTTCATCTTGCAACCACTGTGTTTTAGGCAAAGTGTCATGAAGTTGTCATAGAACATAATAGCTTGAAAGTAGAATATGGTGCAGTTGAAAGAGGGCTGGATGTGACCTCAGAAGATTCAGGTTCAATCTCAGCATGGCCACTGCCTACCTATGTGATGTAATAAGTGATCTCCAGGTTCTCTTCTTGGACCACTCATTTCCAACCAGCTCGGCACTACTTGGACATCAGGAAACCTCATCATTAGGAAACTCATCATCCTGTAGGATTGTATCAACTTTGACAGTCATGTCTTATCAGTGCCCTCTGTCCCTATGATTGGAGGCTTAGTAGGTGGGGCAAACTCCCCCAACCCCAAGCTTCTGTTTAATGAGGGCTTTCAGGCCAGACATTTCTTCACTTACCACTAGTTTGCACTTTGGACTAGATTAGGACCCATCATGCACCTGAACCTGCATACTTGTCCCCTTGCTTTTTAGTTTCCTTTAGTGTGTTGTTTTCCCCTATTAAGTTGTAAACCCCTTGAGGGCAGAAACTTTTTCTTTTTCACGTTTTTAACCCCAGCACTTAGCATAGTGTCTGGCCTATAGTTGATGCTTAATAAACATTTATTGACCAAATTGACCTTCTAGCTCTAAATCTATGATTATGGGTACCTTTGAAAGAGAGCTTTCTCAGTTGTATAGGTGAGACCACTGAGTCTCAGAGTGACTCATCCAAGGTTAAATAGTGGCTTAGAAGTAGATATTTATACAGTCTTGGCTATTCTTCAGACATCAGTAAACCAGTCAATTTACTTCTTGTTTCCAGTGCCAACTATGTTCCTTTGTATATGCTGGGTAATCAGTAAAAGTGAACTTTATCTCCTTTTCTATGGATTCTCTACCCATAATATATACCATCATAATGAGAGTGACAGTAAAGGAGGCATTCTAGCCTTTACTTTAGGGACAGAGAGAAAGGAATTTAGTTCAGAAGTGGAATGGAACAGGCCTGAACTTAAAGTTAAGTGGAGTAAATAATCTCATTTGTGATAGGGTCTGAGGGACAAAGGTTTAAGTATATGCCCTTGAGGTGTGTGTATAACATGTTGAATAAAACTCTTCTCAGGAGAAACCCAGAACATCATGAAAGCATGGGGCATTTGGAAGGTTGTACTGAAGGGAAAGAAAAAGGTACAGTTGGAGGGAGGTGGATGGCTGCTGGGGATGGACTTTTGTATCAGAGTCATTAAGGTTACCATATCACCTCAATTTATTCTCTTCTGTGCGTTCTGAGGTTAGCTCATTGTCCATTTACGGTGCCTGTACAAGATGTACATACTATTAGATGAACTCTATTGAATCAGAGTATACCACAGTATACTCTGTGGCCTTCTTCATCCTCTTGGTTTTTCCTGTCTGAATGGTTAGGTTAAATTTTTTTGGAGTAAATATATATCTTATTTAGGAGATTATGAAGAGTCACATATGTTTGAATAACATTACCATCTATATAAGCATCTCTTTTTTATTTGGACTTTTTGTTAGATCTCCTCCATAATATCAGTGAACGTCTTTAGAGCATATATACCTTAATTACTTGACTTTTGGGCTTGTTGCCACAGTAGGACTCTGCCACCAGACAGAGGAGCTTCCATCCCAAACACTGGGGTCTTCACAACTTCCAGAGGTATTAGTTGGGTGGCCTCTGTGGAGCCTCCACATGCTCTGGCAAGCTGGATACCCACCCCAGACCTCCCCCCCAGACTGCAATCCAGATCCAGGGAGTTTAAAGCAAGAGTGATTACCCCCCAAGACTGATCGCTGGATCTCCCTACAGTTTGCAGGCCAGGAGCTGAAGCTGCTACTGAAGCTGCAAAATGGCTTCTGTGCTGTGTCTCCTCAGTTGCTTCTCACCCCCAGGGGAAGAAGCCAACGCGTTCCCCAAATACTGGTCCCAAAGTCCATAGGGCACTAACCTCTCACTTTGTCCTAGGTATATCTGTGTTGATAATTCTGGAATCGCCACAGCTGCTGGTGTTCTGGATTCCCTCCAGCCCGCTGCTGTTCTGGCCACCCTGGGGCTAAAACTGTGACTCACTCGGACCTGGGCTCGACTCCCCGAGTGCTGCACTGTCTGTTCCCAGCACGATGTGCTGCCCGATCTCAGAGCACTGCACTGGCTGCTCCCTGCAGGGCTGCTGGGCTGTCCTCAGCGGGAGGTTAGCTTCTCTGTGTCGTTCTGTGGGTGCTGGAGCTCCAGAAGTTGTTCAGATTCCCCTTTTACATGCTTTGGAAGTGGTGTGGGGCAGAGCACCTTGGAAGTGCTGTTTCTACTCCACCACCTTGGATCCACCCCTAGAGCATATATATCTATCTTTCTGCTTTGTGCTTCCTTTGACGTTAAGAATCAGAGGGTCATTAAATATGGTCATCTGTTTTTCTATCTTTTTAAGTAATGTTGCATAATCTTGACAAATCCATTTGTAGGGGATGCCTTGTTGGAGGAGAGCTGTTAAGGCAGTATTTTAGTTTTGGATGAAGGCCATAATTCAGTTCAATTTTTCTCTCAATGTGCCATTATCCTGAGATATTTGAGAGAGAACAAAAAGAATGTGCCAAATTATTTGAAAAATTAGTTGATCAGATTCACACTTGTTGATCATTTATGAATACTTATATGAGAGCTACTGTAGGGGCAGGAAGATCCAGTTCTTGCCCTAAAAAACCTTACAATCTAGCTATGAAGGTAAGACATTAATTCAATAAATGAGTAGAAAATGATCCTAAGGGGATATTAAAACTATGAGGAAATTCTTTTATATCTCTGTTTCAAACCCATTAAATTTGTTAAGTAACTGTGAAACTGTATAGTACAAAATATATACAAAACAAGGGAGTGAGCAGTGTAGGATGAGGTCAGACAGGAAAAGCTTCAAAAGGAGGTGAAATCAACTTTGAGAATATTCAGGTTGGCAAAGAAGGGGAAAGCATTTTAGGTGGGTGGAGTAGCTCAGATGAAGGCCAGAAAGTACATCATAAGCAAGTATGATGGTGAGAATATTGTCTTGATTAGAGTAGAGGAGAGAGAGCTCTAAGGAGAGAGGAACTAGGAAGTTATGATGGGGTGAGCTGATAGAAAGAGAGATTGCATCTTGGAGATTAACTCGGTTTTGATAATTAGTACCTCTCACTACCGGCCCCTCCCCTCCCCTTTGATTGGAGGGCTGGGAAACAGAGCAGTAAACTCCTTTCAAAGATTTCCTTTATGGAAGGCTCAGCACTGTCCAGCTAACTCCTCATTTTCCATTTTTTGCTCTGCCTCCTTTCAGTTCCACTAACATCAAGCCCCCCACCTTAATCCTTTTGTGTGTTATCTCCCCCATTAGATTGTAAATTCCTGGAGAGCAGGGAATGCCATTCTCTTTCTTATTTTTATCCTCAGTGCTTAGTACCTTACCTAGCACTTAGTAGGCCCTTAATGTTTATTGTCAATGACTATGATTTGAATACCTGACTAATAATAATATTTGACATATACATAGGATTTTGAGATTGAAAAGCATCTCACATATGTTATTTCAGTTACTCTTCAAATCATCTTTGTGAATTAAGCATTCACTGTAGGGATAATTGTCTTCAACTCACAAACAAGGAAACTGAGTCAAGGTATCAAATGAGACATACATTTTGGGACATGGTCAGTATGGGAATTTGGTTAGTCTGACCCTTCCCCCCTCATATATCACCCCCCAATACATACACACATACAAACTTTTTTTTAAAACAAGGCCTTTGTTTTTCTTTTTTTCTGTTTGCATATGTGGAGTGAAGTTGAGAGGGAGAGAGACAATAGAAATAGATATTTGCTAATTGAAAAAAACAAATAATGTAAAAGAGCACCAAAAATGATACCTGTTGTGTTCAAATATGTTTAAAATGAGCAAAGGGGAAAAAAATTGATTCCTTTAATAAAAAAAAATTGGTCTCTGAATTAGTTGTAAAACTGTAGGACTTAATAAAAAACTGTTCAGTGGTTATAAAGCATTAATAAAGAACAGGCCTGAGGATGTGGCATAGAAACATTGCTAGAGGTAACATTTTTCTGATTTTAGAAAACTACTATGGGGGGAATCATCCTGGATAAGGTTTTTTTTTTCCTTCTGCTGGTGGTTTTAATCATGAGGAGAAAGATTGTTTCTGTCATAATCAGAGCAGCACAACCCCCTTGAGCTGCCACTGTACTTCAAAGCTAATTAGCAGAGTTAAAGAGTCAAATTTACCTCTTGGGCAGGTAGCTTGTTATAGATTTGCTTGCAGGGGGTTTACAACATAGTCATGAATTCCCACTGGAGCAAGTATTGCTCTGGAAGTTCTGATCTGAAGAATAGGGTATTGACCTTAGAGGGGAAGGGAAGGGAAGGGAAGAAAATGTTCACCTGCAGCTTTAAGCCTGATAGTGCCAAGAGTAGTAGGTAAGAACTAACAAGGCTGGTCCAGAGGTTTTGGCCCCTTGGTTTTGTTTATTTCATTCATCAGTTTATCAAAATCCTCAAAATTATTAATTTTAATCATATTGATGTTAGTCTAAATTGTTGTTCTGGTTGGTTTTGCTTACTTCACTCAGTGAAAGTTCATATAAATCTTTCCTATCTTTTCAATATATATATATATATTTTTTTTTTTTTACACCAATTAAAAAAATGAGTTCTAAATTTCCTTCCTCCCACTCCTCCTTTTCCATGATGAAGGTGAGAAATATGATATGCAAAACATATTTTGATATTAACCATGTTGCAAAAAAAAAAAAAGCAAGCAAAGTAAACTGAAAAAAAAATTATGCTCCATATGCATTTGGATCCACCCTGGAGGTGGATGGCATTTTTCATCATAAGTCCTTTGGAATTGTTTTGGATTATTGAATTGATCAGAAGAGCTAAATCATTCACAGTTGACCATCACATAATATTGTTATTACTATGTACAATGTTTTCATGGTTTTGTTCGCTTCATTTTGCATCAGTTCGTATAAGTCTTCCCAGGTTTTTCTGAAACAATCCTGCTAGTCATTTTCTATAGCACAATAGTATTCCATCACAATTATATTCTACAGTTTATTCAGCCATTCCTTAATTAATGAACATTTCCTCAATTTCTAATTCTTTGCCACCACAAAAAGAGCTATTATAAATATTTTTAATACAAATAGGTCTTTTCCCTTTTTCTTTGATCTCTTTGGAATACAGATCTAGTAGTGTATTGCTGGGTCAAAGGATATATTTATATTTTTATTGATTTATTCATAACTCTTTGAGCATAGCTCCAAATTGCTTTCCAGAATGACTGGATCAGTTCACAATTCCACCAACAAAGCATTAGTATCCCAATTTTTCCACATCCCCTCCAACATTTGTCATTTTTTCTATCATATTAGGTGTGAAGTGTCACCTCAGAGTTTGTTTTAATTTCATTTCTCTGATAAATTTAGAGCATTTTTTATATGACTGTAGATAGCTTTGATTTCTTTTTCTGAAAACTGCGTGCTCATCTTTTGATCACTTATCATTTGGGTAATGACTCATATTCTTCTAAGTTTGACTCAGTTTTCTATATATCTGAGAAATGAGACCTTTATTAGAGAAACTTGCTATGAAATCCCCCCTCTCCCCCCTGCTTTCCTTCTAATCTTGCCTATGGTGCTTCTCTTACTTTCAATTTTATTAATCTCTCTTTTGATTTTCAAGATTTCTAATTTGGTGTTTAATTAAAGATTTTTACTTTGTTCTTTTTCTAGATTTTAAAAAAATGTGTGTGCCCAATTTATTGATCTGCTCTTTATTTTATTAATATGAGGCATTTAAAGATATGCACTTTCCCCTAAGTACTGCTTGGGTGGTATATCATAATTTTTGTTATGTTGTTTTACTGTGTTATTCTTTTAAATAAAATTATTTATTGTTTCTGACTTATTCTTTGATCTACTCATTCTTTAGAATTAGATTATTTAGTTTCCAATTAATTTTTAATCTATATTTTCATAGCCCTTTATTGAATGTATTTTATTGCATTATTATCTGTAAAGGATGTATTTAATATTTCTGCATTAAGTTATGAGGTTTTTGTAGCTAATATGTTTTTGAGAAGGTGCCATGTACAGCTGATTAAAGAGGTATACTCCTTAGAATCCCTGTGTAAATCCAAGGCACTTTGACATGTTGTGCCTCAATTTTAACAAGGCCCTCAACATCTTCTTATGATACCTTTCTGATCAAGATGTAGGAATATGGATTAGTTGAAAAGACAATTGCATGGCTTTGAAATTAGTTGACCAACTGGATCAAAACAATAAATAATATATAATGAAGTAATGTCAGCTGGGATGGAAGTCTCTAATGGAAGACCAAAGAACTCTGTTTTTGGCCCTTTTCTTGTTAATCATTTTTATCAGCCTTTTGTATGAATATATAGATTGCATACACATCACATTAGTGCATAACAGGAACCTGGGAGGGATATCTAACGTGTTGGAGAACAAATTTGAGATCCAGGAAGACCTCAATAGATTAAAATTGATGGACTGAAGCTAATAGATGAAATTTAATAGGGATAAAAGTAAAATTTTATTCTTGTTCAAAAAATCAACTACATGCATAGAGCATGGGAAAGATGTCACTAGAAAGAAGTTTGTATGAACAACTCGGGAGGTTTCATGAACTAAAAACTCAATATTAGTGACTAGGAGGGTGTGGCAGACCAAGAAGTTAATAGAATATTAGGTTGCAAGAATAGAAATATAGTGTCCTGAGTAAGGGAGGTGATGATTTTATTGTATTCTGCCTTGGTTAGATCATAAGTGAAATGTTATATCTAGCTCTGGATGCCACATTTTAGGATAGATTTTGTCTATAGTCTAGAGTACAGACATAGAAAGACAGTAAAACAGTGAGAGGACTCAAATCATGGAATATGAGTGTGGATGAAAGGGATATGTAGTCTGGAAAGAACACTTGGGAGATACAATGTAGTTGCCTTTAAATATTCAAAGTATTATCATGTAAAAGAGAAACCAGTCCTGTTCATTTTTGCTTCAGAAAGCAGAATGAGGACTGACAATATTTCTAATAATTCAAGCTGACCTGATAAGGAAGAGGCTCCCTTCATATGTAGTGAGTTTTCAGTTATTGGGCAGCTTCAAGTGGAGGGCTAAATGCCTCCTTGCTAGGAATGTTATAGACAGGATTCATTCTTTGTGTATGAGTTGGCATAAAGACCTCTCAGTTGCCTTTTGACACTGGTTCAGTGATTTCTGTCTCTTACAAGATTCGATGTTTGAAGTCACAATCTAGTTTAATTGTGATATGTAGCAATGGAATTTATCAAGAAGACGTATATAACTTCTACCTAGATGTTTGTGTCTCTTTAAATATTACTCTATATTTACCTGTGTTTAGAAACAAAGGTACTACTTAGAGATTTGCTAACTCTAATAATAGGATTTTAGAAGTAGAAAGTATCTTAGAGATCATCTAACTTGAGCTAGATCTTGCAGATGAGAAAAGGGGGACCCAGGAAGGGTAAGTGATTTGCCTTGATCTCTAAGGACTTAGAATTCTAAATCCTATAATGTTCTTATTTAGCTTCAGAACTGACACAAGTACCTAAATTTCCTAATTCTCCTTGGCTCTTTCTACCAAATCATCCCTATAGTTATGTTTTTTCTTTTAAAAAAAGTTTAAACCCCCCCCACAATATTTTCTGTTTCTTATATCACCATAGTATCCCAATATCCCTTCCCCTCTTCCTTCCCAAGAGCCATCCCATGTGACTGTATATTTTTAGAGAAGAAAAAAAAGTCAACATAACTTATTGATAAGTGGAAAAAGTATGAAAATACGTGCAATGTGTAACACCTGGGGGCCTCCCACTTCCATGAAGGGGTATGTTGAGAGTGTCTTCTCACAGTTCTTCATTCAAATCCCACTTGATCCTTATAATTTGTTACATTTGCTTTTGATTTTTTTTGGTGTTCTTTCCTTTACATTGCTATAGTTTATATGTATGTGTGTATACATACATACACAAATAAACACAAACATGTGTGCACATATACACGAGTACACACATTCATACACAGAGACATATATGTATATACACATATACATATATACATGCATATATATATAATACACCTATACACATATATACATACACACATACGACAGAGAGAGAGAGAGAGAGAGAGAGAGAGAGAGAGAGAGAGAGAGAGAAAGTGTGGGAGAGAGAATTTCTTTGACTCTGCTTACTTTACTCTGTACCAATTCATATGGAGCCTTCCATGTTTCTCTGTATCCATCACATACATGATTTTCTTCTAACATATGGAATATCATGTCACCACAATGTGTTATAATGGGTTATAAACCCAAATAGAGTCTCTGACTCAAATGGTATGGGCATTTTAGTCACTTTATTTGCATAATGCCAAATTGCTTTCCAAAATGGTTGTACTACTTCAAAGCTTCACCAAAAATGGATTTGTGTGCCTGTTGCCCTACAACCCCTCCAATGTTGGCTGTTGATAATTTTTTTTTTTTGCCAAGTTTCAGGGTATGAGGTAAAACCCCTGACTTTTGATTTACATTTCTCTTATTATTAGTATTGGAACATTTTTCATATAGTTGTGAATACTTTGCATTTCTTCTTTTGAGAACTATTTGTTCATGTCCTTTGATCATTTGTGTACTAAGGAATTGTTATTAATCTTATGTATATTGATTGTTTATATATCTTGGATATCAAACCTTTATCAATTTGATACAAATGTTTTTTCTCATTTGACCACTTTCCCTTCTTATCTTAGACTAATGTTGTCTGCACAGAAGCTTTTCAGGTTCAAGTAAATGAAGTTATTTAATTAAAAAAAAATAATTGCCATGGTGGCTAGGTGGCACAGTGAATAAGAGTGCTGGCCTTAGAGTTGGGATGACCTGGGATTGGATCCGGCCTCAGAAAATGAGCACCCACACATAAATAATGACTGGCCATGTAACCTTGAGCAAGTTGATTAAACCCAATCGCTTAAAAAAAAAATTACCTCTATCTCTTACTTATAGCTGTGAATGATATATGATTTGTTTCTCTTCTAATTTTCTCAATAGTATAATTTTTACTCTTAAGGTCATATATCCATTTAGAAAGTATTGTAGTATGTGGTATAAGATTTTGATCAAAGCCTAATTTCTGCCAGACTGTAGTTTAAACAGCAATTTTATCAAATAGGAAGTTTTTCCCTAAGTAACTTATAGTTCCCACTTTATCAAACACTGAGTTATTTAGTTCTGTTGTTTCTGATTCTTCCTTGTCTAGGCTGTTCCATTGATCTATCACCCTATTCTTTAGACAGCACCAGATGGTTCTGATGACAGCTACATTATATTGTAATTTGAGATCTGGAAATGCTATTCCCCTTTCATCCTTATTTCTTCTCATTATTTCCCTTGATATTATAGTTCTTTTGTTTTTCCAAATGTATTTTAATATTTTGTTAGGGTTGGTAAAATATTGTCTTGGTAGTCTAGTTGGTATAACATTAAAATGAATGTTAATTAATATAAGTTAATCAGTGTAGTATTGTTATTTTTATTGGCATGGCCTTCCCATGAACACTGAACATATATCTTCAGCCATTAAGGTTGTTCTTTAATTGATTAAGTAATGTTTTGTAATTGAATCTATACACATCTTTTGTATACTTTGGGAGGCTGACCCTCAAATATTTTGTGTATTTTGTAGTTGTTTGAAATGGGATTTACCTTTCTTTTGTTTCTTCTTGTGTTTTGTTATTATTATATTGTTGTTGTTCAGTCATTTCAGTGTCTGAATCTTTGTGACTCCATTTGGTGTGTTCTTGGCAAAGATACTAGAGTGCTTTGCCTTTGTCTTTTCCAGCTTATTTTACAGATGACGAAACTGAGGCAAACAGGGTGAAATGACTTGCCCAGGGTCATATAGCTAGTAAAAGTCTGAGGTCAGATTGAACTCATGAAGATGAGTCTTCCTCATTCCAGGCCTGGTACTATATCCACTGTGTCATCTTGCTGTCCCCATTATTATAAAGAATGCTATTGATTTTTAAGAATTTATTTTTTAGCAAAACTATTAATTGTCTCAGTATCTTTGCTGATTCCCTGGGGTTTTCAAGTAAACTGCCATGTTATCAGCAAACAAGGTACGTTTTATCTCTTCCTTACCTGGCATCATTCTTTTAATTCCTTTCACTGGTCTTACTGCTTTGCCAGCATTTCAAGAAATATATCAAATAATAGAAAGAGTGGGCATCCTTACTTAATTTTTGTATTTATTGGAAAAGGATCTAGTGTATCCCCATTGCGTCTGATACTTGTTTTTAGTTTTAGACAGATACATTTTATGCTATTAAAAAAAGTTCACTTTATCTATACTTTGTAGGATTTTTAGCATAAAAGAGTATTATACTTTTCCAAAGCCTTTTTCTGCAGCTCTTAAGATAATCAGGTGGGTGTAGATGTTTTGATTTTGAATAAAGTTAATTATGTTGACTATTTTCCTACTGTGAAATCATTCTTTCATTCCTGGTATAAATCTACCTTGATCATAATGAATAATTTCTTAGATATATCACTGTAGTCGGTTTGATAGGATTTTGTTTAAAAATTTTTATTTATGTTATGTTGTTTTCTTATTTGTATTTCCTGGTTTAGGTTTTAGGGCTCTATTTATCTCATAAAAGTATTCTAATATGTGTTTTCTTTCCCAATTTTTGAGAATAATTTATAAATTATGGGTAATATCTGTTCTTTAAAAATTTGATAGATATGAATTCATCAAGTCCAGGAATTTTTTCTTCCATATTTTATTGTTGAAATTCAGATTCAACAAATGTTTAACTACTGTATGCTAAGTGTTATTAGGAGATACAAATTTAAGTATGAAATATTATCTTCTTTAGGGAGTATACTGTCTTGTCTCATAAGTGGCCTTGCACATAAAGACATAAAGACATAACTATAATAAGTACAGAAAAAAAAAAGAGATGTGAAGATGGTTTGAGGGAGCAAAGGTCATTTCTAATTAAAGAAAGAGGGGATCAAAGTAAGTTTCATGATTTGATCAAGAATCCTAAAATTGATAATTGTGTTACAATTTTAGTCCAGTGACCACAAAATTCTATAGTTATTCTCCTCTTTTCCCTGGAAGATGAGTGTCACTGATGCTCTCCTTTGCAGAGGGCAAAACTGGGATACAGGAAATGCTAAGCAGTTTGGAATCTTTGACACTAGCAGTTCAAAACAAAGCTAGGCTTTCTCCATTATACTAAAGATCCCTTGTTCTTGGTTTGAGAACCTCCTTTTGTTTTTACCCACTGTTCAGAAATACACCCAAGCCTTGGGCCCCATTTGGTTTGTTGTTTTACAAATGATCCAGGCTAAAGAAATGCAGAATGAGTCAGAGTTCATTGTGAAATTGGCTCCCAGGTGCCAAACTCCAGCATAGCTCTATAGCTCTGCTGGAATCATGTCATTTCAGATCTGGTGTCATTTATTTTTTACTTCTGTTGGAAATGCCATGGTTGAAGCTAAAACAGGCTTCAGAGCAGAAAGTTGTCCCACTTCCCAAGCACCTTATTTTCATTAAGGATCTTTTTTGTTGTTCGGTCATCTCAGTCATGCCTAATTCTTAATGACCTTATTTGGGTTTTCTTGCTAGAGATATTTGATTGGTTTGCCATTTCCTTCTCCACCTCATTTTACAGTTGAGGAAACTGAGGCAAATAGGGTTAAGTGACTTGCTCAGGGTCACACAGTTGCTAAGTCTCTAAGTTTTAGATTAGAATTTAGGTCCTCCTCCAGGCCTGGTACTCTATCCACTGTGCCACCTAGTTGCTGATTGAAGATATAGCTGTGATTTTACCTGGATAAAGGACAACTATACTACTTTTTTGCTTGGAATACCAAGCTTACCATCTGTCAGAGCCATAACCCCATCATTTAAGGACTAGTGCAAATCCCATTTAATTTTTGATGACTTTTGTTATCATCCTAGTTGGAAATGACTTTTCCCTCTTCTGTCCCCCCATCCCCCTTAGCATTATGTTTACACCTCTCCTGTAGAATTTACTATGCCCTCCCTTATTTTACCATTTTCTCTGCCCATGTGTTAGTCTCTTCTATGAGGTGGCTTACACAGAGGCACATACATCTAGAAGGTGTTCAGTAATGATGCATTGAATTGATTTGAATGGTTTCCACTTATACAGCCCTAGCAATACCGTGTAGAGAAGTGACAGTCATCAATCATAGACTGGCATGCCAGAGCTGAAAGAGGCTTTACAGCATGGATTCTTCCCTTTTTTGTGATAATCTGTCTCCTGACTTCATGAATTTTCAATGATTGTCCACCATATCTGGAATGATTCCTCACCTCTGCTTCCTGGCTACATGGGCTTCCTGCAAGTCTCAGCTGAAAACATCCTACCTTCTGCAAGAAGCCTTTCCCTGCTACTGCTTTCCCTCTGAGATGAACTTCAATTTATCCCATAGACATTTTACTTGTATATGCTTGTTTGCATGTTGTCTCCCTATTTGACCCTGAGCCCCACAGGGGCATAGACTGTTTTTTTTTTCCCTTTGAGTCCCCTTAGCTTGTAACAGCGTTTGGCATGGCACAGAGCAAGGGCTTAGTAAATGTTTGTTGATTTGTTGATTTTGTGTTGTGCATGCCTTTGGCAGTCTAGTGAAGCCTAGGGCCCTTTCTCAGAAAAATGGTTTAAAAAAATTATAATGGAAGAAAATGTTAAATTTCAGTTGGAGGTTAGTGAAAATAAAGATGTAATTTTTTTTTCTCATCCAAATTCATGCACCCCTTGAAAACACAGGTTATGAACCTCCTGTCCTAGAGGTCATTCTAATTGATATGCTTCACCTTGCAAATGAGGAAAACCAGGCCCAAGAGTGTTGAAGGGGCCTTATGCAAGGTTGAACAGCAAATTAGTGGTAGAGCTGGATCTAGAACCAAGGTCTCTTGGGTTTAGTCCATGACTTTTTGTAGACTTCTGTGTAGATAGCTACCTATGATGTATGAGCTAAGGGGCCAGGAGTTTCTTTGAGAAAAAAATATTTGACCTAAACACCTGTCAGACTCCATCATTCATTTCCTTAGGACCACATTTTGAAGGTTCAGGAGTCCTTTCTTAAAATTCTGATGTCCTTTATTAAAATGCTGATGTCTCTAAAAGGAACACATTAATCCCCTGGGTTCAATCCCCCCGGCCCCAAATTCCTTGGGAAGATGGAGTAGCACTTAGTCTCTGTATCTTTCACACAGTCTCTCATAGGGATCCACTCATATAATAAGCACCCAATAAAAGTTTGTCAAATGAATATATTAATGCTTCAGAATCATACTTTAATCTTTTTATGAAGGAAAATAATCTAGCCATCCAATGACTTTTATTTCACCTATAAGGGAATTAATTACCTAAGCTTTTTTTTTTCTCAGTTCGAAAAATTAGATTCTGACTAAAATGTGTCTCCTGCTCCATTGTCAGAAGAGAGAATGATTAAACTAATAATACTTCAGTGTACACTATTTTTAGGTTTTTAAAAGGCTTTCACATCTATTTTTAATATTTTATCATTAACAGCAACCTTGTAAAGTAGATAGGACAAGATTATCATCTCCATTTTTCAGATGAGGTGGCTGAACCTCAGAGAGGTAAAGCTTCTCGCTTGAGATTATTGTTGTGCTTGTCCTTCATTCTCGAAGACGGCCATGACATTGGGGAGATGATGACATGACTTGTAGTTGACTTCGATTTGAGTGAGGAAGGGCTATGCAAGGTCACCAGTCTCACTTTTTCCTTCAGAACCATATGTCCAGTGATCTGATATTCATCGACTGGGGATGGCCCAGGATATAATGGGAGACCCTGGCCCTTTGTTAAAGCCTTTTCAGATTTTCAGTTTGAGTGAGGTAATGCCCATTCAGTGAATAGGTCTTTTTACAATTCTTGCTGACCTTTCTGCAGTATTTAATACTGTTGACCAGCCTCTCCTAGATACTCTCTTCTCTCTGGGTTTACATGACACTCTTGTCCCTCCCTCTCCCTTCCCCTCATTTTTCTCTCTCCCTCTCCCTCCTACCCCTTTCCCTCTGCCTCCCCACCTCTCTCTCTCCCAATTGTGGAGGATAGTTACTGACTCATTTGGTCACAGAACCTATTTCTCCATTTTCCAGGGTTCCTTGGTCCAGAGAAAGCAATACTGTACAGTACGGCAAGAACAGTATGTACAGTATGGAGACCCTGGGTTCAAATCCTCAATCTTTGGACCAAATTTTGGCTCTTCTATTTACTCTCTGTGTGACCTTGAGTAAGCAAATTCACCTTTGACCTTCAGTTTCCTCACTGGTGAAGTGTAGGTGATGGACTTGCTAAACACTGAGGGTTCTCCCATCTCTAAATCTATGATTCTTTGACCATGCCAACCTCCAGATTTTTTAGTTTTGCTCTTTATTGTTATGTTTTAAAAGTCAGGCAACTCTGTTGACTAGAATGGCTTGAGCTCTTATTTTGACTTTTCTTTTCCAGTGGAAGACTTAGGAAGTGATGTTCTTTTTATTCTGTTGCATTTTGAACTGATCTGACCCTCTTGTTGGTGCAGACCCTGCTGAGTCTGGGCACTGCTTGCCTTTCTGGGATCAGTGTGAGATGATATTATAGGTTCAGCAGGTAGGGAGGGCTCTTCCCTCAGAGCAGGAGTGAGCTGATAGCCTGTCTCATAAGATACAATTATCTGGGGGAGGCAAAAGATGAAGAATTTGTGAGTGCTGGATTCCTGTGGCCCAATTGCCTTTAGCTTACTTAACATCTCTGCAGTTTCATTTGCTTAAGGTATTTTCCACAATCTGTCCCCCAAAGCATTGTAATGTTGCAGTGTCCTGATCCCTTCCAAAGAGTATTGAATTGCATTAGATTGGATATAATTGCATTACATGACTGACACTGCTGGTATTTATCTGTTGAATTTCCATTTGAGTACTATCCTCATTAGACTGCAGTGAAAGCAAGTTAGTGACACCATTAAAACTTCCTAACTTTTTTCTGGATTCAACCAGAATCATAGAAATTCTGTGCCAGAAGGAATCTCAAAGGTCAACTAGTCTAACTACACAAACAGGGACTGACTCTGACTTTCTTGACATAAAGCTATTCAGCTTCGGCTTGGAGACTTCCAGTGGACGTTTTACCCTTGTATAACTATAATTGTTAGAAAGCTTTGCCTTACATAGAAAAAGAATCTGCTTCTATGGCTTCTACCCGTTGGTTTTGTAGTGATGCCAGAGGAGCTCTGTACCAGAGAAACCATAGCACAAAAGTCCAGGGGGTTCTTTCTGGTAGATATGTATAATAAATTCAACTTGATTCATTTCAGTGGATATTTACTGTTTCTATTATGTGTTAATCACTGTGCTAGATTTTAGATTTACTGTTTCTATCATGTGTTAATCATTGTGCTAGATTTTAGGGATTCAAAGACAAAAGTGAAATAGACCTTATTTTCAAGAAGGCTACATTCTACTGAGGGGAAATAGTATGAATAGATAAGTATACCCCAAATATATACAGTCTAAGCAAAAAATAATTTCCTTAAGTGGAAGAGCACTAACAGCTAGGAGAATCAGAAAAGATATCCTGCAGGAGATGGTAGGTGCATGAAATGTGCTTTGAATGAAACTCTGTGGAGCAGAGAATTCCAGGCATGGGGAGCAACTTGTACAAAGGCATTTAAACAAGAAATAAAACTTCATGTTTAGGAAATAACAAGTAGGCCAGTTTGGCTGGAACAGTATGTGAGGAGAAAGAAGGTGGGATTAGTCTGGAAATAAAGACTTTAGCCAGATTATGAAGGCCTTTAAATGCCAGGCAGAAAGTAAAGCAGGAAAGTGACCCTTTCTTGCTTTACTCAGTTTTATTTGCATCCTAATCAAATGGAGTCACTGTATGTTAAATAAATTTACTCTTCAAAGTGAAGCTTACCTTGATGATTCATCCTACATACAGCTACTATGTTTTCAAGGGAGTGAAGTTTTACTATGGATTTTGTAGACATACACTCAAAATTAGGGACTGAATTGGAGTTACAAGGAAATTTCTAAAACCAAATCAAATAGCTGTCTGGGGGGCAGTTAGGTGGCAGAGTAAATAGAGCACTGGCCCTGGAGTCAGGAGGGCCTGAGTTTAAATCTGGGCTTAGACGCTTAACACTTACTAGCTGTGTGACCTTGGGCAAGTCACTTAACCCCAATTGCCCTGCCTTCCCCCATCCAAAAAGAAAAAAAAAAACTTGGATCTTGATTCAGCATCAGATAATTGACAAAAAAGAACAGACAATATTACCCCAGGGCATTCTTCTGGCTATTATCAACTTTCTTGCTAGGTTTAGCTCAGCAATGTTCTAAAAGATTGTAAGCCTGTCCTTGTCAGGGAGAGGCTTTCTAACCATTGTCCCTTCACAGATGGCAGTAGAGAGTATGTGATCATGAAAACAGCAAAGATACTCAGCAGAGAAAATTTAATGGATATTGGAGATGCAATGTCTTCTAGAGAGTAGCAGAAAGAAAAACAATGATGTCACCAGAGGACACTTACTCTCAAATGCATGGAGATACTGTAGCAACATGTGTGTCCTGGTCATACATATTCCTAAATGTATTCTCTCTATGCAAATAGCTTGGTCACAGTTTTCTGCCTTATACCTTTCAATGTATGTGCTCTCACCATATGTATGCTTCGTGCTTCACATATATGCCCTCTGTACATGTCTTAGGATATGTGCCCTTCCTCATTGGTGGATTCTACTTGAATGTGCCAAATTTAATATCATTCAATGTCTCTACTCTTTTTTTTAATTGCCAAACACCTCAAAAAAGCTGACTATGTTAATTACTACAATTTATTTTCCTCTTACTTCTTAACTTGTAATTTTGCTTCTAAACTCATCACTCAACTGACACTATCTCCAAAGTGACTAATATTTTTTTTTTTTTGCTTTTTGGAGGGCAATTGGGGTTAAGTAACTTGCCCAAGGTCACATGGCTAGTTGTGTGTGTGTGTGTGTGTGTGTGTGTGTGTGTGTGTTAAGTGTCTGAGGCCACATCTGAACTCAGGTCCTCCTAACTTCAGGGCTAGCACTCTACTCACTGTGCCATCTAGCCGCCCCATGATTAATAATTTTTAATGGCCAGATCCAGCAACTTTTTCTCAATCCTTCCTGAGCTTTCTGCAGTATTTAATGCTGTTGACCAACCTCTCCTCCTGTATACTCTCCTATCTCTGGGATTTCATGACACTCTTGTCTCTTAGTTTTCCTACCTATCTGACCATTCCTCTTAGTTTCCCTTGCTGGATCATCATCAATATTCTGTCCTTTAAATGTAAGTGTGCCCCAATTCTTTCTCAAGCTATTTTCTCTATACTCTTTTCTCTCTGTATACTCACTTTTGGTAATCTCATCACCTCCAAATGCTTTGATTGTCTCTATGGACATTTCTTCCCTCTATCCATCTACTTCTAGTCTTTCTCTTCATCTCAAGTCCCTCATCAGGAACTTGTAGATGTCTTAAACTCATCAGGCTAAAATGAAACTCATTATCCTTTTCTTAAAGTCCATCCATCTTTCTAACTTTCCAGTTTTTGTGGAAAATACCGCCATCTTTGTAGTCACCCAGGTTTGCAACCTCAGAATCTGGGCTCTTCACTCTTTCCTTTGTGCTATTTTTGCTTACAGGATTTAGAGCTGGAAGGGACCTTTGAGGTCATCAAGCTCAATTCTCTTGGTTACAGATGAGAAAGCCATGGTACAGAAAGAGAGTAAGTGACTTGCCCACACAGCTAATAAATTTTTAAAGTAGAATTTGAACCCAGGTCTTTTAAAATTCCGAAGTCAGTGAATCAGCAAGCATTTATTAAAGGCTTACTATGTGTCAAACAACTCTCTCTTTGTCTCTCAAACTTACCCCTTCCCTTCCACTCATAGTGTTGAGGCTTGGGACTTAGGGGTGCTTGAGACCCCAAAATACTGACACGCCTCGTCTTGCTGATCAATGTCAGCCTTCTCTCAGCCAAAGAAAACAAAGTTTATTAATGATTCACCATAATGGGTAGACTCTTAAGGAGCCTAAGTATTTGTGATGCTTGTATGACAAGCTAGCCAGAACAATCTGACACAAACTGAGTCTCAGTGCCTTCATGGAGGCAAGATGGATCTTATATACAGAAAGACTGTGGGAGGGATCTAGGGGTGGTCTAGAAGAGGGGTTTGGGGAGGGTCTTGAGGAGGAGTCTAAGGAGGATCTTGACAGGATTGAGGTCAGACTCCAGGAATGGGATTAAGGGTGGGAAATAGCTGAAGGCTACTTGGAGATTGCAGACAATGGAGGGCTAGGCTAGTTTAAGGGTAACAGATTTGGGTATAGATATTTTGATAGGATCAAGGGTAGAAAGTAGCTGGACAATGGAGGGCTAGGCTAGGTTAAGAGTAGCAGAGATTTGGGCCTAGGTATAATGAAAAGCTTATGGCCTCAGGCAAATGCCTCATCAAGTAAGAAGATTCAAGGAGAGTTCAAGGGGGTTCCCAGAATTGCACCCCATCATTAGCACAATAAATTAATTCAGGTCCACTGACCTTTACTATTACAATAACTTTCTTCTTGGTCTCTCTGTCTCAAATCTCTCCCCTCTCCAATTAATCCTCTATGCAGCTACCAAAAATGATATTCTTAAAGACCAGGTCTGACTATATCACTCCTTTGTTCACAAAGCCTTAGTGGTTCCCTACTACCTAACCCAGTCCAATCCAATAAACATTTATTAAGTGCCTACAATGATGCCAGACACTGTGCTAAGTGCTGGGGATACAATAAATAAAAAGAAAGACAGTTCCTGACCTCAACAAACTTATTATCTAAAGAGGTAGACAATGAAGAGGTTACCCATAAAGAGGGTTAGGGTTGCTCTAGAGACCCCAAAATACCAACATGCCAGGTCCTGTCAAATGAATTTGACTCAAGTCTTCTCAGCCAAAGAAAAGTAAAGTTTTTTTTAAATATATAAAATTTGTTTTTATTAGGCACATAGTAGGTATACATAGGCAACTAAGTGGCACAATGGATAGAGTGCTGGGCTGACAAGCAGGAAGACTCATCTTCCTAAGTTCAGATCTGGCTGCAGACACTAGTTGTATGAGCCTCGATAAATCACTTAAACCTGTTTACCTCAGTTTCTTTAGCTGTAAAATGAGCTTGAGGAGTAAATGACCAACTATTCCAGTGCCTTTGCCAAGAAAACTCGAAAAGGGTTCACAAAGAGTTGAATATGACTGAAACCACTGAACAAAAAGAAGCAGAATCAATGCTAATTGATTTTCCATTGCTTATTCCTTCTCCCTCTCCATGCAAAGGAGGTTTGTAATGGTCTTCCTAACTGCCCAGTGAAAAAGTCTCCAAGCCTTTTTCAGTGGCCTTTTCTATCTCAGAAACCTGTTTCAGGGGTGAGCATCAACTTCCCAGATTCTTCCAGAATTCCAGAGCATGCAGTGCTGTCTTGGGAATCTGGACATCATTGTATTCAGCTTCAAGAAATGTTCAGCCCAACAAGTTCGGGGCCAAACAGAAATTGGGTTTAACCTGAAATAAATGAGGCAGCTGCCCAGAATGCTTCTTCATAGGAAAAGCATGCAAACCGAGGTTCTCCTAACCCTCTTCTCTTTGCTCCAGAGACGCAGTCATTGGGGCAACACTGCTGAGATAGTGAAATGTGCCCTAAGAGCACCAAAGGCTAAGAGGGGATTCCAGAGCTGGTAAACATTGGCTGGGTGGGGCTGGATTCTGTTTTTCAACCATCTCATGCTTCTCTTTGCTTCTTGTGTCTGGATGTCAAATTTTCTATTCAACTCTGTTTTTTCCCTCAAGAACGCTTGAAAGTCCTCTATTCCACTGAATGACCATATTTTCCCCTGAAACAAAATACTCAGTTTTGCTGGGTAGGTGATACTTGGTTTTAATCCCAGGTTGTTGGCCCTGGGGAATATCATATTGCATGACCGTCAGTCCCTCAGTGTAGAAGCTGCCAGATCCTGTGCTATTCTGATTGTGTTTCCACAGTATTCAAATTGTTTCTTCCTGGCTGCTTGTAGTATTTTCTCCTTGATCTGGGAATTTTGGAACCTGGCTATAATATTCCTAGGAGTTTTCTTTTTGGGATCTTTTTCAGGAGGTGATTGGTGGATTCTTTCAACCTCTATTTTGCCCTCTGGTTCTAAAACATCAGGGCAATTTTCCTTGAGAATTTCTTGAAGGGTGATTTCTAGGTTCTTTTTTTAAGTTTATTAAAAGTTTGCTTATATTGGACACAGAGTAAGCCTGTGCTAGGTCATTCTACAGCGATCTCTCCATTCTATGGCGCTCTCACAAACATGAAGGCAGGATAGGGTCTTAAATACAGAAGTTTGTGGGAGGAATCTAGGGGTGGTCTAGGGCAAGATTTTGGGGAGGGTCTTCAGGAGGAGTTAATGAGGCCAATGAGTGATTAAGGGTGGGAAGTCACTGGAGGCTACAGACAATGGTGGGCTAGGCCAGTTCAAGGGTGGATTGACACTTTGATAGGCTCAAAGGTGGGAAGTCTAGTAACAGAGACTTGGGCTCAGCCACAATGTAAGGCTTATTGCCTCATCAAATGGGATGATTTAATCAAGAGTCCAAGGGAATTCCCAGAGCTTCAAGGACTCAAGGAGAGCTTGAGGGGGCTCCCAGAGCCCATACCTCATCAGTGTCACCCTGTCAATTTAAGATTTTACATTCCTAATCTATTCAACCAATAATTTTTAGCCTGAGGTACCACCTCATCTTATTCACCCTCTCTTTATCTATACTAGTTGGTTGGTGTTTTTTCTGAAAGTGTGCTGCTCAAAACAACACAAGGCTTCATATCCCTACCATTCTTTGAGGCCCATCTTAAATGTCACTTACTCCATGAAGCCTTTCCTGATTCTCCCAGCTACAAGTGACCCCTCCCCTGCACTTAGACCTCCAATTACCTTGTACTTATTTTGTGTGTCTTGTTACATATTTTGTGTTCCTGTAGAATGCAAACTTTTTGAAGGCAGGGACTGTTTCATTTTTATCTTTGTATCTTCAGTTCTTAGAATGGTGTCAAATGCTTGCTCTTTATTTGACTGATTCCATCTAAGCCATGTTTTGCAAATAACAAATATTTAAATGTTAAATTAAATTGTAAAAGATATAAAGCTAGATGAGATTGAATCCCTTTGCTTGAGGGGGTTACAGGGTACTGAGTGAGATAAAATATATGAATAAAGTGTTCTTAGCCATGCCTATAGCAGGTATTGCTAGGAAAAGCAAAGTAATGGAAATGAATAGCTGTCAATTCAGGCAGAAATTTCTCAGCATTCTATTTTTTGACCCCTAATTCCCCAATTTTTTTTTTTCTTGACTTGACATTGGGACTTGTGGAGGAAATAACCTGGACTCACAGGCTTGACCCTCCTACTTTTGGTCTTGCCAAAACAAGAAGCCAAGGAACAAGGAGGAGGCAAGGAGACAGAGGATGTAGAGGAGTTGTTTTCATGAAAAGGGGATACAGGGGCTTTGGATTCAAGGTCTTTTGGATGAGTCACTCATGAACTATGTTGTGGTAAATGTTGTGCTACTGAAATCCATTTGGATTGGAAACTTCATTCCTCTTCCCACCCCTCTTTCCAAAGAGGGCAGGTACACTCCCACTGAATCTGATATATTTAAAAGATTACTTTGTTTTCTTAAGCCAGACTTTTTTTTTTCTTTATAAAGCTATTAAATACAGTGTATTTAATAGACCCAGGAGTGTTGTGGGGATGTTTAAAACTGCTCTATCACTCTGGCAGACGAAATTTCTGGCTAGGGGCTCAGAGTTAAAGGAGAGTTGTTGATTCAGTTTTTACAGTTTCCTAGGGCAGAGAGGATACATTTACCAGGGTTTCACTTGGCAAATGAATTAGCAATACTTTGGGAAGTTAACAAGTTGGCCATTGAAATGGGTACCTGCCAGAATGCTTGTTCTGATTTGAAAGGAAGCCATTGAGAGAAACATAGATGATGAGGCTAGAAAGTTATTCCCCAAAGAAGGAGTAGCCCAGCCTACAAAAATTAGGGGTGGTGGTGAGTAAAGTGACTGACCGATCAGTGTATTCATCAGCCCAGCATATAGCAAACACTCCTGATACCAGATGTGTATAATACAAGGCAGAAAGCCTTAAGTGTTGCATATATTCAATGACTTTTGTTGATCACTCATCTTTGGGGACAAAAAAATGGAAGTAAACTCAAGTGGTACCATTCAGAGGAATAGAACTAGCCTGGATTTGATTAGAGCCAAGTCTTTCACAGTTGATCATCATTACAACATTGTTGTTACAGTGCACAAAGATCTGATTCTTCTCACTTCACTTTGCATTAGTTCCTATAGGTCTTACCATGTTTTTCAGAAATCACCCCCTAATCATTTCTTATAGCACAATAGTACTCCACCTCAATTATATGCCACAACTTGTTTAATTATTCCCCAATTGATAAGTATCCCCTCAATTTGCAATTCTTTGCCACCACAAAAAGAGCTGCTATAAATACTTTTGTACATATAAGTCTTTCCCCTTCCCTTCCTTTTCTTTCCCTTCCCTTCCCTTTTTCTTTCCCTTCCCTTCCCTTTTTCTTTCCCTTCCCTTCCCTTTTTCCCTTCCCTTCCTTTTCTTTCCCTTCCCTTCCCTTCCCTTCCCTTCCCTTCCCTTCCCTTTTTCCCTTCCCTTCCCTTCCCTTCCCTTCCTTCCCTTCCCTTCCCTTCCCCTTCCCTTCCCTTCCCTTCCCTTCCCTTCCCTTCCCTTCCCTTCCCTTCCTTCCTTCCTTCCTTCCTTCTTCCCTTCCCTTCCCTTTCCTTCCCTTTCTTTCCTTTCCCTTCCCTTCCCTTCCCTTCCCTTCCCTTCCCTTCCCTTCCCTTCCCTTCCCTTCCCTTCCCTTCCCTTCCCTTCCCTTCCCTTCCCTTCCCTTCCTTCCCTTCCTTCCCTTCCCCCCCTTCCCCTCCCTTCCCTTCCCTTCCTTCCCTTCCCTTCCTTCCCTTCCCCCCCTTCCCCTCCCTTCCCTTCCCTTCCCTTCCCTTCCCTTCCCTTCCCTTCCCTTCCCTTCCCTTCCCTTCCCTTCCCTTCCCTTCCCTTCCCTTCTCTTCCCTTCCCTCCTTTCCCTTCCCTTCCCTTCCCTCCCCTTTTTCCTTCCCTTCCCTTCCCTCCCCTTTTCCTTCCCTCCCCTTTTTCCTTCCCTTCCCTTCTTCCTTCCCTTCCCTTCCCTTCCCTTCCCTTCCCTTCCCTTCCCTTCCCTTCCCTTCCCTTCCCTTCCTTCCCTTTCCTTCCCTTCCCTTCCCTTCCCTTCCCTTCCCTTCCTTCCCTTCCCTTCCCTTCCCTTCCCTTCCCTTCCCTTCCCTTCCCTTCCCTTCCCCTTCCCTTCCCCTCCCTTCCCCTCCCCTCCCCTTTCCTCCCATTCTGTCCCCTTCCCTTCCCTCCCCTCCCCTTCCCTTCCCTTCCCTTCCTTTCCCTTCCCTTCCCTTCCCTTCCCTTCCCTTCCCTTCCCTTCCCTTCCCTTCCCTTCCCTTCCCTTCCCTTCCCTTCCCTTCCCTTCCCTTCCCTTCCCTTCCCTTCCTTTCCCTTCCCTTCCTTTCCCTTCTTCCCTTCCCCTTTCTCTTCCCTTCCCTTCCCTTCCCTTCCCTTCCCTTCCCTTCCCTTCCCTTCCCTTCCCTTCCCTTCCCTTCCCTTCCCTTCCCTTCCCTTCCCTTCCCTTCCCTTCCCTTCCCTTCCCTTCCCTTCCCTTCCCTTCCCTTCCCTTCCCTTCCTTCCCTTCCCTTCCCTTCCCTTCCCTTCCCTTCCCTTCCTTCCCTTCCCTTCCCTTCCTTCCCTTCCCTTCCCTTCCCTTCCCCTCCCTTCCCCTCCCTTCCCTTCCCTTCCCTTCCCTTCCCTTCTCTTCCCTTCCCTTCCCTTCCCTTCCCTTCCCCTCCCTTCCCTTCCCTTCCCTTCCCTTCCCTTCCCTTCCCTTCCCTTCCCTTCCCTTCCCTTCCCTTCCCTTCCCTTCCCTTCCCTTCCCTTCCTTCCCTTCCTTCCCTTCCCCCCCTTCCCCTCCCTTCCCTTCCCTTCCTTCCCTTCCCTTCCTTCCCTTCCCCCCCTTCCCCTCCCTTCCCTTCCCTTCCCTTCCCTTCCCTTCCCTTCCCTTCCCTTCCCTTCCCTTCCCTTCCTTTTCTTTTTTTCATCTCTTTGGGTACAGACATAGTAGTGGTGTTGCTGGGTCAAAGGGTTTGCACAGCTTTATAGACCTTTGGCCATAGTTTCAGATTTTTTTCCAGAATAGTTAGACCAGTTCACTATTTCAGTTTCCATTTTCCTTTATTGCCTCTAGTATTTGTTAGATAAGAACAGGAATTTATTCTTTTCCCCTGGTGAAGAAGGTAATCTTCCCCATGAGGAAGAGGCCCATTACAAAAGGCAGAACAAGAATTTATACCCTAATGGGCTCCCTTCTCCCACTGGCTGAGAGGTGGGCTCAATTCTCAGCATGAAAATCTTCCCCAATGGTAAACAGCAGAGGAGCCCTCCACTATGGCTTACAAAGAACAAGGATGCTGATTGACAGCAAGGGAAAGGGGGGAAGGGTCCCAAAGCCAACGGGGAAGAGTGAGCTTGGGCTGTCCTCAACCCCCAGTGGCTGGAAGAGTGGCCTACAGAGGCAGGAAATCTGAAAGCCCCTGAAAGGGCTTTCTGTTGTTTAACAGCAGAAGAGGGAGTGGGGGAAGTTCTGAGTTTTCACTTCCCCCAGTCATTTCTAATAGATGTGAGGTGGTACCTCAGGGTTGTTTTATTTTGCCTTTCTCTAATCAATAATAATTTAGAGAATTCTTTCATAACTATAGATAACTTTGATTTCTTCTTCTGAAAATTGCCTGTCCTTTCACCATTTATCAACTGGGGAATGGATCTTAATTTTATAAATTTGATTCAGTTCCCTATATATTTGAGAAATAAAGTCCTTATCAGAGCAACTTGCCATAAATTTTTAAAAAATATTTCATTGTTTATGGTACCTTTGAGCAAAATGTAGTTTCTCTGATTATCTCTTTTAATTTGGTCAATTTTTGCTTTTGCTTTGTCTGAGATCATGATCAATACTCCTGCCTTTTTTTTTTTTATTAATTTATTAGCTTAGTTTCAGTTAACAAGATTCAATTCCACAGTTCCTTGATTTTCAAATTTCCTTTACCTCCCTCCCCCCATCCCCCACAACAGCATATAGTCCAGTATAGGATCTGCCTACAATCTGGGTTTGTTTTGGCAGGTAGATTCCCAAATATTTTACAATGTCTACAGTGACTTTAAATGGGATTTCTCTTTCTATCTCTTGCTGTTGAGTTTCATTAGAGATATACAGGAATGCCGAGGATTTATGTGGGTTTATTTTATATCCTGCAACTTTGACAAATTTATTTATTGTCTCAAGTAGTTTTTTACTTGATTCTCTAGGATTCTCTAAGTATATTATCATATCATCTGCAAAGAGTGATAGCTTGGTCTCTTCTTTGCCTAATTTGATTCCTTGATTTCTTTTTCTTCTCTAATTGCTACTGCTAATGTTTCTATTACCAGATTGAATAAGAGGGGTGATAGTGGGCACCCTTGTTTCACTCCTGATCTTATTGGAAATGCTTCTAGTTTATCCCCATTGCATATAATACTTGCTGATGGTTTTAAATAGATGCTATCAACTATTTTAAGGAAGGCTCCATTTATTCCTATACTTTCTAGTGTTTTTAATAGGAATGGATATTATACTTTGTCACAAGCCTTTTCTGCATCTATTGAGATAATCATGTGGTTTCTGCTAGTTTTATTGTTGATATGCTCAATTATACTGATGGTTTTCCTAATATTAAACCATCCTTGCATTCCTGGAATAAATCCTACCTGATCAAAGTGTATTGTTTTTGTGATAAGTTGTTGGAGTCTTTTGACTAATATTTTATTTAAAATTTTTGCATCTAAATTTATGAGGGAAATTGGTCTATAATTTTCTTTCTCTGTTTTATCTCTTCCTGATTTAGGAATAAGTACCATATTTGTGTCATAGAAAGAATTTGGTAGGACTCCTTCTTCACTAATTTTCCCAAATAGTTTGTAGAGTACTGGAATCAATTGTTCTTTAAATGTTTGATAGAATTCACCAGTAAACCCATCTGGCTCTGGAGATTTTTTCCTAGGGAGTTCATTGATGGCTTGTTTGATTTCTTTTTCTGAGATGGGGTTATTTAGGTAATTTACTTCCTCTTCAGTTAATCTGGGAAACTTGTAATTTTGTAAATATTCATCCATTTCACTAAGATTGCATACAATTTGGAAAAATAATTCCTCATTATTTTTTTGATTTCTTCTTCATTAGAGGTAGATTCACCCTTTTCATTTTTGATATGCATAATTTGGTTTTCTTCTTTCTTTTTTTTTGTCATATTGACTAAGGGTCTATCAATTTTATTGGTTTTTTCATAAAACCAGCTCTTAGTTTTATTTATTAACTCAGTAGTTTTCTTAATTCCAATTTTATTAATCTCTCCTTTGGTTTTCAATATTTCTAATTTAGTACTAAATTAGGGATTTTCAATTTGTTCTTTTTCTAGCTTTTTCAATTGCATGTCCAATTCATTGACCTCCCTTCTCTCTGCTTTAATCAAGTATGCATTCAGGGATATAAAACTTCCCCTAAGAACTGCCTTTGATGCATCCCACAAATTTTGGTATCTTGTCTCATTATTATCATTCTCTTGAAAGAAATTACTGATTGTTTCTATAATTTCTTGTTTGACCCACCCATCCTTTAGGATTAAATTGTTTAATTTCCACTTAGTTTTTAGTCTATCTTTCCATGGCCCTTTATTACATATAATTTTTATTGCAGCATGATCTGAGATTGATGCATTTAATATTTCTGCCTTTCTGCACTGAATTGTGAGGTTTTTATGCCCTAGTACATGGTCTATTTTTGAGTATGTATCATGCACTGCTGAAAAGAAAGTAAATTCCTTTTATCCCCATTTAGTTTTCTCCAGAGATCCATCATATCTAGTCTCTCTAAAATTCTATTCACCTCCTTAACTTCTTTCTTGTTTATTTTGAGGTTAGATTTATCGAGTTCAGAGAGGGGGAGATTAAGGTCCCCCACTAGTATCGTTTTGCTATCTATTTCTTCCTCAATTCCTTTAACTTCTCCTCTAGGAATTTGGATGCTATACCACTTGGTGCATATATTTTAAGTAATAATATTGCTTCATTCTCGATGGTGCCTTTTAGCAGGATATAGTTTCTTTCTTTATCTCTTTTAATTAGGTCTATTTTTGCTTTTGCTTTATCTGAGATAAGTATTGCTACCCCTGCTTTTTTTACTTTAGCTGAGGCATAATAAATTCTACTCCAACCTTTTACCTTTACCCTGTGGGTATCCCTTTCTTCCCTGCCTTTTTTTTTTTTTTTAACTTCAGCCAAAGCACAATAGATTCTGTGTTAGCCCTTTATTTTAACTCTGGGTGTGTCTTTCTCTTTCAAGTGTGTCTCTTGAATCCAACATATTTTTGGATTCTGGTTTCCAATCCATCCTGTTATCTGCTTCTGTTTCATGGGTGAGCTCAGGCCATTCACAATCACAGTTATGATCACTAACTATGTACTTCCCTCCATCCTATTTCTCTTCCCCCATTCTGTTCATCCTTCTCTCTCTTTTTTTAGTCTGTCCCTCCTCAAAAGACTGTTTTGCTTCTGACCACTGCCTCCTTTAATCAACCCTCCCTTTTTTCCTTCTCCCCACTCCATATCTCTTATCTCCTCTCCCTATTTCCCTTTTTGGTAAGGTAGATTTCTATATCCAACTGTGTGTGTGTGTGTGTGTGTGTGTGTGTGTGTGTGTGTGTGTTTATCCTCTTTGAACCAATTCTGATGAGAATGAAGTTCAAGCATTGTTGCCACCTCTCCCCACTACACTGTAAAATCTCTTCTTTGTGCATGATTTTATGTGTGAAATTTCCCCTATTCTATGTCTCCCTTCCTTGCTCTTCAAGTGCATCCCTCTTTCTTGCCCCAACTTAAAAAAAAATTTTTTTTTTGGAGATCATTGCAATGTAATTGACTCACACCTGTGTCCTCTGTCTATGTGGACTTCTAGCTCCTCTAATGATGACAAATTTCTTAAGAGTTATATGTATCATCTTCCTATATAGGAATTTTAAACAATTTATCCTTATTGAGTGCCTTATAGATTACTCCTTCATGTCTACCTTTTTATGCTTCTCTTCTATTTGGAAATCAGCTTTTCTACTGAGCTTTTGTCTTTTCATCAGGAATGCTTGAAAATTCTCAATTTCATTAAATGTCAATTCTTTCCCCTGAAGGAATATACTCACTTTTTTTTTTTTTTTTGGCTTTTTGGAGGGCAATTGGGTTAAGTAACTTGCCTAAGGTCACACGGCTAGGTTTTTGTTTGTGTGTTCGTTAAGTGTCTGAGGCCGGATCTGAACTCAGGTCCTTCTGACTCCATGGCTGACGCTCTACTCACTGAGCCACCTAGCGGCCTGGAATATATTCACTTTTGCTGGGTAGGTGATTGTTGGTTGTGAGTCTAGCTCATTTGCCTTCAAGAATATCTGGAATACTATATTCTAAATCCTCCCCTCCTTTAATGTGGAAGCTGCCAAATTTTGTGACTTCACAATATTTGAATTGTTTCTTTCTGGCTTGCAACAATTTCTTCTTAACCTGGGAGCTCTGGAATTTGACTGTACTATTCCTGAGAGTTTTCATTTTAGAATATCTTTCCAGAGGTGATTGGTGGACTATTTTGATTCTATTTTACATTCTGTTAAAGGATATCTGATAAGGGATGAAGGGCAGCTTTCCCTGGCAATTTCTTGATATATGATGTCTAGACTCTTTCTTTGATCATGGCTTCTAGGTAGTCCTACAATTTTAAAATATCTCTCCTCAATCTATTTCTATGTCAGTTGTTTTTCCAATGAGATATTTTACATTTTCTTCTTCTTTTTCATTCTTTTGACTTTGTTTTATTGTTTCTTTAAGTCTCATCTAGTCACTAGCTCGCCCAATTGTAATTTTTTAAGGAATCATTTTTTTCAGCGAGCTTTTGTACCTCTTTTTCCATTGGCCAATTTTGTTTTTTAAGGAGTTCTTTTCTTCAGTGAATTTTTTGCTTCCTTTACCAAGCTGATAATTTTCTTTCTTTCTTTTTGAAATTTTACTTAATTGTTTAATTATTAAAAAAATAAATAGAAATTGTTAATGTTGTAAAAGAAGAAACAGAACAAAAGAAGAAAACCATGAAAAAACAAACAGAGGGTTAAAATAGTATGCGTCAATCTGCATTCAGACTTCATCAGTTTTTTCTTTGGATATGCATAGCATTTTTCATCATGAGTCTTTTAGAATTATCTTAGATCATTGTATTGCTGAGAAGAGCTAAGTCAATTGTAGTTGATTGTCATACAATTATTGTTACTGTGTACAATATTTTCCTGGTTCTGCTCACTTCATTCAGCATCAGTACATGTAAGTCTTTTCAGGTTTTTCTGAGATCTGCCCACACATCATCTCTTATAGCACAGTAGTATTCCATTCCATTCATATTCCACAATTGTTCAGCTATTCCCTAATTGATAGATGTCCCTTCAATTTCTAATTTTTTTGCCACCACAAAAAGAGCTACTATAAAAATATTTTCATATATATGGTTCCTTTCCCCTTTTTAATATGATCTCTTTGGGATGCAGACCTAGTGCTGGTATTGCTGGATCAAGGGGTATAAACAGTTTGGTTTTTGGGCATAGTTCCAGATTGTTCTCCAAAATAGTTGGATCACTTCACAACTCCACCATTAATTCACTAGCATCCCATTTTCCCACATCTTTTCCAATATTTATCACTTTGCTTTTCTGATATATTTGCCAATCTAATAGGTTCAGTTATGGAAAGCAGCCTTGAAAAGGGCTCAGCAGCCCTCACACCGGAGATACTAGTCTTCCCTGAACATACCCCGTGCCCTAATAAAGAGAATTAATGTCAACAGATTAGAGTGCTTCTCTTAATGGGAACAGTTTGTTTCTAACTTGGAGGGAAAGTTAAGCCAACACATAGATGGTAACAGTGGAGAAGAAAAGGAGTAGGTAGCTTTCAGAGATTTGGTGTATAGCCCTGCATTTGCTCTTCTGGATCAGAACACTCACAAATGTCAAGATTGGTTTGATGAAAATTATGTGGAAATTCAAAAGGTGGTAAATGAAAATGAGAACAGGGTTTACCAGCAAGATACTTCATCCATCACTAAGAAGGCAGCATTTAATTCCATCAAAAGGAAAGTACAAGTGAAGCTTAGAAAGATGCAGGATTCTTGGCTCAGAGAAGACAGATAAAATACAGTTTTATGCTGATAGTAACAATCTAAAACACTTTTATGATGCCCTGAAGACTCTTTATGGGCCAAAGACCTATGATGAATCTCAGCTACTCAGTGCTGATAGTCACATTGATTAGTGATGACATGATACTAGAGAAATGGGCTCTACACTTCCACAGCTTTCTCAAGAGACTGTTATCAATCAATGCTAGAGCCACTGACCACTTACCTCAGGTTGAAGTAAATCTTGAAATCAATCCCTCCCTAACTGAAGTTCAAACTGACTGTCTAGCTTGATGTTTTCAGTGATGTTGTCAGACACTTTCCATGAGAATGAAAATGGCAATGGCATCATGGTCAGCTTGGGCACTCAGAGTAAATTATTTAACTTGAAAAAGCTACAGGCCAAGACTAAAGTAGAGGGAGAATTGGTGTGTGACTTTTTGTTCACAGATGATTGTGGGTTCAATGCAAACTCAGAGGTGGCAATGCAACAGAGTATGGATTGATTATCTGCTGTTTGTGCTAAATTTGACCTAACCATGAACACCAAGAAAACAGAGATTCTCCACCAACCAGGATTGTACCATCCATAAGTGGAACCATCAGTTACAGTAAATTCAGAAATTTTGAATGCTATGGATAAGTTCACTTATCTTGGCAGTATGCTTTCCAGTGATACACACAAAGATGATGAGGTTGATACACATATTGCCAGAACTAGCTCAGTGTTTGGGAAGCTCCAAAGGGAAGTGTGGAAGACAAAAGGTATTAGGTTGCCTATCAGACTGAGGGTCTAGAGAGCTTTTATGTTGGCCTCATTATTGTATACCTGTGAAACCTGGACATAATTCCAGTGCCATGTGAGGAAATTGAATCACTTCCATTTGAATTGCCTTAGGTAGATTCTGAGGATCATCTGGTAAGATAAGGTACTAGATGCTAAAGTCCTTTCTTGAGCTGAACTGCCAAGCATTCAAACTCTATTACATAGAGCACAACTCTAATGGGCAGGTCACATTGTTCAAATTCCAAACATATGTTTGCCTGAAAGACTATTTTGTAGAGAACTCCCACAGGACAATCACTCATATGGAGATCAGAAGTGATGCAAGGACACTCTCAAGATTTCTCTAAGGAACATTGTAATCTAATATGAGACATGGGAGATAGTGGCAGACAATCTTGGCATCTGCAATATTTGCAGCACCCATGATCATGATAAATACCGTGACTATAAGTTTTGCATGATGTTCAATTGCAAAATATACCAAATTCTCCAGATAGAGAATAGAACTGAAGCATTTATTTAGACACCAGAAAACCTAATCACAAAATCAGTAAGCTGATTCCATTATAGTATCAAAGATATTAAGAAGCCATAATAATGCTGAGAACCACAGCATCCTTCAGCCTTCCCACAAACCAGTACAAGATCAATATCTACTTATGAGCTTATTTGACTCCTTGCCTGAGTGTTCTCTTTCCCCCACCATCTGGCTAGCTCTGACCATCTTCCTGTGGGCTCTGCTCTACCCTTCAGCAAACTCTTCCCACCACAGGCTCTGTGTGACTACATTCAGCCTATTAGGGGACAGAGTTTACTTTTAAATCAGGGGAGGTCTTCAAACTCCCCCCTTTGTCTAGTAAGAGGCAGGGAAGATCTTCAAATTCCCATTCTCATTACAGCATCCACATATCAAAGAAGGTGCTGTGCTCTAGAAGCAGAAGAGAATTGCAGTAACTCAAAGAAACATGAGAAGTGCAAATTTAGAGACATCTCTACTCCAAATGTCTATATGGACTACTCGTGTCCAACCTATGGTGGAGTATTCTGAGCTCATATTGTTCTGATCAGTTGGACACACTCTACTTTGACCCCAGTGTACTGATGTCATTTTGGTTCTCTTTGACAACCACCAGCACTCCAAGTAACTTTTTATGGTCATGTTCTTTTGATTTTTTCCAGCTTATTTCTTCACTTTGAACTTTATGTCAAAGTTGGACTCAAGTCACCTGGGAGTAGGGAGGCACTATGCAAAGCTTCAAATTTTTTCTGTGCTTCTTGTTTTCAGAGCTAGTTCTGGGGGTCTACAAGTTTTCAGTGTTTCCAAGGTGGTGTAATCCTGGGAGAGGGTGTGATCACTGCTCTCCTGGTCTCTGCTTTGGTCTTTACCCAAGAATGGCCCTTCCTTCCCTGTAACCAGATGTACTAGTGTTCCTCTTGGCCCTGGAACTGTGACCAGGTCCCTACTCCCTTGTGACTGATCACAAGTATTTCTCTCTGTCCTGGAACTATGACCCAGAACTGCTTATGAGCAATAGAATTTTCAATCAGTGCCAGCAAAGGGCCCCCTGATATCTCCTTTCTATTCTGTTGTCTCTGATGCTGAGACTTTATTGTCTCTAATCTGAGAGTTCCTGAAGCTCCAGCTGTAGCTTCCATATCCAAGGCCTACTACTGATGCCCCTGTCACACTCTGGGCCTTTGCCCACCCTGGTGTTACAGACCTCTCCCACAGACCTCCTAAATGGTTTTAGGCTGGATAAATGTTTCTCTCTGACCTTTTGTTGTCTCTGCAATTCCACAATTGATTTGAGACATTATTTTAAACATTGTTTGGAGGGGAACATTAAGAGAGTTCAACTGGGTCCTGGCTTCTACTCCACCATCCTGGTTCTCCAGTCCACCATTTGATTTTAAATTGCCTCCTGATTACACTTAATTTGTCTTGCATGTTTTCTCTTTCATTAGAATGTGATCTCCTTGTCTTTCTTTGTATTCCTAGCACTTAGCATAAGGCCTGGCACATGGTAAATGCTTAATAAATACTCATTGGCTGCTTGACTCTTTGGTAACCTTGAATACATTGGCAGAAATGTCAATATAATCACCAGCTCCTTCTTTCAGCTGTTCTCTACAGCAGTAGCAGGAACATCCAAGGGAGCCCTTCCCCACACTACATCCTACACACCTGTGCTTTCTCCTGCCTTCCAACAATGCCTGATCCCCTTGCTATCCTGGAATATATTCCATATGTGAGATGTAAGGAGAGAGAAATGGGAGTATAGGAGGGGGAGAGATAATCCCTGTGGATAAAACCCTTTCTTATGGTGGGAGAGGAAAACATGATATCCCTTACAAATCTGGGCCAGGGTGAGTTAATACAAGGAAAAATATCCTGGTTTTGGAGTTTCCTCTTTGTTGTGATTTTCTTAGCTTCTGTAGTCCTTGCATTTGAAATGTTGCCTGGTATGTGTTTCCAGCTGCATCTGGAGGCTGCTGAGACTCTTTGTAAGTACAGTAGAGCTGAATCACCACAAAGTCTAGTGCTAAAAAAATTAGAATATTAGATATGGATGATTAAGACAAGATAATGCTACTTTTTTCTGGGAAAGTTCCAAGAAAATACAACTCACGAATACAAAATTATCTTCACCATTAGGCCAAAATGGGAAGGTTTCTTTCTCTCCCTCCTCCCAACTCCCATGTAGCTCAGGAAGGCATGAAGACAGATAATGGAAGTCCTTCGAGAAGGACCTTGGTCCAGGACTTATGAAGCCTCATTATTAGAAAAAATAATGGCAAATGGTGATTGGAACTGGGGTGAAAAGTTGAATTTCTAGGAAGACCTCTTTACTTAGTGGGAAATGGAATAGGTTGAATGAACAGAGAGTGAATAGAATAGAATCTCCTTGAGGGAAGGACTTTTTCCCTTTTTCCATTTTCATATATTCAGACTATCAAATACCTTACATATAGTGAGTGCTTAAAAAGTTTGTTGAAAGGACATCAATTAATTTTTGTATGTGCTTATGATTGATTTTTAGCTATTATTATTGTTATTAAATGAGTACTAATGACACTATTTGAACCATGATATTAGACTTGAAAATATTTTTTCTAGTGATTTGAAAGACTGATTTAATATGGCCATCCCTTCATCTCATCCCAAGGGAATGCCATGCTCTTCACTACTTCCCCATCTTCACTGTTTCTGAATTAATAAGCTATCCTGAAGGGCTAAAGGTACCGCCTAATGGCTAATGCCAAGAACTTTCTGGCCCCATATCATTTCCCTACCACCTCCTTTCTTCCCTAGATGTTCATGAATATGCTGTGCTTCTTACTTTTCCTGTCTTTCATTATTTACAACTCAGTTCCACTGTAGATAGTTCTCTCTCTCTCTCTCTCTCTCTCTCTCTCTCTCTCTCTCTCTCTCTCTCTCCCCCCCTCCCCCCCAGGATTTTAACTAAATTTTTTTTTTTTGGTTATACTGAACTTGGAAAACATGAAAAAAACTTCTATATACAAAATTCTATATGCAAATTACAGAAAAAGAGTATTATATAAGAGAAAAAAATCTCTGTTACATACAGATAGGGACTGGGCCTTTGTTTCATGTGTATAGGTAACTCCCAAATTTTAATAATGCAGGTCAACACCTTCTCTCAAATTTCTTTTAGAGGGCTGCCTAGGGCACTGAGACAGATTAAGTGACTTGCCCAGTATAACATTTATCATGTATCAGAATTGAACCCGAGTTTTCCTGATTTCAAGACCAGTTTTTTACTATGCTATCTTTCTGGAACAATAATTTTCCATTATAGTCACATAGCATAATTTTTCAGCCATTTTCCAATTGATGGGCATCCCCTTAGTTTCTAATCATTTGCCATTGCAAAAAGAAAAATTATACATATTTTTGAGCATATAAGAATTTTTCCCCTTTCTTTGATCTCTTTGGACCTCCTTTTCCATTTGACCAAATCTGTTTTTTAAGGCATTCTTCTCCTCATTAGTTTTTGGACATTGTTTGCCATTTGGGCTAGTCTATTTTTAAGGTATTATTTTCTTCAGCAGCTTTTGGGTCTCCTTTAGCAAGCTATTGACTAATTTTTCATGATTTTCTTGTATCAATCTCATTTCTCTTCCTAATTTTTCCTCTACTTCTCTTACTTGATTTTCAAAATCCTGGATCTTGTGTATTTAACCTATTCTACTGATGAGCTTTTCCTTTCTATGACTGGTACCAAATAGCTTGAAGATGACTATTTTGTCATAAAGAAAATAATACAGTAACTGAAATTTATATTACACTATGTGGTGGGCACTGTGCTAAGTGCTTTACATATATTAACTCATTTAATCATTATAACAGCCCTGGGAGGTAGGTAATATTATTATTACCATATTATAGAGGAGGAAACTGAGACAGAAGTTAAATGACTTACCTATAGGGTCAAATAGTTTTTAAGTGTCTGAAGTTCAATTTAAACTTAGTTCTTCGTGATTCCAGGACTGATACTCTGTTTATTGTACTAACTAGATTTAGATTTGATATTGCTAGGACCCTTTGCTTTTTATTAAAAAAAATTTTTTTTTTCTCTTGAGATTCTTGCCTTTTTGATACTCTTGGTGAATTTTGTTATTTTCTTTTATTTTTTATAAAGTAGGTCTTTTTGGTCATTTGATTGGAATTGGGTGAAAAAAATAAATTAATTCAGGCATTTTTGTGATTTTTTATTTTATTGACTTGGCCCAAAGAGGAGTAATTGGTATTTCTGTAATTATTTGTCTGTCAATTTCTGTAAAGTGGTTTGTTTATGTAATTCTGAGAAGTGTTTTGGTATGTGGATTCCCAAATATTTCATATATTCTGCAGTTATTTTGAATGGAATTTCTCTTTTTATCTCTTCCTGCTATATTTTGTTGGTAATATACAGAAAAAGACTGATGATTTATATGAGTTTATTTTTTATCCTGGTATTTTTCTAAAGTTATTAATCATTTTGAATTTTTAAGTTGATTTTTTAGGATTCTCTAAATGGACCATCCTCTCATCTGCAGAAAGTGATACATTTGTTTCCTCTTAGCCTATGCTTATTTTTTCTCAAATTCTTTTTCTTGCCTTATTGCTATAGCTAACATTTCAGGGACTATGTTGAACAATAGTGGTAATAATGAATATTTTTTTTTAATCTTTGATCTTCTTGGAAAGGCTTCTAGAATTTCTATCTTATGGATAATCCTGGATCTTGAGTTTACTTACTATTTCAAGGAAAGATCCATCGATACCTATGCTTTTTAATATTTTTAGCAGAGATAGGTACTTTCATCAAAAAGTTTTTCTGAACCTCTTGATAAGTACTTGCCCATCCTTTTTATTTTTTTCTTTTTGTTATTAATATGGTCTATTCAGGGAACTAGCATTTAATAAGCATCTACTAAGTGCCAGGGACTATGCTAACCTGTTGAAAGTTGGAGACATAAAAAAAGGCAAACAACAGTAACAACAAACAATAACAACAACAGCAAACAGGCTCATGTCAAGGAGGTCACAGTTTAATATTGTATTTATTGCTTTTCCAGTATTGAAGCACCATTGAATTCCTGGTTAAATCATACCAGATCTTAATATATGATCCCATAAGTCACTTAAGTATATTACTGTAGGCTTTTGGCTAATTTTTTATACCACATTCTTTTTTTTTTTTTAAGCAATTGGGGTTAAGTAACTTGCTCAAGGTTACACGGCTAGTCATTATTTGTGTGTGGGGGCTCATTTTCTGAGGCCGGATCTGATCTCGGGTCATCCAAACTCCGAGGCCGGTGCTCTTACTCACTGCGCCACCTAGCCGCCCCTTTAGGGCAATTGGGGTTAAGTAACTTGCCCAAGGTTACACGGCTAGGTTTTTGTTTGTATGGATTAAGTGTCTGAGGCCGGCTCCGAACTCAGGTCCTTCTGATTCCAGGGCCGGCGCTCTATTCACTGCGCCACCTAGCCACCCCTATACCACATTCTTTACATCAATATTCTTTAAGAATTTTTGTCTACAGTTTTTTCTTTGCTGGGTCTTAGTAGTTTAGGTTTTAAGACAATTTTCTTTCCATAGGAGGAATTTGGATCCCTACTTTGCCAGTAGTTTATATAATATTTGAGTTAATTGTTCTTTGAATTTATTTCTAAATCCTTCTCATTCTGCATTTTTTCTTTAGAAATTCATTTATGGTATATTCCATTCCTTTTTTTAAAAATTAAATTAAATTTTTTTTTATTTGGAGGGGAGAAGTCAGGGCAATTGGGATCCAGTGACTTGCCTAAGGTCACATGGCTAGTGTTAAGTCTCTGAGGCCAGATTTGAACTTAGGTTCTCCTGACTCCAGGGCCCGTACTCTATTCACTTCGACACCTAGGCACTCCTCCATTTCTTTTGATGAGATTGGGTTATTTAAACTCTCTATTTTTTCTTATGTTAATCTGTACTTTATATTTTTGGAAAATTCATATTCTTCACTTAAGATATGAATTTCACTGGCACATAATTAGGCAAAATAGTTTCTAACAATTTTATTCATTCTTCATTTGTTATTAATTCTACTTTTCATTTTAGAATATTCATTTTTATTATATTAGTTATTTATCATGACTTATTTTATTTAAATACACATATTTATATAGAGTCAGTTGTCAAGTTAATGATTTGCCCCAAATCACAGAGCTGGTCATAAAGCTAAGTTCAGTCTTTCCATTATGCCACAATGAGGAATAAATCTGCCTTCCAAGGGACTTGTGGGGAGAGTCGGTAAAGTAGAATATATTATTAGTCCAGAAGATACTCACCCATAGTACTCAGCCATGTCCATGGAAACCAAAGCACTGAGGTACAAAATGGGGAGGGCTTTCCTAGAATGCAATATCTGAATGTGTTTTCCAAAGGAGGGTTCCACAGTTTCAGAAACTCTCTTTTGAGGGAGGCCTTCAAAATAAGATTATCGGGATAGATTAAAAGGATAAGAGATATAACCAAGGGAGGCAACATGGCACTATGGAGACTGCTAGACTTGAAATTAGGCAACTTGATTTCAAATATCATATTAATCTTGGTCAAATCACTTAATTTGTCTGAGCCTCAGTCTCTTCATTTATAACATGAAGACAATGATATTTGCATTGCCTGCTTTGCTATTCTTTGTCTTTCATTGTCTTTTTTTTTCTTTAAAGAAAATGGGGTTAAGTAACTTGCTCAAGGTTACATGGCTAGTCATTATTTATGTGTGGGTGCTCGTTTTCTGAGGCTAGAACCGATCCTGGGTCCTCCCAACTCTGGGGTGGGCACTCTATTCACTTCGCCACCTAGCAGCCCCTGTCTTTCATTTTCAAAGGGCACTGGTGACATTCTGGGTGATGTCTTGACTTATATATATATATATATATATATATACATATATATATAATTATTATTTATTACACATAATAAATAATTATTATTATTTATTGTATATATTATTTATTATTAAATATTATATTTAAGTGAGGCAGATTTGCATAAAGTCATCAGCCTCATTCTTTCTTCCAGAGTCATTGAAGTCCAGTGGCAAGACAAAAGTCAAGACTACTGGCAATGGCCTGGTGGATGATCTCAGTGTCTTTGATGCCTGACCACGCTCTAAATGCTTCATGATACCTGCTTTAACAATGTTCCTGGTCATTGGAGCAAATTGTTCTCATTTTCCCATTTCACTGACCAAAGTCTTTACATGTTTGGGATAGACACCCCCCTAACTCACTGATGGATTTGAGGCCTGTGTCTATCAAGGCCTGTGTCTATTTGAGGCTTTGTGTCTATCAAGATGGTTTACCAGAATGTGGCTGCTACATATACTACAATCTATTGGACTGACAGGTGAGAGTTGGGTGAAAGGTAGACACCAAAGATAAATGAGCAGCCCTGAAAAGGGCTCAGCAAAACCCTCACACGAGAGGTGCTAATCCTCCCTGAACACCACATACCCCCTCACCTGCCTCTAGTAATGAAAGTAGGGAAGAACTGCTGATTCCCACAAATCAACTGGAGATACTCTTGGCACATTTGTGCATATTCTTAATTCTGGAGAACTTTCTGGTCACTAAGAGAAGCTTAAGAATTTCCCTTTCTAGAGCTTCCACATATTTGGTATTGTACTAAATGTTTTCAGTAAAGCTTGTATGTTGTGGTTCTTGGTGGGAATCTAACCCTACAGTAACAGAGCTATTTCACATGGAGATTTTAATCATCCACAAATACATGGTTCTATGAATTTTACAAACATTTTATGAAATTCTCATAGGATACTGTATGGTATATGCCAAATCCTGTGGCAACCCAAAGAAAATTAGACAAAAACAAATAACTAAAATAGTACCAATAAAAATGAAATAAATGAAAGGGGGAAAAACATACCTTCCTGTCTCAGAGGGAAAATCTGATCTCAAATCACCTCTTAGAGAACTTGGGGCTTTCCCAATAGGGATTAGGTGTCTCAGATTGACTGGATGTCACCCCTCTCCTTCAAGTGGAAAACCAAGCTGTCCTGGTTAAAAATTTCTCTAGCACGTTTCTTAACCTTTTTCTTTCTTTCTTTTCTTTTTGGGATCATAAACCTCTATGGCAGTATGGTGAAGTCTATAGATCTCTTTTCAGAATAATGTCTTTACATGCATAGAACAAAATATATAGAATTATGAAAGAAACTAATTACATTGGGAAAAAAAAAGGTATTTTTCCCCATTCAAGTTCATGGACCCTCTGAAAGAGATACCTCTTCCTCCTGAGGGGTGAGTGTGTCTTTTTTTTTTTTTTTTGGAAGAGGGGAGGACAGGGCAATTGGGGTTAAGTGACTTGCCCAAGGTCACACAGCCAGTGCACGTTGTGTCTGAGGAGGGATTTGAACTCAGTTCCTCCTGACTCTGGGGCTGATGCTCTATTCACTGTGCTACCTAGCCACCCCCAGTGTGTGTCTTTGGAACCTGGGGTAAGAACCCCTGTTCTAGTGGGTCCCTCTAGCATATAGACAATCCATATATTTCCCCACTAGATTCTTACAAAGCCTATTGCATTCCAAGTGTAGCTCCACAGTAATCTCATTTAGGACAAACAGATTAATTTAAAAAAATAAATTGAATAAACTCAAAAAAATTCCAAAGGTTTGTGGGGCTCTCAAAAGGAGAAGTGCCTAGATTTAGACCATTAAGCAGATTATATCTTATAGACTTGAAATTCTTTAGAATCTCAGAAAACTTTCTGAGACTGCTGCAACAGTGCAAGCTGTCTAGATCTACTCAAGAATAAAATAAAGAGACATTAATTGGGATTTTCCCCCTCCCCCCAGGTGCTCTCACCCCCATGTGAGTATACCTGAAGTCATGAGGCACCCCTCTTAATGAAGAACCCTCTGTGTGGTACTAAATCTATGGGCATCACTGTCCTAGTGATCCGTATTGCTCATATCAAAGTGCTTTTACACCCATAATGGACACTGTGATCCAACTAGATATATGTACCTATGCCCTGAATCATCCAAAAGTTTCCTCAAACCAACTGGTCTGACTTGTGAAGGTAACACACTTAGAAAACTACTGCTTCATTACAAACCAAAAATGAAAGAAGAAAAAAATTCTCTTGTGGATCCCTATGATACCAGAAGATCCCAGATAAAGATTCTGGATGAGTCAACAGTAGTGCCCATCTAGACTATCTGCAATCCCCCTTATCTACTCCAGGTTCAAGACATTCTATATTACTAAAATTATAGGACTTGAGCCCTTATTGATATATTTACATTTCAATAGTCAGCCAGAGGACTCAATTACTAGAAAGCAAAAGCATTTACTAGAATAACACTGTAAAAAAAATGATAGTAGAACATTTCCCTCTATAAATTTAGAGCACACTCTCCTGTAAACACAGGATGAAATGCAGAGAATAAACAGAGATTGTGCAGAAAGGAGATTTCCACTCCTCTCTCTAGATTAAGTCATCTGGAACACTGGGCGCTTCCAATCTGTGCCTGAATGTTTTGCAGAGCAGAGCACATTTAGACTGAGACCAGATGGTGGAAATTATTCTCTTTATATATACTAAGTGACATGTAAAATGGCAGATGCTGTGTTGCCCTCACAGGAGAATAAGGGCAAATGGACAACTCACACCTCTGAAGCTATTGGGCTCCTGATAGCTTCTTCTGATGTAAGCTCGTGATGTTCTCATGCTGTTCCTGGATGGAGATGTGTTGACTGGCTCAGTTGCTAAGCCAGGTTCATTGAGCCTGCTCTTGCTGGGCATGTTGCTTTTTCAGTTGGCCTTTGTTTCTGGAAGCTTAGCTTCTTGCTAAGCTGAATTCTTGATTTGGGAGCTGCCAGACTCTTTTAGAAAGAACTAGAACCCTTACCTTAGGAACAAATTTGAGTCTCCCCACAAGAGTCTTAGCACAGAGGCCTCTTGTCTCCAGAGGCCTGATCTAAGGCCAAAATTCTCCATCCTCAAAATTTATTTTCAGGCTAGGATCCTAGATTTTAAACTCTCCTCAAGGCTATGGGGAGGGGGTAGGGGAGGGAAAGCAAATCCCTCAGTCTTTTCCTTACGGTTTCAAAGGGGCATACTCTTACATCTCTCAGTATCTCTTACCTGTGCCTTATATACTACAAATGGGGCCATTCAAAGTCTGAAAGGACTTTTTGCTCCATACTTTTACAATCTACAAATAGGCCACTAAAAGTTTTATGCCCTTTAATTTCATTAAGTGGATGATTAGGTTTAAGGGCCAGGAGGTCCAACCCCAACTACACAAAGTGATTTGTGGATACAAATTGCAATATAAATGAATTATTATTATGAGTATCAGTATATAGCTTTGTGGCGTTCCTTCAGATAGCTGATTTAGAAATCACAGAATTCCAGAGTTGGGAAGGATCTCAGAGACCCTCCACCATGGGGCTTCTTAACCTCTTTGTACTGTGGAGCCCTTTGGCCACCTGGTGATGCCTATGGATCCTCTCTCACAGTGATAATTTTATATACTTTAAATAAGATATATAGAATTACAAAGGAAACCAATTATATTAAAATATAGTTATCAAAATATATAAAACAATAAGTTTAGAGATCCACAGAACCCCTGCTCTAATCTAGCCTATGCCAGAAAAAGCATTTCCTCTACAACATGCTTCAATTTAGCCTTAACTTGAAAAACCACTAGTGGGGGGAGGGTTAAATTAAATTCATTTTCGTTTCAGATTAGACTCTTTTCTTCTCTTCTTTTCACCTCCTCCTCTTTCTTTCACTTTTTCCTCTCCCCTGTTTTCCATACCTCTGTTTTTATTGATCTCTCTCCTGACCTCTTTCTCTCCTTTCCGTCCCTGCTATACACTTCCACTCCCTTCTTGCATTCTAAAGCCCAGATTCAGTTCTGTGGAATACAGGGTGCTTCCAATCTGTCCCTGAACATTTTGTTTGTGAAGCAAAGCAGAGAGTCTTTAGATTGGGAGCAGCTGGTGGGAATGTTTCTCTTTATGTGTGCTAAGGATACAATGGCAGATGCTATGGTGGCCTCATATGGGGGAGATAAAATAGGGCTCTAGTGACAACTGCCCCTCATACTCTTTCTTTTATTTTCATCAACTCTCTTGTAGCTTGACTCCAAAAGCATAATTCAAACCTGATCTTGAATTCTTCATACCATTCATTAGCCTAAGTATCGATGACCAGAGAAGTGAGAATCTACAAACTTTGGCAAAGTTCAGTTTGATTGGCTGCCCATGTGGAATGAATATTTCTGTGGGACTGAGAAGGCTAGAGTTGGTTCTGAAAAGAATAGTTTTTTTTAATGGTTTGATGGTAGTTCATATGGCTCACACACACAAACATAAAACCAGAGTCTGAGTTATGGTTTTGTAAATGTGGTCTGGGTACCAAGATATGAGATTGGGAATCCATCTTAGTCAGTGACTCCCTGTGTATTATTGATGTTGCTGTAAATTTTTTTTTTTAGTAGAGACACTATGTGTCAGAGTTGTTTTTTATTTAAGTCTTATGTGAAAGATGTTTAAAAAATTGTCATCTTCTAATTGTTCCAGAAATGTCAGTCTTATTCTGTAATTTTTTGTTTGTTTGTTTGTTTTTGCTTTTTGGAGGAGGGAAGGCAGGGCAATTGAGGTTAAGTGACTTGCCCAAAGTCACATGGCTAGTCTTAAGTGTCTGAGGCCACATTTGAACTCAGGTCCTCCTGACTCCAAGGCTGGTACTCTATTCACTGTGCCATTTAGTCACCCCTTATTTCTGTAATTCGGCTGTAATTTCTTTACAATATGAAACAGTGTCTGAGACTTCTTTTAAGTAGATAAGTAGAGAGATAAAACACTGATTAAGCACTTACTATGCATCAGGTACTACATTAAGTGCTAGAGATACAAACAAGCAAGACAATCCTTGCCCTAAGGATCTTACATTCTAGTGGGGGAAGACAACATAGAAAGAGGTACTGGGAGTGGGTCCTGTGCCAGTCCTTTGCCATTGGCAGCATAGTTTTGAGCTAGTGACTGCAAAGTGAGATAGTTGGCTCAAATAATTGACTCAAGTATATTGTTATTGTTGTTTGTCTTTCATTTTCAAAGAGGATCAATGATATTATGGGGTGATGTCTTGATGTGCATATGAATTGGAATTAAATCAAGCAGAGTTGAGCAAAGTTGTCAGCCTCACTCTTGTATCGCCAATGCAATATTTATGGCACCCACAATCACAATAAAGACTGTGACTATAACTATTGCATGATATTCAATCTCAAAATATGCCAAACTCTCCAGATAAAGGATAAAGCTGAAGGATTTATTTTGACACAAGAAAACTGAATCCCCAAACCAGTAAGCCAAAGTACCAAAGATATTTAGAAGCCATAATAATGTTGAGAGTCATGCCATTCTTTAGACTTCCCACAAACCAATACAAGATCAATATTTACTCACAAAACTCTCTGTTTCCTTGCTGAAGCTCCTCTGTCTTCAACTGTCAGACTCACTCTCTATCAGCTTCTCTGTGGGCTCTGCTTCTCCTCCGTAAACTCCTCCCACCACAGGCTCCATGTGACCACATTCAGACTATCAGGGGCAGAGTTTGTCTTCACAGCAGAGAAGCTCTTTGTGGACCCCTAGGAGGGTTGAGTTTACTTTCAAAGAAGAGAAGCTTCAAACTGTCCCCCCACCCCAGATCTATTAAGGGGTAGGGAAGATCTTCAAATTCCCATTCCCATTACAACTCTTTCTTTCAGAAGCATCCAGTCCAAAGGCAAGACAAAAGTCAAGATAATTGGTGATGTGTCTATAGAAAGAACTGAGCATGTTTATCCTTGGAGAAGAGAAAATTGAGGGGGCAGATTACTGACTTAAAGTACTTGAAGATCTGGCAAGTGAAAGAGAGATTAGCCTTGGCCTGCTTGGGTCCAGAGGGCACATTGAGAAGCACTGAAGACTGGAAAGGTGGGGAGCCTTCAGCCTTGAGGCCACATATGACCCTCTAGGTCCTCAAGTGCAGGCCTTTGACTGAATCCAAACATGAGAGAACAAATCCCCTTAATAGAAAGATTGGTTCTGTAAAATTTGGACTCAAGTCCAAAGGCCTACAGGGCCTTGAGGCCACAGGTTCCTCACCCCTGGAATAGAGGCTACAGAAGGCAGATAACCTTGATATAAGGGCAGACTTCCTAACAATTTGAGTGTTCCAAAGCAGAATGGAGGTACCTGTTAGGAGGGAGTGGATTTCTTCAAACTAAGGGTCTTCAACTGGATGTTGGATAACAATTGGCCAAGGATATTGTAGAGGGAATTCATTTTGTGACAGCTTGGAGTAGACAACTTCTGAAATTCTTTTCCAAGCTGTGATTCCATTCTATTCAACATGCAGTTATTAAGTGCCTACTATGTGTATATCACTGACGCAAAGAGAGTAAGCAGAACAGCTTATAAAATAACAACAGCACTATAAAAACAAACAACTCTGGAAGACCCAGGAGCTTTGATCAACACAACAAGTAATCACAATTATTCTAGAGGACTCAAGAGGAATCCTGTGATCTGCCTCCAGAAAGAGGTGAAGGACTCAGAATGAAAATTGAAGGTTTTTTTGGGGGGGTGGGTGGGTAGGGGAGAACATATCTAATGTGGAAATTTGTTTCGCTTAATTGGAAAAGGTATTTTTTCCTTGTTTTCTCAGTCGGTTAGGAGAGGGAGGGAGGTAGGAAAGAATTCTGGGACTGAATAAAATTAAATTGTAAGAAGATTATGGAAGCAAGAAGTTATTCCAGGCAATACTTTGAATTTTATTTGAATAGCTAGCACCAGATAATAAGCAAGCAGAGCCAAAGGATGAGATGTTCCCCAAATACATAAGTGAAGTGAAGGTCAGTAGTTTAGGGGCATTTGTATCTGAGGTATAAAACAGGAAACCCATTTCTAAGGGTAGTCAGTAGTTCAAGAAACTAGGTGTTCACATAGGTTTGAAATTGTGCCAGGAGGCATACTTCCAATTTGAACAACTCCACATAGTGATTGCATCAGGGCCATTTGGGGCTACCTTTCTCATTCTTCTGAATGAGCTTCAGCTTTTGAATGACTCCTGCTTACTGCTAGCTTTTTATTTAGGGAAGACAGCTGTGTTTATGGACAGCAGACACTTGTCATATTACTAAGCCTAAGAAACAAATGCTTTACTTCTGTGAAGGCAGTGAGAATCCTTGGGCTTCATTAAGAAAGACATAATTTCTTGGAATAAAGAGGGGATGGTCTCGTTGTACCCTCCTCTGGCCAGACCACATCTTGGGTATTGTTCAGTTCTCCTTATCTCATGTTAAGAAGGACATTGATAAAGGAGAACAGAGATATGTGATGCAGGTATTTTCTCAGTCAGCATTTTCCCTTATAATAGTGGCTAACATTTATATAGCATTTACTATATGCCAGGCACTGTGCTAAGGGCTTTATGATTATTATCTTATTTGATCTTAACAATAGCCCAGTGAGGGAAGTGCTATTATTATGCACAAAAGCTTTTAAAATTATTGTAATTAAAATTACCTGTTTTTATCTCTCTTTCCTTTATCCTTTATTTGTTAAATAATTCTCTGTATAACTATAGTTGTGAAAAGAACCTGTTCTCCTCCTTCCCTTCTTCCTCCTCTTTTCCTATTCCTCCTCCTTCTCTTCCTCCTTCTCCTTCTTCTTGTCCTCTGTGTTGTTGCAGTTGCATGGTGTGTTATAGGGTTGTCTGGAAAGAATCCACAGACTCACACCATCTCCAACCCAAGCAAAGGCATTTATTGAGAATCATGCCTCTCAGAAGAGGACTGAATTGTAAGAAGAAAATGGCAGCTTAGTGAAAGCAAGATGGATTTTTATAGGGAAAAAGATGCAATTATATCATTATAGAATATGTGAATATTAAAATATAGGAGGGGTTTGTTAAGGGATTAGGTAATAGGGGAGGGGTCCTAGTCTTGATAGAACTGTGCATGCTATTTCTCATAATGCATACAGAATAACCCCTTTGGGAAGGGCATGTATGCATGATAATGATACTATAATAAGCCTTTCTACATCATAAGTTCACCTAAAGGAAAGCTTTTACTATTATTGTATAGGTGCCTGTTTAGGGAAAGTCCTTTCTATTATTTTGGGGATCACATCTGCTCAGGCATCCTGGTGCTGCTGCTTTCTGATTGATTGGCTATTGTGGTCCTGTCTGAGATTAGATAGATGTGATTCCTACTGAGTGCATAGTTAGACCCGCTGTTTCTTGCAAGAAATATGAATTCATGGACATACCTGCTGTTTCTGTGAGAAATATGAGAATTGGGTATGGTGGCTAGGATTCCATCACATGGACATGCCTGTTGTTCTAGTGAGGCATATTTGGAATATTGGTTCTGGGGATCTGTGGTATGGTTAAAACCAGATTTGTGTGGTCAAATAAAGATATCCCTGCTATTCAGTGAGGTCCATAAGGAAGTTAGAATATTGGGACTGGGGGCAGCTTAATTAGGATTCCATCAGTGTGACTTCTTTCCAGTCTAATATGTTTTTTGGTTTGTTGTGGTATATGGTATAAAACAGTATATACAGTATAAAACAGTGGTCCAAACCTAACTTTTGGGGGGGAAGGGTTGCTTTCCAAGTAAATGTAAGAGTCAGGATTAGATTATCTCTAAAGTCCCTTTGAGTTATATATAAATCCTCTGCCTCTAAGTAACTTGAGGTCTTTGGTCCTCTGGTTCACCATCTGTAAAATGGAGTATTGGGTAACTAGATGACCTCTCAGTTCTCTTTTAATTCTAAGATTTAATCCCCAACGTTCAGCAAAATAGTTACTTACAGGACAGGTTGTGGCTATAGCAAATAATGTAGGCGCTTCTATTGACTATCACTCTGAGTTCTTTTTGAATATTTTTTAAAAGTAAGAGTTTTATTCATTTAAATTCAATTTTATTTTATTTTCATGTTCATATTCTCTCCTTCCCATCTTCCCCTCAACCTTCATTGAGAAAGCAAGAAAAATAAATCTGTCACAAACATGCATAGCTAAGCAAAACAAATTCCTGTGCTAGTGGCCATGTCATATATATGCGTGTGTATATATGTATATGTATGTGTGCATGTATATGTACACATGTACACATGTGTATATATAAAAAAATTCCAAATTCCCTTACCTATACTCTGAGGTTATTGCCTCTCTCTCTGGAGGTAAGTACCATTGCTTCCTCAAGAGTCCTTTGGAATTATGGTTGGTCATTATGTTGATCAGAGTTTCCAAGTCTTTCAAAGTTGTGTTTGTCTTTATGCTATTGTTTTTATCATAAGATTTTTCTTATTCTTCTCATTTCACTTTACATCAGTTCATGTAAGTCTTCCCAGGTTTCTCTGAAACCATCCCCTCCATCATTTCTTATAATATTACAGAATTCCATCAACTTCATGTATCATAACTCATTCAGCCATTCCTCAGGTGACAGACCCTGCCTTGGTTTGTAATTTGTTTCCGCTGCAAATAGAATTTCTTTAAATGCTTTTATACCTGTGGGTCATTTTGCTCATTCTTTAGTCTTTGGGGAATATAGACCTAGCAGTGGTATTGCTGGGTCAGAGGGTATGCCTCTTTTTTTTTTATGTCACTTTTTTTTTTTTTAAAGCAATTGGGGTTAAGTAACTTGCTCAAGGTTACACGGCTAGTCATTATTTATGCGTGGGTGCTCATTTTCTGAGGCCGGATCTGATCTTGGGTCATCCCAACTCCGAGGCCGGCGCTCTTACTCACTGCGCCACCTAGCTGCCCCAAAACTTATTTATTTATTTGCTTTTTTTTTTTTGGAGGGCAATTGGGGCCAAGTAACTTGCCCAAGGTCACACAGCTAGGTTTTTGTTTGTCTGTACGTTAAGTGTCTGAAGCCCTATCCGAACTCAGATCCTTCTGACTCCAGAGCCAACACTCTACTCACTGCGCCACCTAGCCGCTCCCATGTCACATTTTTAATGTTGGTATAGAAAATCACTCGGAATTGGAAACTACAAATGAGCATGTGGATTATTGGTATCTTAGAAAGGCCGACTCATTTCTAATTTTGCTTATTTATAAAACACAAAAGGAAACAATTCAAAACATTAAAGTTAATCTGGTTGACAAAAAAAAAAAGACAAATTTTAAACTCTTCCCTTTGGCCAGTGGATAGGAAATAACATGATATCTGGTCATCAGCGGATCAGACAACTGGTATGAGGCACATCACCGTATTCAAAAATATCTCTATTTACAGACAGAGACACACACAGATTGGTCGAGTTCCAGGGGCTGGGGAGTTAAGGTAAGACCTCGAGGGGCGCTATCAGCCGCCTAGAACTCCTCTTCCTCCCCAGTGAAGTGGTTCTGCTTTTTCCGGACGTTCCAGTGTAGACATTCTGCCAGGCTCTCAAACCAGTCACTCACAGGGTCCCGGAAACAGATGGAGGGGAGAGGGTAACAAGAGGTAGTGATGCTGATGCTGTCTCCATGGCAGATTTCTTGTCTCTTCCGCCCGTCAGATGAAACCCACACTGTGTTCCTAGCTTCTGGTGACAGTGTAATCTTGAGCTCCACGCCAGCAGGCACCACAATGGGCCGAAAGGACAGCGAGTGGGGGCAGATGGGCGTGATCATGATGGCGGGGACGTTGGAATGGATCATGGAGGCGCCTGCGGCAGCTGCCTATGCTGTGCTCCCCGTGGGTGTGGACACAATCACTCCGTCTCCTTGGACTGTGGTTATCAGGTGTCCATCTAGATAAACATCAACATTAGAGAGGTATGAGGAGGGACCCCGATCGATCACCACTTCATTTAGAACCTGGTAGTGCATCATCTGTTTGCTGCTCTCCTTCTCCAGGCCGGGAGACAACACTCCGTTCTCATCAATGCCGTTCTGGATCATGGCTTTCTTTTCCCGGAACTCCTTGACCACCTTAACCTTGAGCCTGCTCCGGAGAATGATCGAGGCATTTCCCTCTATCACCTGAGTAACTTGGGACTGAAAGTTTTCAAAGTTGAAAGGGGTGAGAAAGCCAAGGGATCCCAGGTGGAAGGCCATCACTGGAGGCATACTGCCCTGGAAAAGGGAAGACGCATAAAGCAAGGTCCCGTCTCCTCCCAGGCAGATGATAAAATCGATCTGATTTGAGATGTCGTCATAATCTTCCCTGAAGGTGCAGAATTTCTTCTTCATGGTTCCAAAATGTTCATCGTTCACTATGGCAGGGTCTTCTAAAACTTTTTTTTCTACATATACAATCATGTTGTTTTCCTCCATAAGATACACACAGAGGGCTTTAAAAGGCTGCAAGAGACTGGCATCTCTTATCTTCTTTATTACAAGGACACTCTTTGGAGATTTGTTCTATGTCAACCGCTGGCTTGCTGAATCCTGAATGTGCATGATAGTCTTGGGGTTCTGCAGCATACAAGCCTGTGGTCCAAAAGTGGTCACTGGGCACGGCCCATGCAAAGAACGGGTCCTCCTGAATTCTTTTGTGCTCCCCAAGGCAGGTGAGGCAGATAAACTCCGAGACTTGGCTCGACCCCGGATGGGATTCCCATAGTTCCAGTCCTCATCTCCATGACATGCTGAACAGTGGTAAGAGGCTGAATCTGGACTCAACTCTTTGCTCAGACTGATTTTTTCTTGTTCCATCTCCATAGTGGATAGAAGGGAACTTCCGTCAGGAAGACACTGACGCCTCTCGGCCGCAGCCGCCGACGCCTCTACATTCCCGAGGCTCCCAGGCTGCTCCCTGGGTTCGTCCCGGGGCTCGGCGGCAGCCCTGTGCCGGCCCCGCTCGCCGCCACTCGCAGTCGCTACCTCCAGGTCTGCGCTGTGGCCGGTGGCTGCCCCATGGCCGCCCGGAACAGCAGCGACAGCAGCCGGAGCGGCAGCGGCGGCGGCCGGGTATGCCTCTTTTAACAATTTTGGGGCATGGTCCAAATTTCCTTCCAGAATGACTGGGCCAGTTCACAGTTCTATCAATAACACCACTCTGATTTCAGGAGTTGATAACATTTAATAAGAGGAGTGATTTGAATTGGTTTAAAAATCTAGAAAAGAAATCCAGTGAGCCTTGAAGGAGGCCTCCAGACATTATCATCTCCAAGGGGATGGTTTAATTCTGTGGTTTTAACTTCTCTCACAGCCACTGCCAGCAAGGACCAGCAGGTAGAGAAATGGAAATCCTTGAAAAGGGTACCCTTAATCTTCTAAAATGTAAATTTAACCTTGGGAGCAGCTGGACCAAAGGTTATGCAGATGGACTGAGGGGACCTTTGTGGGCTTAGTTTGCTTATTCCATTTCACTGCTTTGCTACTTTGTGTACCCTCCCCTTTTGCTTCCCCTAAATCAAAATTTAGAAGCAGCATTCTCAGTGTCTCCTGGCCTAAAGAGAAATGCTGAATTGCCTGGCTTAGAGGCCTAACAAGTTAAAAAGTGCAACTTCCTTGCCCAGGATATATAAAAGAACAAGCATCTTCATTATTTACATTACTGTACCCGATACTCTCCAGGTTCCTTCTGCCTGGAAATAAGGAACTGAAAGTCTTTAATTAAACAACTTTTCCACCCCTTTCTCCTTGGGTTGTCAGACAGAAAACAGCAACAATGGGTCATTACAGCACTGTCATGTGGGTAAGCCAGTGAGGGTGTGGGAGCTGGGCCTTTACTTGCTTTATAGAGCAGCATTCATGGCTCCCCTGGGGTGTATGCTCTGGTCCAGAATGCTTGCTACATGCTGAAGGCATGGAAGGGCTTCTGAGATGACAGGGAGGGGAAAGAAAAGAGAGGATCTTTCATTCTTTGTCTTTTTTTAACCCATAAATAGACTTGACAAAGGTGTTCACTTCAGGGGTATCCCTCTGTACTGGAGAACAAGAGCACCTTTGGAATCTGCCTTGATGCTACATTCCTGATATCACCAGCCTGGCTACTTCCTCCACTGACATTGGCTAAGATCCTTCCAGACTATCTTATTCTGGACCATTTTGCCCACATTTTCCACATTGCCCACAATAGCTAGGACACAGTGCTTCAAGGCTTGCAAAGCACTTCCCATATGCTATCTCAAATGATGCTCACAAAGACCCTATGAGGTAGAGCTATTATGCTCCCCTTTTGGTATATGAGGAAGATGAAGTTCACAAAGGTTGTGGCTTGCCCATGGTCACACATCTAGGCTTGATTTGAATTTGAATCTTCCTGATCCAACACTCTCCTAGAACAAATATTTAGGGAACTTTGAGGTCATCTAGGCCAAACATTTACAGGTGAGAACAATAGATTAGACAGGATAATTGAACTTCACAAGGGGCCACTATGGAAAGAGCTCTGGGTTTGTAGTCAGAGGATCAGCTTTGCTGCCTACTGCCTCTGTCACTGGGACAGCTAGGTGATACAGAGGGATAGAGTGCTGGGCTTGGAGTCAGGAAGACTTGAGTTCAAATTTGACATTAGACACTTATTAGCTGTGTGTCCCTGGGAAAATCACTTAACCCAGTTTGCCTCTGTTTCCTCATCCATAAAATAAGCTGGAGAAGGAAATGACAAATCACTCCAGTATCTTTACCAAGAAAATCTCAAATGGGGTCACGTAGAGTCAGACAGGACTAAAACAACTCAACCACTATAATAAGCTCTGTCATGTTGGGCAAGTCATTTAATCTCTCTGGGACTCAGTTTCTTCAACTGTAAAGTGGGCTTTGAATTCCCTTCCAGTTCTAGGTCTCTAATCGTTTGACATTCAACTGGGACATGGCAGAGGTGGGATTGAAACTCAGGTCCTCTGGCTCCAAATACAATACTATTTATGTACTGGAAGACCATCCTTGTGTCTGCTTAGCTATTAGTATACTGTTCAGGTTGTCCATCTGCCATGTCTTGTGAATTTACCAGTGGTCAAAGAATCATCATGGGACCCCTACTTTGTCTCTAAATCACAGAAAAACAGCCCGAGTGTAACAAGGCAACACTGACTCTAGGAAGAAATGGAAAGCTAAGGCATTCAAGCAAAGTCTATTTCTTAATTCATTCCAAGGCTTGCTTTTTTCGGAGCAAGTGAATCAGTTCACATTGGCCTTCTGCTATAAACTGCCGAAGACATAATGACAAAAGAGGCAGCAAAATGAAGATGAAGTGTTCCATAAATAATTGTTGAGTGAACGGATGAAAGACTGCAACTATAATCTAGCGATAGACAAGTATTTTCCTACATTTCAGATTGAAGGTTGAGCTCAAGCTATGTTATTACTACATTAATTAACATCCTGTTTACACTTTTGTTGTTAATATTCATCATTTGTTAGTTTGCTCAAATGTCTTTTGCCCTTATTTGTCTAACAATTCTGTTTAACTAAATAAATATTATTAAAGATCTCTTGTGTCCAGAGCACTGTGCTCTGGAGAGCATCTGTGAGATATCCTCCAAGACCTTTCAGTCTAATGGAGGGACAGAGGATTTATATGAATAACTGGCCTGCAAAATTGAATATGGTGGGGGCAAAGGAGAGAATGTGGGCTGGGAAAAGGATGCCTTGCAGAAGGCAGAACAGGAAAGGTTTTATGGAAGAGATACCACTTGAGGTAGGCCTGAAAGGAAGAGGATTTCAACAGGAAGGAGTTTGTTCCTAGCTTGAGAATTAGCCCACATGAATACGTCTTAGTGGATGAGTGCAGGAGGAAGTGGGAAATAGCCAATAATAGAGTTAGACTGGAATGTATGAAGGGGATTAGTGTGATAAGGATGGAGACTGGAGCCATACAGTGAAGAGTTTGAAATATTTTCATATACTACACATTGTCATAAAGATGTGACATCTTAGCTTAATGGTTATCTCTCACAATAAATGGATTTGTAAACATTTTCTTCTTGGATGATACTGTCTTATTATTAGCCTTCAGAATATGATATCTTGCCTTTCTGCGAACATGAGACATTTATCAAAATGCTTGCACATCTATTATCTCATTTTATATCATTCTCTCTCACCTACTCCTCTCCTTCCTCACTTCCTTATGCATTCTCTTGCTCTCTTTTCAGTACAGTTGAACAGTCATTACTTGATGTAAATGTGCCACTCTTACTATGTGCCAGGCATTGTGCTAGATAGGGGAGTACAGAGACAAACATGAAACAGCCATCTTTCTTAAGGAGGTCACCCTCTCCTTGGGGTGGGTGGGTAAAACATATATATATATAGATGTAATATACACACACAATATGTGCATGCATTGCATTTGTCAATACATAAATATCTACCTAGAAGATAAATACAAAGTAATTTAAGAAGTGCTCCTGGGGAGCACTAACAACTGGGGGGATGAAAATAGGTCTTAATGTGGGAGGTTGCATTTGAGCCGAGCCTTAAAGGGAGATAGGGATTTATTCCAAGAGGAATAGATGAGGAAGAAGGGCATTTCAAGCATTAAAACAGCTTTTGCAAAGACATGGAGGCAGGAGATGGAATGATGTGTGTGAGCAACAACATCGCATAGTTTGGGTGGCTGGAATGGAGAGCGTGCAGGAGGCAGTAGTGTGAAACTAGCAAGACTGGTTAGAGCCAGACTGTGAAGACTTCAGATGCTGGACAGAGGAGTCTGTGTTTTTAACCTTGTATCACTGGAACTTCTTGGTTAGAGGAGGGATGTGGTCAGATCTGTGACTACTTTGGCATCTGTGAGAATAATGGCCATATGTACATTTTCCATTCAGCTCCCATATGTAGAACATGCATTTAAATGGATAAGGAATATGAAATCTCAAGGTTTAGAACTGGTTTTTCATTGTATAGAACTATGGAGAATGTGAGAAGTTCCTGGCTGCTCTGAAATTACCTGTAAATATGACTTAGCTGGTCACAAACCATATCTTGTTTATTTCCTCTGTTTAGACCCTATACCTAAAAGGTTTTCAGGACCACTTAGGACAGTTAGGAGGTTCTAGATTCAGACAGGTCTGATTCTGTGGACCCACTTTAGACTTGAGGTTTTCCTTTGAGGTTTAGAACAATCCCAAAGGTTTCAAATAACATGACATTTAAAAAAGTTCCCAGAGACAGAGTTTCTGCATAATTAAAATCAATTTTATTGATTACATCTAGAAAGCAGTCAACAATTGTCCCCTTGGTAGCCAAAGAGACTGAACCTATTAAACCTTCAGTATTTATAATATTTTTTTTAAACCTTCAATATTTATAATTTGTTTTTAATTTGGAGAGGCAATTGGAGTTAAGTGACTTGCCCAGGGTCACACAGTTAAGTGTCTGAGGCTGGATTTGAACTCAGGTTCTCTTGACTCCAGGGCTGGTTGCTCCTATATCCTACTTGTCCCTATAAACTCTTTTGAAAAAGGGGTGCACCTGAGGGTTAAAATAAATTCTGATTGTTCAATAAGTAATAAGAGAGAATGAATATTGTAATAGGAAGTGGGCTATATAAAAATGAGGGTCTTTGGGGTACATGACTTGGATCATGCAGTCTTGGTCAGAGACTTATCCATTTCCATATCACCTGAGACAAAAGGGAGAATCCACATTTTCTCAGACCTCCTGAGTAAACAAATGAACAAGAATGCACCCATTACCCCATACTTAGTATTTCTTTTATTGTCTTTGATTAGATTCAGCCATCTTGGCTGGGTAAATATTTTAGAAAGATTTCCCAAATTGGTTGATTTCTGAATGAACAAGTAGAAAAGGAGAAAAACCCTGGTCTCAATACATTAATTAGTTATTAATACAAGAGAGAAATAATCATTTTCTCACAAACACCTGAGAGAAAAGAGGTTTGGTTCAGATTCTGTCCTGTAGTAGTTATACTCATCTTTAGGGATATTCAACTTTATGGGGGCTCCTAAGTGGCATAAGGTATAGAGCACTGGACCTAGAGTCAGGAGGACCTGAGTTCAAATCTTCCTTCAGACACTTAGCAACTGTGTGACCCTAGAAAACTCTCAACTTCTGTTTGCCTCAGTTACTTCATCTGTAAAATGAGGATAATAATAGTACCTACCTCCCAGAATTGTTGCAAGGATCAGATGAGATAATAATTGTAAAGCACGTAATATGGTGCCTAGAGTATAGTAAAATCTATATAAATGTTAGCTATTATTATTAGGAAGAGAAGATGGCTGGTCACATGGCAATAGGGAAGGATGATAGATAGATAGCCAGGGTACTCTGTTGTGCCCTTGAAATGTCAGGAGAAAATAACGAAAGCGTCCAGCATGTTAGGCAGACATCCTACAGTGAACTTTGGAGGCGGCATGGCTAAAGAATCGCATAGGATGAGCAGTCATAGACAACTATTGCAATATGCATCATTGTAGAGAACTCCCATATCAATGATATCACCGAACTCTTTGAGTAGGTTGAGAAAGGAAGAGTCCATATAATCACAACATACTAATTTGGGGATCATTAGTGAACCTAAACTACAACACAGATGTCTGAAGCAAACTCAACCCTAATCAACCTTTTGAAAGCTTATATATTTTAGGATTTCAAACATCTTTTATTTTATCTCTGTGAGTCCTCTGCATCCATTCACGTAAATAAAAATACTTCCAAGCTCTGGTAGACAGTATTATGACATCTGTGGCTCAAAATTTCCTTACCTAGTACCTAAAATTCTGATGATGATCCTTTTTGAACATAATAAATTGAACAGACACATCATCATCACCAGTCCTACGAAGAGCAACCTGTTCAATATGGTAGAACTTAAAACCTATAATTCAATGGCTTGGCTTTCCAGAACCTACTCAGACTTAACTCCCTGCCATGATGTAGCATTAGACTAGGAGTATAATACAATGAAGTCTTCCACGATAACCATAATTCAACAATTATTTTGTGTGACACTTTTAGTAATGAATTCTCATTTCTCTGCTTTATGAACACATATCTCCCCCCCCCCCCCCGCCGCCTTTTTTAAGCAATTGGGGTTAAGTAACTTGCTCAAGGTTACACGGCCAGTCATTATGTGTGGGTGCTCATTTTCTGAGGCCGTATTGGATCCCAGATTGTCCCAATTCTGGGGCCGGTGCTCTTACTCATTGTACCACCTAGCCGCCCCATCTCCCTTTTTCTAACTTGACAGTTTACCACTTGTTTCACAGCAATTTTTTTTTAACAAATGCGTGTAGTCAAGCAAAACAAATTCTCATATTGGTTTTGTCTAAAAATGTATGTTTCATTCTACATTTCGAGTCCGTTATTTCTGTTAGAAGATGAGTAGCATTATCAGTATTCTGGAATCATGGTTCTTCATTGCATTGATCAGAGTTTTCAATTTTTCAAAGTAGTTTTTCTTTATTGTGTTATTGTATAGATTGTTTTCTTAATTCTGTTCACTGCACTCTGCATCAGTTCATACAGGTTTTTCTGAAAGCATTCGTTTTTCACTTCTTTATTTATGGCACAATGATATCCTATTACATTAGCATATCATAATTTATTGAGCCCTTCCCCAATAAGTGAGCACCTCCTTAATTTCCAGTTCTTTGCCACCACAAAGAGAACTGCTGTAAATATTCTTTGATCTCATTGGATAGAGACCTTTTAGTAGTGATACAATATTAAAGGGTATGACACGGTTCCAAAATAATTGTAGTAATTTACAGTGCCACTAGCAGTACATTGGGGGATCTGTTTTCCCACATTCCCTCTAATATGTGGTTTTTTTTGGGGGGGTGGGATTTTTGCTGGTTCAATGAGTGTGAAATGGAACCACAGAATTTCTTTAATTTACATTTCTCTAACGATTTGGAATTTTTATATATTTTATATATTTTTATATATTTGTTGATAGCTTGGATTTCTTCCTTTGAATATTTTCTTTTTATATCTTTTGATCTTTCATCTATTGGGGAACAGCTCTTGGAAGAAGCACTTCTATCTAAATTTTCTGAGCAAATGACTAGTCATAGAAATTTGCAAGAGAGATTTCCCAGTTTCTGTAGGCATCAAAATAAAACACTTTCCCCACTTTGGTTGCAAGGGGTGATTTTGTCATACTCTGGTTGTGTGACAGATGGATGTTTGGCCAAACCTCTCTCTGTTAATAACTTTACTATTTAATTGAACTTTTACCCGTCACGGGCTGGAAGGCAGGTTATGTGGTTAGTTCTGAGTTAATTACAACTGCCATTATTTTTTATTTTCAGTGCCTGAGCAAGCAGTAAAACAACAAGTTAAGTCCCATTTGCAGTGGGACCATGACTCAATTAGGGCTTTTGAATAATAGGCATGAGTAATTAAAGTCATGTCAATAGCATCAGCAGGGGTAGTAGCAACATTTGGTTGCCACCCAAATTCATCAGTTTCTGAATATTATGTGGAAACCATGAGTGAGTATTCTGGAAAATATCGCAAATAATTCTTAGCATGGATCCACAAACTTTCATCTTGGAGTCCTCAAATGCTTTTCAAAACTTGCTCTTCTGCAGTTGTAGTCACATTGATGGAAAGTGGGTCTGTTTGGACTGAGACCATAATCCAGACATCATCGTCCAACTGGTGGCAGCTTTTCCAAATTAAACCTCTTGGTACCTAGAAAAGAATTAAATCGTCTTTGAGGTATGAACTTAACAAGCCCAAGATTATAAAGTTAAAGCAAGTTTTCTATTTGCTGAATGAGAACAATTATTTCCATCTTGATAATGGACATAACACAGTCAAGTGACTCATATGAAATCCAGCCACAGTTTAAAAAAATTCAGAAGCCTCAGCTTCCTTATGTTTGACATGTCCAAAGTTCTAGACTTATTGGGACTTCTTATTATGGGATTTTTATTTTAAAACTTTCAATGCCTCCCCATTGTCTATTAAGCTTAGGTGGCACAATGTGTTGAACTCTAGACCAGGAGTCACATGCTTATTGGTGTGACCCTGGGCAAGTCACTTAACCTCTGCCTTAGTTTCTTCAACTGCAGAATGGGGATAACAATAGCACTTACCTCACTACATTAAGGAGATAATTGTAAAGCACTTAGTTCAGTTTCCTTATCTATAAAATGAGAGATTTGTTCTCCATAGATTCTAAGGTCCCTTTCATTACTGAGTCTGTAACTGAATTTTTCTAAGGTTTGGAGGCCAGGGCAATTGTTCACATGTGGCCTAAAGGATACTTGCTGACCCTGTAGTGGAAAGACTTCTTTAAGCTGTTGCCACCACTTAAAATGTATTAGGTCCATTAAAAGCCGACATATGAGTTGTTTATAAAAGTTTGCTTATAAATAAAATACTGGGAGATAGATTAATTTTTTCCCTTTTTCTGTTTTTGGCTACAGCTGGGTATTTAAAGAGCTTGCCTGTGAGAAGTAGTTCAGAGAAGTTCAGTGTGTATTCCAGAGGCTCTCGTCGGGTCCTTCAGAGTGCATCTGCAATGTCAACTGTTTCTTTGTATCTCTCTGCTGCTTCTAGTTACAACAGATGTCTCTTCCTTTAAACTCAAATTTTCCTCTGTTCCTTCACCGATTTCCTGTCATTCCACTTTATATTATTGTAAATCACCGACTTTGAAAATGCTGAATCTGAGAAACTGTACCCTTAGCAGAACTTATCTACTCAACAGGGAAGAAATGACTCTCAGCTCCATTTCTGTCAGCTCTTTTTGCTCCTTTTGTGCAGATGTTCTTGTTCTTGGGGGCTTCTGGTAGAGGATGGGTTGACAGAAGTAGACCTAAAGTCAGATGTCAGCCACATTGCAGCATGTCCTTCCCCCCTCCATATCTCTCCATTGCCAGGAGCCATTGTTACTATCCATGGATTTAGCTATCATCAGCATTCACCACAAAGATCATTTGAATACCTACTAGGTGCAAAGCACTTGGGAACATGCATGCAGCTATAAAACATAACTCTTGACCTCTAGGAATTCTATTCAGGTAGGAGAATAGGATGTATAATGAAAGAAAAATCTAAGATGTGAATGTAACCCCCAGTTCCAAATTCTATTGGTATGGGCTTCTCTCCTCTAGAGATGAATGCCCTGTTTTTCATGAAGGGTGGCAGGCAGTTGGCAAGAGTGAAAAAAACCTTCACTCTTTCCAAGAGAGGAAAAGTCTCTTCAGTTCTTCATGAGATGGTCTTTGAGTTTGCTTCAAGTTTCAAGATGCTGGGTGTCTTCGGATTTTGGTCACTTCTGGCTTCCAGCTATGAGTGAGAAGACAGAAGATACCAACCCCACTTCAAGTGGCTGAAGGACAAGACTCTGAGAAGAAGCTGATGTGAGAGGAGTTGGCAATCTCTATCATGTCCCTATCCCCAGAATACTACACTAGAGACTTCAGAGATTTTCTCCTTGGGTGAGATCTGGGACTTTCTCTTGGTTGAGCGGAGTCACCTCACTCTCAATGGAAGAGCTCCTCCACTCTGTATGTTGTCTGGTATATATTCTCTGTATACTTCCTCTGATTTCTGTTTTTCTACCGATTTGGATAAATGGTTTTCTTTGATAATTGCTATATGTGCTCATTGTCAGACTGGTATTTGGAGGGAAGGTGGTCAAGCCTCAGATCTAGAGCTTAATAATATAACCTTGACACGGTAATAGCAAACAGAAGTAAGACTGTACCAGAGACGTGCATCCTCTAGACTAATAATACTTGAGGGACCAGGGATACAATTCTGGTCCAATAACCCCTCTCACTGAGGTGAGCAAAGCAGTAACCTCTGCCCCCTAAACTACTGATTCCCCTTCTGGCAGGAATGGAAACTTCCATTCTAGAAGGGTGGGGGGAGAAGAGACTAGAGAGGTCTATTCTGCCTCCCTTTGAGCCACACAATCACATCTCCATGCTACACATGGGGGACAAGCCTCACAATATTCATGGGCCTTGTTACACAAAGCAGATTTAATAGGGGGCAGTTAGGTGGCGGAGTGGATGGAGTGCTAGACTTTGAATCAGGAAGATGACTCTTCCTGAGTTCAAATCTTGGCTCAGATACTTACTATCTGTGTGACCCTGGGCAAATCACTTACCCCTGTTTGCCTCCATTCCTCATCTATAAAATGAGCTGGAGAAGAAAATGGTGAGTCACTCTAGTGTCTTTGCCAAGAAAACCCCAAATGAGGTCCTGAAGAGTAAAACACAACTGAACAACAACAAAGGATTTAATAGACAGGAAAGAGAGAGAATTCCAAGATTGGGATGTATGTTTGGGGGGCAGTGGACAGACTAGATTGGCTAGAGTACAGAGCAGCAGCTTTGGAGTCAGAAGATGTCAAATGCTGGCTGAGCTACTTATTTCCTGTAACCTTGGGTTAGTCACTGGACCTCTTTGGCCCTCATTTTACTCATCCAGCATAGGTTCCCAAAGTGAGCAATACTACGTCCTGGGGGGGCTCTGAAATGATCCAGGGGTGGTAGAAGCCTTGGGGACAATTGAAAGGCATTGAATAAAAATAAGGGGGTGGTGGAAGCATAAGGAAAAAAGAGAAGATAAGAAAATTTTGAAAAGCTGTACATGTCTCTTCTGTTGTGTAACAGAATTAAAGTTGTAGTGATTACATTATTTTCCAGATAAACACACAGAATGCAAATTGTAACTGATCAGTGGTCATGTCTGCCAACAGGTCTTACCAAACAAGTGTTGGCAGGCAAGTGTGTCACATATTGTCAGGAAGTCCAGCATGCTTTGGCAGGATATATGTGTGTGATAACTTGTTTACAACATGATACTACATGACACAATATTGTGTCATCAGAATTTTAATGCAGGAACCCCCCCCACAAATTTACAATAAATTATTAAATTTAAGATTCATTATTTGAAAAAATTATATTTTTGAAAGGAGGCACATTTTTTAAAATGTTAAAGGGTTAAAGAAAGTAGATGAGTAATTTTCTTAAGGGGGTATGGTAGGTCAAATAAGTTTGGGAACCTCTGGACTAGATATTCATAATATTCCTTCCAGTTTTAAGTAACTATCATGTTATGATCCTGAGAAACAATAAGTTTAAATCAAATCAACAAACATTTGTTAAAGTCACTCTTATGTACATAAATCATTGTGGTTAGAGATATATAGATGAAATAAAACAAAGGCTTTCCCCACAGGAAGCTTAAATTCTACTGGATGGGATATGATATACTCAGGTGTGTATAATACAAAGAAATGATGAGGGAAAAGGAAACATCTATGCAAAATGATCTAGAAAAATTATAGGACAGAGAGAATGCTTCAAGATAAAACTGGAGAGTTGGGCTAGAACCTGAAAAGCAATGAATGCCAGGATTAGAGGTCTGAACTTGATTTTGTTGGAAGTATGAAAATAGTAGTAAATTTAGTTTAAATCAACAAACATTTGTAATAGTGACTGTTATGTACAAAGTACCTGTATTATGTGAAAATTTTTATCAGTGCCATGATGTATGTGACCAGATTATGGGTAGTGGCATTTGAAAAATGGGGGTGGCAACTTTTTAGGTGAAGAAAGTGCCTTGCATAATCACTTAATCAATTATTGTTAATTTTTTATTTGTTTCTTGAAAATCTTCTCCAGATGGAATGGGATGGAGGTTCATATAGAGTTGTTGACTTTTGAGTGAACTTGTATGCGGCAAGAAGTAAATGAAGAGAAAGGTTCCAGATTAGCAGCTCCCTCATTTGGCACTAAATGTCATCTGTAACTCAATAGGGACATTTTGCATTATTTCCTTCTCTAGTACTAGCATGCAGTATATGACAAAGAAGTTATTTTCTTTTCTGTTTAAGTGAAAAAGCTAGCAATGTCTTGAAAGTTATACTGTGAAGAATAGGGGAGAGGAACTTTAATAGGAAATGGGCTTTGAGTGGTAGTACCAAAACCACCTATTGGGAACCATGGAGGGAAAGGTCTGGAGGGTGAATCATTCCTGGCACCACCTGTTGGAATTTGCTAAGACCTACAGGAGGAATCACATGATGAGACACTAGAAAGAGGAACCCCCTGCTGGAAGCCTGCCCTAGTTCATGCCTGTTATTGAGAATACAGGGGTCTTTGGGCAATCATTGGTGATCATCATTGTTTTTCACATGTGCTCTATTTATTTCATCTGATTTATAAATAAAATTGTTCGGGGCGGAGCCAAGATGGCGGAGTAGAAACAGCTCATCCAAGCCTCTCTGCCCCCAGATTCTCCACAAACTATGTAAAAAAGGACTCTGAAAATCTTCTGGAGCCCCAGCACCCACAGAACGACACAGAGAAGCTAACCTCCCGCTGAGGACAGCCCAGCACCCTGCAGGAAGGACCAGCGCAGTGGTCTGGGAGCCGGCAGCGCGCAGAGCGCAGGAGCCGAGCCGAGCCCAGGTCCACGTGAGCCGAGGTTTTAGCCCCAGGGCGGCAGGGCCAGCAGCAGGCTGGAGGAACCCCAGAACACCAGGAACTGTGGAGACGCCAGAATTATCAACATAGACTTGCCTAGGACAAAGTAAGAGGTTAGTGTCCTATGGACTTTGGGACCTGTATTTGGGGAATGCGTCAGCTCCCTCCCCTGGGGGCTAGAAGCCGCTGAGGAGACACGCCACTGTGTAGTTTTCAGAGGCATTTCCGGCTCCCAGCCTACAAATCGTGGGGAGATCCAGCGATCAGTCTTGGGGGGTAATCGCTCTTGCTTTAACCTCCCTGGATCTGGATTGTGATCTAGGGTGGAAGTTGTGGGTGGGTTTACAGCTTGCCAGAAACGGAAGTTGCCCCCCACACGTTCGGGACGAAAATTCCTCTATCTGGCCTTAAAGCCATAGTGTGGCAACAAGCCCAAAAGTCAAGCAATTAAGTGGCAACATGCCAAGGCAAAGGAAACAGAAAAATGCAACCCTAGACTCCTATTTTGGGGGCATAGAGCGGGAAAAGGACTGTGAGGTCAGAAGTCCTGCTCCAAAAGCCCCAGGGGAAAACATGAGTGGGTTGCAGGCCATAGAGGACCTTAAGAAGGACTTTAAAAATCAAATAAGAGAAGTGGAGGAAAAATTGGAAAGAGAAATGAGAAGGATGCAGGAAAAGTATGAAATGAGGGTCAACAGCCTGACTGAGGAAAACAACACCTTAAAAAATAGACTAACTCAAATGGCAAAGGAGGCCCAAAAGGGCAATGAGGAGAAGAATGCCTTAAAAAGTCGAATTTGCCAGATGGAAAAAGAATCTCAAAAGTTCACTGAGGAGATTCATTCCTTCAGAGTTAGACTGGAGCAAATGGAAGCTAGTGACTTTATGAGAAATCAAGATGCTGTTAAGCAGATCCAAACAAATGAAAGATTAGAAGGCAATGTGAAATATCTCATGGGAAAAACCACTGACCTGGAGAATAGATCCAGGAGAGACAATTTAAAAATTATTGGACTACCTGAAAGCCATGATCAAGGAAAGAACCTAGAAATCACCCTTCAAGAAATTCTCAAGGAAAACTGCCCTGATGTTTTAGATCCAGAGGGCAAAATAGAGGTTGAAAGAATCCACCGATCACCTCCTGAAAAAGATCCCAAAAAGAAAACTCCCAGAAATATTATAGCCAGGTTCCAGAATCCCCAGATCAAGGAGAAAATACTACAAGCAGCCAGGAAGAAACAATTTCAATATTGTGGAAACACAATCAGAATAGCCCAGGACCTGGCAGCTTCTACACTGAGGGATCGAAGGGCATGGAATATGATATTCCAGAGGGCAAAAGAACTGGGAATGAACCCAAGGGTCACCTACCCAGCAAAACTGAGTATTTTGTTTCAGGGGAAAATATGGTCATTCAGTGGAATAGAGGACTTTCAAGCATTCTTGAGGAAAAAACCAGAGTTGAATAGAAAATTTGACATCCAGACACAAGAAGTAAGAGATGCCTGAGAAGGTAATCAGGGAAAAGAAATCAAAAGGAACTTATCAAAGTTGAACTATTTACATTCCTATATGGAAAAGCAATATCTGTGACTGATGATATCTTTCTCACTATGAAAATAATGGAAGAAGGGGGTGTGGTCATACGAATACATATGTGAATGTGTGTGTAGGTTACAGTTATATATGGATAGAGGGCATAGGTTGATTTTGTTGGGAAGGGAGAGAGTACTCAAGGGATGAAATTATGAGGTGAGAGAGGAAAGTGGCAAGAGGAGATGGGGAGAGACATGGTAGGGTAAACTATCTCATGTAGGGGAAGCATTCAAAGGAGGGGGAGAATAAGGAAGGCTAAAAAGGCAAAACCACATTCACATTGAATTTGGTTCAGGGAGAAAATGACATACATACTAAATGGGATATCTCAACCTGCAGCAGGATAGGGGGAAGGGGGATGAGAGGAGGGATGATGGATGGGAGGGCATCCTTGGGGTGAGGGGAGGTTGGAAGTACCCACTATAGAAGAGGGACAGGATCATGTAGGGAATGGACCAGGTGGGGGGTGGGATGAGTGGGAGGGAATTATAAGCAGCCTTGTACAATATATCTACTATGATAATGTTTTGCATAGCTAGACATGTACAACATATACTGAATTACTTATATCCCAAGAAGGAATGGGTGACAAGGGAGGAAGGAAATGGATCTGAAATTCAAGGTCGTAACATTAAATGTTTCAAATATATAAAAAAAAAAAAAAGAAAATTGTTCTTCTTTGAGTTTTGTGAACAGTGTGTTTGCAAAGGGAGATGATAACATACATTTCCTTGATGCCATGGTCCTCTTCAAAAAGGAAGGACAAAAACAACAAGGGTATCTAGCCTCCTGAAGGTCACATACTTTTTCCACCTCCCACAGCCCTGCTCTAGGTCAATTCCCTACTTGGAGTCCTTAACTTATACTCACTGAATGGCTTTGGACAGAGGAATGGAGTGGGGACATTAGAATATAAAGGCCCTTTGTGAGGATCCAGGAAATTCTTTCTATAGATACTTTAGGACCTCTAGCATGTTTCTGTCAAGATAATATTCCTCTCTTCTTAGTCTGACCCTACTGTCTCTTCCAGATCTACATTCTAACAATCCTACCTGGCCTGAAACTTTTTACTCTTAAAGAAATTGGTACTTTCTCCCATAGTCATCCATCCTAAATGAAATAAGAATTGAGATTCAGCTCAAAGAGTTTTAAGTATATTTGTCCTCTGAGATAAACAGATAAAGTGAACTAGGATAGTTGTTATCCATTTTTAGTGCATCTATCATTCTTTATTAAAAAATATGCCTAATCTATTTTTTTGCTAGAGGCTCCCACATGATGCAAAAGGCCAAAAGGAAGTATAGACAATGTAAAGCAATGAAGGAGAGTTAGATATGGACTTAGAAGACCTGTATTCAAATTCTGGCTCAGCTAGTACATGCATGAATTTGGGCAAACCACTTCAACTCTTTGGGGCTTCAGTTTCATCCAATGCAAACTGAGGGAGTGGACTAAAATCATCTCAAGATTTACATCTGAGATCAACAATAGGCTCTGAACTATTTCTTGCTTCTCTGGTTAATTCCTCTGATCCAGAAAAGTCTGGGAATCTCACTATATGATTCCACCCCGTATGTTATCATCTCCCTTTGCAAACACACTGTTCATAAAACTCAAAGAAGAACAATTTTATTTATAAGTCAGATGAAATAAATAGAGCACATGTGAAAAACAATGATGATCACCAATGATTCCCCAAAGACCCCTGTATTCTCAATAACCGGCATGAACTAGGGCAGGCTTCCAGCAGGGGGTTCCTCTTTCTAGTGTCTCATCATGTGGTTCCTCCTGTAGGTCTTAGCAAATTCCAACAGGTGGTGCCAGGAATGATTCACCCTCCAGACCTTCCCCTTCATGGTTCCCAATAGGTGGTTTTGGTACTACCACCCAAAGCCCATTTCCTATTAAAGTTCCTCTCTCATCTCTCCTAAAATGGAAGCACTTCTAATCTTCACTGCTTTTTATTATATGTCTTAATTGATTATTCAATTGATCTACAAGTATCTTTTAAGTATCTAATATGTGGTAGGCATTGTTCTGGATGCTGGGGTTGAAAGGGAAAGGAATCAAAAAGCCCCTCAATGGAGAGGATACCCTCTAAGGGAGGAGACAACAAGTACATATAAAAATGTAAACACTACCAATTTAAAATGGATAAATACCAGATACTTAAATCCAAGGCAGTTTGGGAGGGGACACTAACAGTTGGGAAGATTAAGGAAAAACTTAGAGCAGAAGATTGTACTTGGCTCCTGATTCTTTTTGTTTTTTGCTTTTAGGAGGGGGGAATGTAGGGCAATTGGGGTTAAGTGACTTGCCCAAGGTCACATGGCTAATTTTGTATTAAGTATCTGAGGCTGGATTTGAACTCAGCTCCTCCTGATTCCAGGGCCAGTGCTCTATTCACTGTGCTACCTAGCTACCCCCCCCGCCGCTCCTGATTCCTAAAGGGGCAAGAACCATTTAATACAGTGTCCCAAAAGTTCTAGTGCAGTTTTAAGCTGCTTATTGTAAATAATTTCTTAATTCATTACTAAATCTATCCTTCTAAAATAATTTCCAGAGCTATAAGATTTTATATATATACATATGTATATACTTAATTTATACACCCATATGTGTATATATGTGTGTATGTATGTATGTGTGTATATATACACATAAATATTTAATATTATTAAAATTGTGCCGATTGTTGGGGCACTCTGTGTGTTACCCTATAACACTCCAAGCACACTGAGGATAATAAATATAGAGTAATCAAGTGGTCCTGGTTATCTGCCTGTCATCCCCAGGGGAAAGCAGGGAGGGAGAAAGGTCTAATATCATAGCACTTAAAGAGTTTGAAGGTACCTTAAAGGGTATCTAATCTAACTCTCTCTGTGCCTGATGGATGGAGCCTCCTTCTAACTTGATCCAGACAAGTGGTCTTTTTAGCCTCACCTTGAACACCCCTCAGTAAGAGAAGACTCTAGTTGGAAAAAATCACAGGGCAGACTTCTAACTCTCTATGGTGACCTGCTAGAAAGAGTATAGAGAGCAGGGGCCTGAGGAAGGACCAGACTTCAAAACATATTTTAAACTGTCCTTATTTAGCTTTAAAAGGCAATGCATGACCTTTTGCTATGGAAATTTCTGAGTGGCTATGTGCATAGCATTGATATTAAGGAATGCTATCAAAGAAGAGTTAAGCTTATTTACCTGGAAAGGACTCAAGGCTGGAGTAAATTGTGGCTATAAAACCAGTACTCATTGAAGTCACTTAGAGGTTAATTAAACATTACTTCCAATTATCTGTATTTTTAAAAAATGAATTTACATATTTTGTTTTTACATCACCTTCATTTCCAAATATGTTTGTCTCTTTTCCCATACCCAGAAAGTCATCCCTTATAATTAAAATACTCAAATGCAATATTGTCAAATCCAATAGAAATGGATCCCTGTAGGCTATACAGTAATTTAGAAAACCATATATTATTATTTTCTATGTTGTACTGTATTTCTGGTTTTGTTAACTGTGTCTCAATTACATTTTAATCTAATTTAGCCTCATTTTGGAGTGCTGTGGTCAGAAGGTCACTTGTCTGATACCTCCACTCAAATGGATCTGTGATTTTGTTTTTATTCAGGAACTTCCTCCAATGATGCAGATTGCAAGCCACCTACACCTGTCCATCTTGTGTGATTCTTGTCCTTGTTCTCCACCAAGTTCTCCACAGAGGGTCTGCTACATGTTGGGGCCTTGCTCACTTTCTCAAGGATACTATTTCTAGAGCACTCTGACTCTTGACACATGCCCAGTCCATCCTTTCTTTCCATCAGACAATTCTTGAATGATGCCATTTACTCCTCTTCCTCTTAGGAGTTCCTCATTGGTTAAGTGACTGCAGTCTGTTTTATACTCTCCCATATGTGTCTTCGCTGTGTTCTATATAATGTTTATCTTCATTTTTTTGGAGGTAATGATGTCCCATATCTCTCTACAATAGAGTTACACCAGTAAAAATATTTGTATTGAAAAAATGAGCTTTTGCTTTTATGGGAAGCTTGGGATTAGGAAAAGAGCTTTGCAATCTCCCCAAAGCAATCTAGCCCCACTTCTTGTTAAACTCTGGGTCCAGTTTACCTGGGCTGTTTGTCCCAGATATATATGTTGTTAGACAAGTTCCATGAGGTATCTATGCAAGTGCATACTGAAATCTGGTCAATAGACATTTTTCATCTACTTTATCTTTCCTGTGTGGATTAATAGACAAGTCTTCTTTCAGTGATTATAGAAGCCTATCTTCCAGGAGGCTCTGCAATGTGATGGGCCCAATGCCATCAGCACATTTTATCCACAACAGGATTACCTAGAGGCCTCACCATATACAAATACTTTTTGGGATCTTTTAGTCTTCTTCCTCACCAAATGATTGGCCTATTGGTGATGTGCCTCTCTATACTTAGCTAGGTCTGTCCTTTCAAAATAATCTTAGTCCATTACTGGGGATATGAACCTCACAGAGCTTATGTTACCTAGCTATAACCTTTGAGAACCCAGGGTCACTTTCATGCCAGGACATGGTATTAGAGTAGGTCTTTATGGTGATCTTCTTGTAACAAAGAATAAAAAAGAAAGAAAAAAAAGCAATTCAGGAAAACAAACAGCATAAATATGACTATATGTACAATATTCTACCCCCACAGTTTCTCACCTCTATACAGAAGGGAAGGAGGCTCATTTTTCTATGTATTTTCTGGGTTTAAACTTGGTCATTATAAGTAGTGTTCAATTTATATACATACTTTCCATTGACATTGCTGTAGTTGCTTATCATGTTTTCCTAGTTCTAGTCACTGTGCTTTGCATCAGTTCAATCAAGTCTCACACACTTCTCTGAATTTTTTGTATTCATGATTTCCTAATATTCCTGCAGTAATATTCCAATACATGCATGTAGCACAATTTATTTAGCTATCTCCCAACTGATGGACATCTACTTTGTTTTCAATTCTTGCTGCCACAAAAAAATGCACTATGAATATTTTGGTATAAATGGAAAATTTATTTCTCTCCTTGATTTCCTTGGAGGCATATTCCTAGCAGTGAGTTGTCTGGGTCAAAGGGTAAGGACACTTTAGTAACTTTAAAAATATAATTCCTAATTGCTTTCCAGAGCACATGGACCAATTCATAGCTCTATCTACACTGTATTAATGTGCTTGTATTTCCTGTCTTCCCTCCAACATGGATTATTTTCATCTTTCATTTTCTTTGTAGCTTTACTAGGTATGAGTTAAAACCTCAGATATGTTTTCCATTTCTCTTGTTATTAGTCACTTAGTACATTCTTTTATATGGTTGTTAATAGTTTGTAATGGCATTTATATCATACTTTTGTTGTCTGCACAGTGCTTACATATAAGATCCCATTTAGTCCTTATAACAACATTGTGAGGTAGGGGCTATTGTTATCTTCATTTTGCAGATGAGGAAACTGAGGCAGAGAGAGGTTAAGTGACTTGTGCAGGTCATACAGTTACTAAATATTTGAGGCTGGATCTTTGACACTTTATCCATTATGGTACCCTGTTACCTCCATGAAAACTGTTCATATACTTTGACCATTCTTTGGGGAATGGCTCTTGATTTTATGTATTTGTTTGAAATTCTCACATATTTTAGATAGCAGATTATTATCAGAGACATTTGAAATAAAAATGTTTTCTCTAATTAACAATTTTCCTTCTTATGTTTTCTTCATTGAGTAGGATTTCAGTAAGCTCAAGGAAAAAGTCATTTTTAGGAATCAAAAACAGTTTGATGAAGGCATGGAGTCAGGAAAATTTGGGAAGGGGAATGACAAGTAGTAAAACCTAGAAGGTGCATAGAATACATGGAGGGGAGAAGTATGATATATGCTAGAAGGGCTGAGTAGTACCATGTTCTGGAGAGCTTTGTCTATCAGGCTAAAATGCCTGAAATTTATTCAACAGACATTAGGGAGAAACCCAGGGGTTCTGAACAGAGGAGTGACATGACCAGATATATTATTTCTGTTTAACCTGACCCATCTCAAGGGCAGGCCATGGGAGGCAGGGAAATGAAATGACCATCAGAGGCTAGCTATCTGTCAGGAAAGAGGCATCATTAGAAATGAAGGCTGTGAGTCACTAACAGATAAACAACTAATGTGCAAAGGGTGTCAGCAGAAATGGATCCATTAAGCCAAATAGCAGGTCATAGACCAAGTGACCAAAGGGCAGAGGCAGAGTTATTCCTGTAAAGGCACAAGTCATAAACCAATGGATATGCATGTCATTAAAGGAAAGCAATGAAGCTTTGGTGCTAGAGTCACAGTTGTTCCTGTTCAGTCACTTCCGACACTTCATGATCCCATTTGGGATTACCTTGGCAAAGATCCTGGAGTTGACATTTCCTTCTCCAGCTCATTTTACAGATGAGATGACTGAGGCAAACAAGCTTAAGTGACTCACCCAAAGTCACACTGCTAATAGGTGTCTGAGGCCAAATTTGAGCTCAGGTCTTCCTGACTTTAGTGGGTCTTTTATGGACTGCTCCACATTCCATATCTGATGCTACTACTTGTGTGAAAATCACTTTTCTTTCCTGGGTTGGCCTAGATGGGTTCTGAGATCTCTTCCCATCCTAGAGCTAAGACTTGATGAGATAACAATAATAGTCAGCATTTCTATAGCTAGCACTTGACAGGTATCTCATTGTATCCTTACAACAATCCTGCAAGGTGGGGGCTACTATTATTTCCATTGTATAGAGGGGTTTTTAGTTTTTAATTTTTAGCTCATTCCTTTATTTGAGCATAGAGTGGCAGGGCATTAACAAACTTGTGGGTGTGGTTGAGATACCTGGAACATTATAGTCTCCAAAGGACTGAACATGAGTATCACCTACAGGGCAATAGAGGGATGTATGGTAGGTGTGAGATGGAAGGACAAATATAAGGAACTAAAGGATGCCATCAATGAAGTGTATCCATGAAGTGAAAAATAAAATGGGTTAATCACATAGTGAGAGATGGGGGAAAAGGGTGGATTGCTCATGTGTTCCACTCAGGGCTGTGCTGGAGCCAGTTTGACAAGAAGAGCCGGTGGTTAAATTTTCAGCATGAGTGTTTACACTTTGGAAATTGACAAATGCTAGTTTTATTGATTGATTTGTTGGTTGTCTAGACTTAAAGTGATGGAGAAAATAATAATGCAGATTGAACTAAAAAAATGTGTATTATGTATATTTCCCCCCTAGGGAATCTGTTGTCAAACATTTACCAGCACATTCCTGGCTCTATTGAAATGCTTTTGAAGTTAATAGACAGTGAGGAAGGCCCCTAGCCTGTTGAGAGGACTTCTGTGGCAAACTTATGACTAGACATGTTGAAGAGTTGCACCAAGATGGACAGGAACTCTATTATGGGAGAGAACATTCTTATTTTTAGGATCCTAGATGCTTTAGAGTATTAGAGCGTGGGTTAAGCAGTCTTTGGATGAATTTCTTGTAGCCTGAGACATTTTCTTAAACATTAACAAAGATGTATTTTGATTGGCCTGAATTGCAGATTCAAGCACATAACTAACTTCAGGATATCTTGAGAGAATTATTGCATGGCTGAATCCCAGTCTCCCTGACTCCAGGGGATAGTTTTGCGTATCTTATACAAACATCCCATCTTGTTGATTGTATATTCAAATCAAGTGTTCTCTGGGCCACTGCAATATTTAAATTTAAATGCCAGGTCTCTTCATGGTTCATTAGCTCTGATTGTCTCTGGGGTAGCATGCTAAGTTTGGCATACTGGAGAAGAGCTCTCCTAGATGCACTCTGGAAGATTGAGTTCACCCTCCCTAACCAGCCTTGACTAACTGGTTTTGTGTTTCAAGGGGAAAAAAATTCTTTAGAAGATGAGTAAATTGATTTCCTCTCTCCTTACATTGAGTGGGTGGGGAAGAAATGGCCATCATAGCCAAGATGCACCAGGAACACTTAAAAAATATCCGAGTGTTCTTGGGAACAAATTGCTGGTCAGTGGTGGTAGAGGGGACACATTCTTCTTCCTTTTTCAGTAAACAAGTGAACTTCCTTTGGAACATATTCATTTCTCTCTTCCCTCAACAATCTTCAATTTAACATTTGTAGGTTCTAGTCTGACACATGAAAAGTCATGGTTTGATCCTTGGCCAGAAGGGTTGAGAGAGAAGATGATAAATCTGTAATGGCTTATTAATGGTACTAGGCTTCTCTAAAGTACACTCCCAACTTTCAGAAGTTAACACATCATTGTCAACATATCCTCTCCTGTCCTCACCTATGCCATCATTTTCTGTTCTGTCCTACTCTGTTTTATCATAGATTTGGAGTTGGGAGGGACCCGAGAAGTGGTACTAGAGAACAGGTATGTCCTCCAACAAAACACTCCTTGAAGACACTGTTAGCAATACAATAAATGAGGTGAATGGGCCAGGTGCCTGACTCTGCATGGCATTTATTAGGTTCTTCATTAGAATTAGTACTAGTAACTCATTTAGATCTTATGTAATATTTATAATTCAAAGGTTGACAAAGGAGCTGGGACAAAGCAGTTATGCCTCCTGGGTACATCTTCCGCCTCTACATCCTAAAACAATTTTATTTCTTTTCTTTCTTTCTTTCTTTCTTTCTTTCTTTCTTTCTTTCTTTCTTTCTTTCTTTCTTTCTTTCTTTCTTTCTTTTTTTTTGAGGGCAATTGGGGTTAAGTAACTTGCCCAAGGTCACATGGCTAGGTTTTTTGTTTTTTGTGTGCATTAAATGTCTGAGGCCGGATCCGAACTCAGGTCCTTCTCACTCCAGGGCCAACGCTCTACTCACTGGCCACCTAGCTGCCCCTACAATTTTATTTCTTAAAGGAGCAGTTTATTTGGGTTAAAGTACTAGGGCCCTAAATCTGAAGCATTGCCATTGAAATCCATTGTTTTACCATAGCCTGATTTACTTTGCGGAAGCTTTTCACAGTTGTCCTGTGGGAAGAGTATTGAAAACGTGAGGATTTAGAAAAAAGGGTCCTTTGCTAAACTCTCCTGCATTCTGCACTCTTGATGACTCCCCCCTGTCCTTTTTTTAAACCTCCTCTAGTCCCAGGCCTTGGTTGGTAACCTTTTCAAAAGTGGTAGACCAAGGTCCCACCTTGTTACTCAGGTGTTTTGGGGCTTTCAGAGGGGAGGGTTGTTGCTGGTGGTGGCTGATGTGCTGACTTGCAGAGGGTCTGGAGGAAGTCAGGTAGTGACTCTTCCAAGCAGGAAGGATGGTGTGGCATCAGTGAAAATTATTCTACAACTCCCCCAGAAATTTCTACCCTGCTTCATTCAGGGCATGTGTGGCTGTATGGTAGCCCCTGTTTAAACTGTCCTTATTTGAATACAGTTTAGTAACTTTGCTTATTATCCAGATGTCAAACTCATTTAACGTCTGCTTTCTTCAAGAACAAATTTGTACCAAAATTCTGCTATTAGCAGAGGAATATAGCATGCATTTTCTGAGTGGGAAAATGGCTCAAATAAACTTTTAGCTATGACTTCTTAGTGGGTAAGGCATTCTTTAAAATAACACGTTGATAAGTGCTTTGTACAACAAATACTTTGAATTAGTATGGATTAAATGTAGTCCTATCTGAAGGATGGGGAATGGCTAGATGATCTTTGGAGGTCCTTTCCAATCCTCTGTTACCTGTTGATTAAGCTAAGAGTTATGATCAGTGGAGAATTCACTACCTACAAAATATGGAAAGGTAAAACAAAAAAACCAAACCTGCTTCTGCTGCACAAAGTTGTCCATACCAAAGAAAAAGACACAAGAGAAGGAAGTTTGAAGGAAGCTATTCTCCACTTGGCATGCATTTGCAATATTTTATGTGAGAAAGAGGTCCAGCCCAATATGACTTCTGGAAAGGCACATCATAGATTCTACTGGGGGCATGTGAAAGTGAAAGGTTCCCAGTGGGGTTAGAGAATAATCTTTCATTACCTTTCCAGGTGGGTTGATTGACTGCCCTTTAAGGCTATGATTGTACATGTGCAAACATAGTAAAATGCTGAAATTGTAGCTTTTGCCTATTTTAGGCACAAGTCCTTCAATACAGCAAAATGACTTATATACATTAAAATTCAATACTGCTCCTTTCTTGGTGATATCTTTCTCCCAAAGGCATGAGGATTAAGGTCTTGAAAAGGCAAGTTTTTTTCTTCTTTTTATCATGCTTTTTATGATTTGGTTTAAATCAGGTAGAAGACCTATATTTTTGTTTTTCCTCTTTTGGGGTGTGGTGATGAGGAGAACATTTCTTTTTAATTTTTTTCTTGTGTCCCTAACATGGCAATTTTGATATACAAAGAACAGAAGATTGTATATGAAACCATGAGCTTCTTGTTTCTCTTCTTGATCTGATCTATAAATCCGATCTATAAATAGGACCATGGACAGGACCACTTCAGCCAGTCTTTTATTTTCCCATATCTTTTTTATTTCCTGAGGTGCTATTTCATTTAGGATAGGTCATGGAAGAAGTTGACAGCCTGATTAAAGAGGCAGGAATAGAGGATAAGGGCTGAGATTAAGAAGCCAGGAGGTGGGAACACATTTTAAGGATTTTGTATGTATATTTATATGGTGTCCTAGGGAATGGGTAATAGATTTCTCAGTATGTAGAAAAATTGGGAATAAAAAGGTGGGCCAAGGTAGGAACAGGGAATGGAAAAATCAGAGAATTTGAATTTTACCATATCCAGATTACTCCTTATACCAAATGAATGAGATATACATTTTTATTTTTTGTTCTGTCATTCTGGACGAAGAAGGAGTGTGGTAGTGATAGTGTCTCCATAGAAATGGAAACCTTCAGGGGTGGCTAGGTGGCGCAGTAAATAGAGTGCTGGCCCTGGAGTCAGAAGGACCTGAGTTCGGAGCTGGCCTCCGACACTTAATCCACACAAACAAAAAACCTAGCCTTGTAACCTTGGGCAAGTTACTTAACCCCAATTGCTTTAAAAAAAAAAAAAAGAAATGGAAACCTTCTGTAAATCTCCCAGTGACAAAATGGGGTCTTCTTTGTTGAACTCTGAGATGTTTTAGTGCTGGACCCTTGTCAACAATAACTTATGTGATACACACATCCTTCTGTGATATTTCCTGATGAAAGATGGGTCAGTGACTTAAAGATGGAGGTAGAGATCACATGCATGCTGGAGTGCAGCAGACCAGCATGATATTAGTGTGTTTCATTGATTGAGAAAATGGGGCAGATTTTAAAGCTGAACAATAGGTCAAATCCAAGGTTCAGGGAGTGGAAGAGCAAAGGTTAGCAAGTGGCATGCTGGGGAAGGACAGTCATCATTCAGGGTCAAACGATAAGGGAGGACCATGAACTAGACTGTGTGGGATAGAGCTCAGAATCAGAAAGACCTGGGTTCACCTCATCTATGACAAATACTGTCTGTGTGACCCTTCATAAATCATTTAACTTCTCAGTATCTCAGGCAATTCTCAAAAACTAACTTGTAGAGCAAGACCAGAGAAGCATTGATAGAGAGAATTTCCTTACTTGAAGGTATCTACTTGGGGAAAAAAATCACAGGTGCAATTAAAAAAAAAACCCAACAACCTGAAACTGAAACCAGAAAGGTTCTGAGATTTGGACTTAGAACATATCTTAAATCATGAGGATAGGGTGTATTTATATTTATATTTATGAGGATAGATTGCTGGTCTTGGAGTCAAGAAGACCTTGGGTCAAATCTTGCTTCCAACACTTCCTAGCTATGTGACTACAAGCAAACCTTTTAGCCTTTCTGTACCTCAGTTTCTTCACATGTAAAATGGGTATAATGATACCTGTATTTACCTCACACAATTGTTGTAAGTTTCAAATAAGGTGGCTAAAATCAAACACTTTACATGCTTTAAAGTGCTATACACATGCCAGTTATTGTAATTATTTACAAAGATTTAGAGATGTGTGGTTATATAGGAGGCAAATCACTTGGTAACACCTTCATCCTCTTATAACTTCTTGTAATTTGCAAATTTCCTTCTTCCACTCATAAAGAAATCACTTCTTTTTTTTCCCCAAATATTTGATTAACTTCTGTTTTACTTCATTCATTTCCACCAGTTTTTGTGTTACAAATTTCCTCCCCGTTTTTCCCCTACCCACCTCCCCAAAATAGTAGTCCCCCAGGATATCCCCTCCTCTTATTTCCCAATTACATGTAAAATAGTATTAATAGTATATATACATATATATATATATATATATATATATATATATACATACACACACACACACACACACATATATATGTATTTTAAACATTTGGTTTTAAAACTTTGAACTCCAAGTTCATTCCCTTCCTTCCTTGTCACCCACCCTTACTGGGAAGATAAGCAATTCAATATAGGTTGTACATGTGTAACTAATGCAAAACATTACCATAGTAGATATATTGTAGAAGACTGATTATATTTCCCTCCCTCCTATCCCACCTCCCATTTGTTCTATTCTCTACTTTGGTCCTGCCCCTTTTCAAAAGTGTGGGTTTCCTACATCCCTCCCACCCAGTCTGCCCTCCCTTCCATCATCCCCCCTCTCATCCCCTTGTCCCCTACTCTCCTGTAGGGTGAGATACCCTATTTCATGTATATGTCATTCCCTGCCTGAGACAAATTCAAGGATTATAAGGTTGACCCGTTCCCATATGCCTTCCTGTTCTTCCCCTCCATTGTACCTATTTTCCCTTGCTTCTTCTATATGAGATACTATGCCCCATTCTGTCTCTCCCTATCTCCTCTCATTATATTCCTCTCTCACCTCTTGATTTTACCTTTTAGGTATCATCTCTTCCTATTAAATTGGTCCTATGCCCTCTATCTATGTATACCTGTAAACACACACACACACACACACACACACACACACACACACACACACACACACATATATATATACATATACATATTCACATATGTATCCTTATGCCTATATACCCTCTGATAAAGACTATATATGTATATATGTACATATATAAATATACACATAGATGTATATATGTACATATATAAATATACGTACACACACACACACACACACACACACACACACACACACATATATATATTTCTATTCCTTTCAACTATTTTCATACTGAGAAAAGTTTCATAAGTTACAATTATTGTTTTTCCATGTAGGAATGTAAATAGTTCAACTTTGATAAGTTCCTTATGATTTCTTTCCCCTGTTAACCTTCTCATGCTTCTCTTGCTTCTTGTATCTGAATGTCAAATTTTCTACTCAAGTCTGGTTTTTTCTTCAAGAATGATTTAAAGTCCTCTAATCTGCTGAATGACCATATTTTCCCCTGAAACATGATACTCAGTTTTGCTGGGTGGGTGATTCTTGGTTTTAATCCCAGGTCCTTTGACTGTGGAATATCATATTCCAGGTCCTTCAATCCCTCTGTGTAGAAGCTGCCAGATCCTGTGTTATCCTGATTGTGTTTCCACAATATTCAAATTGTTTCTTCCTGGTTGCTTGTAATATTTTCTCCTTGATCTGGGAGTTCTGGAACCTGCCTATAATATTCCTAGGAGTTTTCTTTTTGGGATCTTTTTCAGAAGGTGATCTGTAGATTCTTTCAACCTCTATTTTGCCTTCTGGTTCTAAAACATCAGGGCAGTTTTCCTTGAGAATTTCTTGGAGGATGATTTCTAGGTTCTTTCTTTGATCATGGCTTTCAGGTAGTCCAATAATTTTTAAATTATCTCTCCTGGCTCTATTTTCCAGGTCAGTGGTTTTTCCCATGAGATATTTCACATTGCCTTCTATTTTTCATTTGTTTGGATCTGTTTAACAGCATATTGGTTTCTCAAAAAGTCACTAGCTCCCCTTTGGTCCATTCTAAATCCGAAGGAAAGATTCTCTTTAGTGAGCCTTTGATATTCTTTTTCCATCTAGCAAATTCAGCTTTTTAAGGCGTTCCTCTCTTCATTGCCTTTTTCAGCCTCTTTTGCCATTTGAGTTAGTCTATTTTTAGGGAGTTATTTTCCTCAGTCAGGCTGTTGACTCTCCTTTCATAATTTTCTTGCATCATTTTCATTTCTCTTCCCAATTTTTCCTCCACTCCTCTTATCTGCTTCTTAATATCCTCTATGACCTGTAGCCAGCTTGTATTTTCATTTGAAGCTTTTGGTGCAGGAGTTCTGACCTCACAGTCCTCCTGTTTCATGTTTTGATCCTCTTTGCTCCCAAAATAGGAGTCTAATGTTAAATTTTTCTGTTTATTTTGTTTCCTTTGCCTAGGCATGTTGCCACTCAATTGCTTGACTTTTGGGCTTGTTGCCACAGTAGGACTCTGCCACCAGCCAGGCGAGCTTCTGACCCAGACTCTGGGCTTTTCTCAGCTGTTGGAGGTATTAGTTGGGTGCCCTCTCTGAAACCTCCACACGCTCTGGCAAACTGGTCACATACCCCAGGACCTCCAACCCAGACCATAATCCAGATCCAAGAATGTTAAAAAAAGAGTGATTGCCCCCCAGACTGGTTGCTTGGTCCCCCTACAGTCTGCAGGCCAGGAGCTGAAGCTGCAACTTGGTGCCTGCTGAGCCTAAGCATCTCAGCGACTTCTCGCCCTGGGGGAAGAGGCCTACACTCTCTCCACTACTGGTCCCAAAGTGCAAACTGCACTGACCTCTCACTTTGTCCTTGGCATCTATCTGTTGATAATTCTGGAAATGGCCACAGCTGCTGGTGTTCTGGGGTCCCTCCAGCCGGCTGCTGGTCAGGCCCGCCCTGGGGCTAGAACCTCTGGCTTACGGGCTGAGGTCAGCTCCCAGAGTGCTGTGCTGCTCACTCCCTGCTGGGCTGCTGGGCTGTCCTCAGCGGGAGGTTAGCTTCTCTGTGTCATTTTGTGGGTTCTATAGCTCCAAAGATTGTTCAGAGTCCCCTTTTACATAGATTGGTGAAAGTGGCAGCTGGAGCCATGTGGAAGTCCTATTTCTACTCTGCCATCTTGACTCCACCCTGATAAAGAAATCATTTTGAAGTTCACTTTGCCTTAAGTGTATTGGATGTGGAGTTAGAACAAGACAGAGGATACATAGAGAAAGTGGCGTTAAAATGTGGATGGAGCACAGGATTAGGATCTGGACATGCCATAGTTTTGGGTGTAAGACTGGTCAGGACTTTAACAGTAAAAGCAGGAGCAGTGCCCAACAGCTTCCCCTCCTTGAAATGAACCCAGTGTTCATTGAGAAGCCATCCAAATTGTAGGGTTCCACCCTTTCTTTCCCACTTTCTTTGCTTAATGTTGTTTGAGTTAATCCAGATTTCACATGCACTTATTTCCATAATTCAAACTGATTAGGTTTTGCCCATGTACAGGGCAGCTCATAGGCCAGGGCCCAGAGTGATCTAGGGTTGAAATAATTGACAATTTCTTGTCTGGAGCTGGAATGGACTTCGGTTCTCAGATGGAGGGTGGGGCTGTGTGAGAACAGAAGACTGTTCCAGCTGGGCAGCAGTATAACACATCTGCTTGTTTCCTCTAGGGAATACCCCCTACTTCACCCTTAAGACAAAGTGATTTTACCAAAAGATCTCTTGCAGCTGACAGGATGTCCATGATATTCCCTGTTCCCTTAGTCTCCTACTTCCCTAGTGAATCTTAAATGACTCCAGGGATTCACTCACAGTTCAAACAGAGTAAGAAGGAATGGAGTGCTTTGCCAAGGACACACTGGTTGTATTAGAATTAGAATTTGAACCTTGATCATCTGACTCCTGAGTCAATCCTCTTTCCAGTGTACCATGCTGCCTTTCATAAAACATAATATTCAATATGCTGACTAAAGAATTCAAAGTAGTTTAAGCGAGCCTGTCAGAGCTTCATGAACCTGCCATTGTTGTTATTACTTTTTTACTTAGCAGACTCTCTAATAATATCCTCTCTTTCTCCAGCTTCCTCATTTATCCTAAGTACAAATCATGCCCCAATCTATAAAAACGTGGTTTCACCATGAATAGTCATGTCCATTCTGTCATACCAAGAAAGGTTTTTCAGTATGGTGATGGTGGTAGGAACACTCAGCTAGGAGTCCTGGCTCTATTAGGATATTCTTTATGCTTTTGGGGTGGTGTCTCTGAGCCTCATTGTTTTCATTTATAAAATAAAGGTTGGTCTAAAGATGATCTCATTCTATTCACTGCTAATGCATTCTATTCATTCACTGAACTTTACCATAGGGAAGAGGGGTTTGTGGCTAGAAAAGATGAAAGTAAGTTAAGTTAACTTTCACTGGAGCTGGAATATTTTGCTATTTATCCACTTAGATCTTGGATAGCCAGGGTCTTAGGGGATTGGTTGACCCTGTTAGTACTTGAACCCATGTTCTAATTTTGTCCTCCCTCTACCTCTTCAGTAGAGGCTTGGAGTCTCAGGGATAACCCAGAGATTGAGATTTTCAAAGATTCCTTTAAGTTACGTCATTCTACTGATTTGGCTTAGTCAGGGGAATAGAGAGTATTATGTACTTATATCCCAACTTCCCAGAGGTCACACAGGATCTCTTATACTAGGGGTTCTCAACCTTTCAGTAACAACAATAATGAACATTTATGTAGCACTTTAAGCTTTGCAAAGCACTTTACAGATGTTATGTGTGTGTGTGTGTGTGTGTGTGTGTGTGTGTGTGTATGTATGTGTGTGTGTGTAATAGAGCCCTTTGGCAGTTTAGTGAAACCTATGGATCCCTTCTCAGAATAATGTTAAATGCATAAAATGAAACATGTAGGGCTGTGTTGTTGTTGAGTTGTTTTCAGTTGTGTCTGACTCTTTGTGAGCTCATTTGGGGTTTTCTTGGCAATGATATGGGAGTAGTTTGCCGTTTCCTTCTCTAGGTCATTTTATAGATGAGGAAACTGAGATAAACAAGGTGAAGTGACTTACCCAGGATCATACAACTAGTATGTGTCTGAGGCCAGATTTGAACTCAGGAAGATGAGTCTTCCTAAATTCAGGCCTGACACTCTTTCCATTGCTGTACTTAGCAGCTACATAGAGCTATAAAGGAAGTCAATTATAATGAAATACACTTATCATTAAAAAAAAGTTCATAGATCCGAAGTTAAGCATCCATACTATATATACCCTCTTTCTATCTTTGTGATATATAGCCATGATTCCATCCAGAATCTCCTTATTCTATCCTTTAATTCCTCCACCAAATGCCTCTTGCTTATAGAACATTGCCATAATTTGTGGAATAATTCCCTTTAGCAAAAATATACATTAGGTCTTAAGGTTGTTATCCTACATTTTGAGTCACCCACATCCTTCCACTTTAGATTCTGGTTTCTTTAATCTCTTAACAGGAGATATAATTCTTCTTCATTATATTTTCCTCCTCCTCCCAAACAACCCATCTTAGTTCTCAGTGATCCCATCAAACAATCTTTAGGATGTTGTCACATCCCACTGCAAGAAAAGCTAGGGAGGAACAAAAATCCTTCCCATCTTCTCTTAAGTCTCTAGCTATGCTCCGACTTTGTGTCCTTGGACCTGAACTGGTTTGTGCCCAGGTCATTCTTGTCAATATACTATTTTATCCTGTGTGTCTGTGTTCTAGGAGAAGGGGAGTAGCATTGGAGGTCTCCAGATAGATAGAGTGCCTAGGGTGAATTGAAGGATGTGCTTATGGCAGCCTTGGTTTCAGAATCTTGTTGGAGAGGTGAAAAGAGGCCTTGTATGCCCTGGAAGTTCTGATCTGATCCAAGAGTTGTGGGTGAACAGTGCCTGGGCTCCCACCAAAGATGATCTACTTTTACCCTGGAAATTATATTATTTCTGAATTATACTGACTCTAACTGACCCAGGCACTGACTAGATCCCGTAGTGTAGCTGAGGGTCTCTGAGATCTGTTCTGACCTGAGAAACTTAAGGGCTATAGGACTGCGCTGGTGTTTATAAGATCTAGTCTTGGAAAGACCATGATAAGCTCTAGGGTGGTTCTGAATTTTCCTATTTTGCTATAATTGACTAGATCTAAAGTTATAGCAAAATTGAATCAGAGAGTAAACCTCCTGTAGGAAGTATTAGTATTTTCCCCAGGACTTTTAAATCCATCCTTCTGGGGCATCCCTATGATTAAAAAAAAAAGTTTGATTTAAAAAAAGTTCATAGATTCGAAGTTAAGTATCCATACTATACCCTCTTTCTATCTTTGTGATATATATATATATATATATATGTATATATATATATATATATATATATACATATATATATAGCCATGATTCCATCCAGAATCTCCTTATTCTATCCTTTAATTCCTCCACCAAATGCCTATGCAGTTATTTCCCAGGATCTGAGCCACATATCTTTTTCCCTTGGATGTACTCCTCAAAGCTTGAGTTGCAGGACACTTAATCCTATTTTGCTCTGTGATGAAGCTGGCCTTGGAAACTATGCAAACTATGCATTTGACAGCACAGATGTCAGGAAATTATCAACTAATGTATATGACAGAAAAGAATTTTGTTTCTGTCTATACTTTGCAGAATTACAGAATTCAAGAGCTGAAAGGGACCTCAGTGCTATCAGTGCAACTAATAAATGCAAGAAAAATCCTCTAAACATACCAGACAAGTGGTCATCTAGGCACTGCTTGAAGACTTCCAAGAAGGGAGAATCTACCCTCTCTTGAGTCCTTTCCACATTTGGACTAATATTTAGAAAGTATTTCCTGACACCAAGTTTTTCTTTCTTTTCTTTATTTTTTGGAGGGGAGAAGGCAAGGCAATTGGGGTTAAGTGACTTGCCCAAGGTCACACAGCTACTAAGTGTTAAGTGTCCAAGGCCGGACTTGAACTCAGGTCCTCCTGACTCCAGGGCTGATGCATTATTCACTGTGCCACCTAGACTCCTCCAATTAAGTTTTTCTTGACTTGTATTCCCAAAGCTAATTAAGTAAGATTTCTTCAGATCACTTGCATGTCAATGATACATTTACATTTCACAAGTCTTACATGTAATAAGTATCTGGAAGCCAGATTTAACACATCTTTTCACATAGCATCTCTGACCAAATGAAAAGGTTTCATTTAGCAAATATATTTTGAGAAGTTCAGTGAACATATTTGTTAATTGTTTTTCAGTGACAGCAATGTTGTGCTGCCTACCATACTGGAATCACTGCTAGAAAAATGAATGTGTCCAAAACCTGAACTCATTATCTTTGCCCCAAATCCTCCCCTCTTCCAAATCTCTCCCTTCCCCCTTTTTGTCAAAGGCACCAATCTCACAGGTTTGTGACTTCAACCAGGACTAATCCTGCTCCTAGATGCTTTTCTTTCTCATCTGACATATGCAATCAGTTGCTAAATCTTAATATCTTCATAAGGACTCTGGCACCTACTCTTCTCTCTAACCATAGAGCTACCATCTTAGTTTAGACCTTCATCAACTTTAACTCAAGTTATTCCTCTTTAAAAAATTATTTTCAATTTGCAGAACAAAACAAGCATTTCTATAACACAGTACAATAAAAAGATGATTGCATATGAAACTGCAAATCCACTATGTACAACTTGCTATTCCCTCCAAATATACAACAGTTATCATGCAGATTTCTTTTTTTTTCCTTTTCTTTCTTTCCTTTCTCCACCTCACACCCTAGAGATGGTTACTTTTAGTTAGACACAAGTAGGGGTATGTGTGTGTGTGTGTGTGTGTGTGTCTATCTATCTATCTACACACACACACACACACACACACACACACACACTTCAATTTATCAGTTTTTTCTCTGGATACAGATAGTGTCTTTCTTCATATGTCTTTTATCTTAATTTGTGTATTTATAATAGTCAAGGTAACTTAGTTGCTCCAAGTTGTTCTTAAAACAAATATCACTATTACTGTATACAACGTTCTTTTGGTTTAGCTCACTTCACTCTTCATCATTTCATAGAAGCCTTTCTATGCCTTTCTAAGATCCTTGAACTTACAGCACAGTATTATTATTATATTTTCTTATAGCACAGTAGTATTCCATCACAACCATACACCCCAACATGTTCAACCATTCCCCAGTTGATGGGCATCAAATTTCTCATTCTATGCCACCACAAAGAATTGCTATAACATCCCATTCACATTCAGAATTATAATTACTATTTGTGTATTTCCTTCCATCTACTTACCTTATCTTCTCTACCCACCCTCCCACCCCTCACTTCATGCACTTCTCCAAGAGCTCCCCCCATCCTGTCCCCACACACTGCCATCTCAATCCATACACCCCTCCAAAAATCCCTCCCACAAGAGCCTCTTTATTTGGCCTCAACTGTCTCCCCATTCCATTCCATCCCTCACGCTGCTACAATCATTTTCCTCAAACACAGATCTGACCAAACAGGACCAAGTGGTTTCCTGTTTCCTGTTAGACAAAATAGAAACTCCTCTGTTTAGCTTTTAAAGCCCAACACAACCTAACCCCAATCTATTTTTCCAGCTTCATCAGACATCACTTCTGCCACAATCTTTGATTCAGCCAAATTGACCTCCTTTTTGTTACTCACACTTGATACTGTCTACCCGAAAGTTTAGTTAAAGGAAGCAAAGAAGCTAGGTGATATGTAAATTCATATTGTTTATTCCCTTAAAGCTAGCCGGATACATACATGTATGGAGCCAGATGAAATCTGACTGCCTGAACAAAAGAATAAGAAGGCTTAGATACATTTTAGAACCATCCCAATTCAGGGTGGCTGTGTCACTCAAATTCATGATTTCCATAAAGGTTTAATCATTGTATGAGAAAGGATTTTTTTAATTGGATAGATGGTAAATACAATAAAATAAGAGAGTTGACAAAGTGTCAATTGAAATTATGACTCAGGATATCTTTGTTTTCTTTACCATTAACAAGCCATAACACAGTATATGTCCAAAAATATTAAGATAAGAAAAAAACCCATTATTCAAGTTAGTGCCTCAGGTTAAGGGTCTCATCCTTAACAGCCATAAAGTCAGCTCCATCTCACTTTGTTGACATAGGAAGAGGTATTGTCTGAGTTTACTCAGAGAACAAAGAAGTTGTTTAGTTCCAGGCTCTTCTGGTTGATTAGTTCAGGCCCTGGTCCTTATTGAGGTTATCAAATTGATATTAAATGATTATCAATACTCAAATCATCCATCTCCATGCTTTTCTACCATAAAATACCCCTATTTCCAACTGCTAGTGCCCTCCCTCCCAGACTCATAATGAACTACTATGTAAGCTCCCGAGACCATCTTATTCTCTAGACTTGTATTCCCAGGGCCTAGCATGGTGTCTGCCACATAGTAGGTGTTTAATACATTCTTGTTGATTGACTTGGTGGCATAGTGAGTAGAGCATGGGACTTAGAGTCAAATCCAACCTTGGAAGTTTACTATCTGTGTGGCCTTGGGCAAGCTATTTAACTTCTCTCATCCTACTAATAGCTACAATCACTCTGGGTTGTTGTAAGGATCAAATGAGATAACACATGTAAAGCTTTTTGCAAATCTTAAAGAGCTATATAAATGCTAATTATTCTTTTTAAGAACTTTGATCAGTGCAATGACCAGTCATGACTTCAGAAAAGAGACTGATTACTCATTCTTCTCACATCTTGGCAGTGAGATGATGGTCTAGAAATGCTGGCTGAGAAATGCTTTTTCAAATTTGACCAATGTGTGGGCTTGTTCTGATAGACTATGCTTATTTCTTACAAAGGAGGGCTTTTGAGGAGTTGAGGGGTGTGTGTGTGTGTGGAGGGTGTTGGTGAGTAGTGATAGTGATGCAAAAAGAAAAGAACATTAATGAATTCTTTTAAATACCTAGGAAAGTGCAGAAGTCAGAAGAGGTTACCGTCAAGCAGGACAATTGAAAATCTTTAGAGCTTTATATACAATCTTCTTTCCCTCTTCTTTATTTAAATGTTTGTATTTGTTGGTGTTAAGAAAAAACTCTAAAAATGAACTTGGGTTCAAGGACTTTTCAGATTCCGAGGATGTTGTGGATGTCTCAAGTAAGGTTTGGAGTAGGTGACCTCTTATTTCCTTTCTGCCTCAGGGAATCTTATACCCCAGAGGACATAGCCCTCTGCTTGTGCCATGATCACCAGTCACAGATACCTACAGAGTCCCATCTTTTTCTGGGAAGCAGTACACATCTGTTACATCTTATCACATTGGGAGACAGTGTGGTGTGGTGGAAAGAAAATGGAATTTAGAGCCATTTGGGCTCAAATCCCAGCTCGGTTCCTTACTATTTGTACGACCTTGAAAAAGTTCTTTTAGTTCTCTGGGACTCTGTTTCCTTATCTGTTTAATGAGAGGGATGGACAAGAAGATCTCTTCAGTTTTCTTCTACCTCTAAATCCTATGATCAAACCCATGCCACAAAGACTGTTTAACAACAATCCAGAGGAATGTAAGTTCTTTGAGGGCAGGGACTGTCTCCTTTTTTGTCTTTGTATTCCCCAATATCTAGTACAGTGCCTGGCACACAGTATTCATTTAATAAAAGTTTGGTGAACTGAATTTTATAGAACATTAAGGTTTACAAAATGCTTTCCTCACAGCAACACTGTAAAGTATTTAGAACAAATATATATCCCTGTTTTCTAGAGGAGGATGCTGAAGCTTCTAAGGGTCGAGTGACATACCTGTGATGAAACAGGAGCCAAACAAAGCTAACCCTTCTGCTTGTGCTCTTCCTATTATCACCTGCTCCTTTGCTAGCTTGTACCCTTGATCATCTTTAATCTTTCATCTTCAGTATTTTTATCCATTTACTTCTACCCTACTGCCTACAAACATAGCCAGGTCTCCACCATCTTTAAAGAAACCCCCAAACACGTCACCATGACTTTCTCTCAAGTTACCATCCAATGTCTTCTCCATTTTCACAGTTAACCCCCTAAAAAGGGTTGTCTTGAATCCACTGCCTTCTTTTCCTAATTCTTTTGTAAACTCTCTTCTGATCTCACCATTTAATGAATCATCTCTCTGCAAAGCTACCAATGATCTCTTATCTGCAAAATCTAATGGTATTTCTCAGTCCTCCTCAGACCTGATTTCTCTCTAGCTTTTGTCACTATTGATCGCTCTGACCTCCTGGATTCCCTTTCCACTTTGGTCTCCTCTTTTCTCTTCTCCTCTCCTTTTTTCTTTCTTTTCTTCTTCTTTTTTTTTTTTGGAGGGGGAAAGGCAAGGCAATTGTGGTTAAGTGACTTGCCCAAGGTCACACAGCTAGTAAATGTATCAAATGTCTAAGGCTGGATTTGAATTCTTATTATAACTAAAGTTCTGAGAAATTAAAGAATCTTTTTATAGAAAAACCTTGAGTAATTTTTTTTTTTTACAATGTAGAGCACTTTCTAATAGAAACCATGTAAAGTCACTAAGCAGCAATGACTGGCAGAGGCTATATAACATTCCCATATGCCTATCAGACACTGAACACCAGTTGGAGTAGCCCAGTGATATTAAGAGAAGACAGTGAGAGTCCTGCAACCTCAAAGGCAAGAGTTGACCCTCCTTATACGTGTACTGGCCATGCTTATTCCTTACAAGTATATCCTTCTACATATATTCATATGGCCATTCTTCTTATGGAACATATGTGTATTTGTAGGAAGTTATACCCCAGGTTTGTAGGGGAAATATTTTCTTTTTCTCACTATACAATTTCAGTAAATACTTTCAACTGTGTCATTTAGCTGACTAATAAAAGTAAATGCATTGGCGGAGCTTAGGAATTATGGTTTTGAGTGGATGTAGGCCCACAGAGTCCTTTGAACCTGGTGCAGATTATCTGGGGAAGCAGGTAGTGATACATAGAGAATGTATAGTATAAAGGACTAAAAAATATCCCATAAATAATTGATATAATTATCTTCTCTCTCCCTTAATGAATAAGTCTCATTATTCTCCCAGGGATCTAAAGAGTCCTTCAGAATCATAATACTGTTTTAGACTCTCCTTGGAAGGGAAATAAACTTGGGGTTACTAGAAAGGCTATCTTTCAACAACCTGCTGAGCCTCACCTTCACCCCAGGGATCTATGCAAGCTTCTGATCTTACAGCACTGTTATACGGAATTGAGTGACCCTCAAGGAAGAAATTAATTTTGGGTTGCTTAAGAAGTAGCCTTTTTTTCATTGGGCTGGTACCATATGAATAGCTTAGAGTAGTAAGAGAGGGCAAAGTCCAGGTCTTCCATTCCATTCTTACTGGTGCACAGTACCTTCCTATTCTTCCAACAAAGGGGTCACATCTGCAACCCTTTTCTCTCTAATAGGATTGCATTGCTCAGGAATTTCTTGTCTTGCTTGAAATTTGGATCCTGGGATCTTCTTCTTTCTTCCCTTCCTTCCTGTAGGAGCATAGGTCCCAGAGTTCTCAAACTTGGGATTGCTAAGAAGTCAAATCTTAGGGAGTGTCTGTCTGAGGACTCTTCAAAACTCTATTTACCTGGGAGGATACATCCTAAAACACTCCTAGAGCTCCATATTGCATAGGAAAATCCCATTGGGTTCAAGACTTCCCATCTCTTAGCTGTGTGGTTCCTTTCTCCTTGGGCTACATGGCTGAGGGCACATGCTACAGGATCATACCTCAGCTTATGCCTATTTGTGAATATATCCAAGAACTTGGGGTAAAGGAAGTCCACTGCTACCATGGCTGCTGCTGTCTCTGTGGGCTGAATTAAGTCATTACCTACAGGAAATGTGCTAATACACCTCCCTCTTTTATCTCAGGGGGAAAAAAGTCTGCTTTCAAGTCTCTGATTTCAGTTCTTTCTAAAAGAGGGGACAACAGCCAATCTTCCCCTTTTATAAGTCCAGCACAAAGGGAAGCTTCAGCCCAAGTCAATCAGTTCATGCCCAGTGAATGAGGCAAGGCTATTTTGTTATCATAAATGAGGTATTAAAGGGCACATCCCAGTGGTTGACCCCTAATCTTTTCAAAAAGATCATCAGAAAGCATGTTCTCACTTTATAAAAGAAGAGACACAGGCCTACATCTCTGTTAAGTAATCAAGTTGGTCCACTGGAAAGAGTACTTAACTTTCTATTGAATTTTGAGTCACTGGACTTAAGTTTATATTTATCTCTGCTGCTTACTACCACCAGCATCACCACTACTGCTGCTGCTGCTGCTGCTACTACTACTACTACTACTGCTGCTACTACTACTACTACTACTACTACTACTACTACTACTACTGCTACTGCTACTGCTACTACTACTGCTACTACAATAGTGACCACCGCAGCTACCATCAGTAGTAACAACTGGCATTTATATAGTGTTTTATGGTTTGAAAATTCTTTATATTTTATATTTATATTTATATATTTATGTTCTCATTTGATCCTCCTAACAACACAGTGAACTGGGTACTTTTATTATCCCAATTTTGAAGATGAGGAAACTGAGGCCAGAATGGTCAAGTGATTGACCCAACCTAAGAGCATCCTATTATCAATTATCTGTGTGACCTTGAGCGTGTCATTTAACTAATCTAGGCCTCTGTTTTCTCATTTATGAAATGAGGGAGTAGAAGTAAGGGATGATCTGTAAGATGAGAAACCACAGCTGATAAGAAGAATTTTAATAAGGATAAATATCAAGTCCTGCACTTGGATTCAGTAATCAACTTCACATGTCCAAAACAGGAGAGTATGGCTAGATAATAGTTCATTTGAAAGAGGGATTTTTGTTGAGTAACAGATTCAGTGGGAATCCATAGTGCAATATGGTGATAAAGAAGACTGAGATCTTCATCTACATTAAAGAGGCTTAGTGTCCGGAAGGATGGGAGTGATAGTTCCTTGCCCTCCTGCTCCATGCTGAGCTCATTTTAAAGGCATCATTGAAAAGTCCAAGGGGCGGCTAGATGGCACAGTGAGTAAGATTGCCAGCCTTAGAGTCAGGAGGACCCAGGATCAATATCGGCCTCAAGATACTTAACACCCACACAAAAATAACTGGCCATGTAACCTTGGGCAAGTTACTTAACCCCAATTGCTTAAAAAAAAAAAAGAAAGAAAGAAAAGTCCAAGAAAGTCCAGGAGAGGCTGGATAGGCTGACAAGGGGCCATACAAAGATCCATGGAAGTAGCTAGGAATGGATAGCATGGACAAGAAAAGACTTCATGGGGGCGTGATGGCTGTCTTAAAGTATCTGGAGAGTTTTCACTCAGAAAAGAGAGAGTAAACTTGTTCTGTGTGGTCTCAGAGGTCAGAATTGGGATCAAGGAGTGGGGGCTGGTGAGAGACAGATTTCAGCTCCATGTAAAGAAAAAAATGACTAAAAGGTAGAGCCACTAAAAGAAAGAAGTGAGGTTTTCAAGCACAAGTGAGATGACCATTTATTGTCTATGTTGTAGAGGTCAGTTATGACCAAGGTGAAACTAATTTGCCACTGAGATTGTGTAATTCTGACTCTGTGATCTTTTGGGATCCAGACTATAATCCATTATATAATTATATATAATCCAATGCATTAACTATTCCTCTCATAGTGTCATAGGGTCATAGATATCAAGATGGAAGTACTTTTGTGGTTCAGTTGTTTCAGTTGTGTTTGAGTCTCCATGACCCCATTTGGGGTTTTCTTGACAAAGATGCTATAGTGGTTTGCTATTTCCTTCTCCAGCTCATTTTACAAATGAGGAAACTGAGGCAAATAGGGTTAAGTGAGTTGCCCAGGGTCACACAGCTAGGAAGTGTCTGAGGCCAGATTTGAGCTCAGGAAGATATTTTCCTAACTTCAGGCCTGGGGTTCTATCCATTGTGCCACCTAGTTTTTCAGGTTCAGCCCACTCAGTTACAAATATTGATCAGAAGCCCCCAGGTTACATAGGTGATCTGTAGCAGTGCTGAGATTTGGACTAACTCCCTCAGACTCTGAGTCCAGTATTCTTTTTATTAAGCCACACTTCCATCACATTCTCAGGCCTTGTTCACAACAAATTTGATAAATAAGCTTTCTATGTCCTTTTCCAAGACTGAGATAGAAACATTAAATAACAAGTGGCTAAAGACCATATCTGAGATACTGGATATCTGGGATACTTCACTAGGAATCCCCATGCGTGACTGATAAAGAACTATTGCTTGGTTATTAAAGCCAATTTTGAATACCCATAATTAATTTCATTTAGCCTACATATCTGGTGGGTCAGAGAGGAGCAAAGCACAATGCTATGTGAGGTGTGATGGTGACTGTCATTCTTGTGATAGGGAGGCTTGGGGAAGACTTCATGAAATGGAAAGCATTTGAATTGAGCTTTAAAGGTTAAATAAGAATTTAATAGAAAAAGAGGATTAGGGGGAAATAGGAGGTATGGGATATTGTATGGGATAAGGCATGGAGTCAGAAAAGTGCAAGGTGGAAAGTAATCTAGCTTCACTGGAATTGGAAAAGATGAAATAAGACTGACAAAATAGTGTGGTATCAGAAGGCCTAGAATGCCGGAACAAAACAATGTGAACTTCACTCAGAGATAAAAAGAAGTCATTGAAGATCTTTGAACAGATGGGTAACATGACCATATCTATCATATAGGAAAGATGAATACATTATGAAAGATGGATAGGAGTGGCCAAGGAGTGAAGGTGGGGAGACTTGTTAGTTTGTGGTGTTGGTAGAAATAAAGAGAACGTTAGCAATTAAAGTTCCTTTTATGGAAAAACTGCCTCAGATGAACTAAGAAAGATGGGATTTTTCACAATTTAGATATGGAAGGCAGTCTATCTCATAGTGCTCATGGTGATGTTCATGGCAGTGACCAGATCAGCTCCAATGTTTAAGGAGAGTCAGGGAATCTCTTATGGTTGGGGAGTAAGATCCAAGGAGGAACTAAATCTGAACTGGCTCTGAAAGGACGTTCTCTCTAAGCTCAGATTCATAGATCTAGAACTTGAAGGGACCTAAGACAACATCTAGTTTAACCTCCTTATTTTACATATGAGGAAACTGAGGTCTTAGGGGATGAAGTGACTTGGCCAAAGTCACACTGAACTTTAGAGGAGGGGCATTTGAACTCAGGTCCTTTGACTCTTTTCTCCTTCATCTTTTGATATCTGGTTCCCTCTGCTTTGATATACCAGTTTCTGGCCGAATGTGTAGTTTCTGGATTCTCATACCCTCTCTTTCTATGAAAACTCTACCCCACCCCCTCAGGTTTTACCTCTTTCTCAGGTGCCTTACTGTCTACCCTGCTCCATTACCCTGACCTTGCTCCTTCCTGGTTCTTGCCACTCTGACAGTTATGACTGAGTAGTACATATCCTAGAGAGGTCAAACCTCTGCGCAGCAGGGCTTTCATTTTCCATAAGGTAGATGAGGCTGTATGCAAATCAACCCATGCTAGCATAACAACATATACCCAGGAGAACCTTTTAGTTTGTATTTCCTTCAGTTCTTCTTATTTATCTGAATGGTCACTGACCACTGCACATCATTGTCATTCTTGGAAGCTCCAAGCTGAAAGACCCCCTTACCTGGTGCTGCCAACCCAAAAAGTGGGAGGTGGCTGGACACAGCCCTATTTGTGTTGATTGTTGATAAAGCTTTCACCTCCCTCACCCCAGATGTGTCAGTTAATAGTGTTTTACTAACTTTCCCCACCTTTCTCTATAAAATACTACTCAGGGTATTTCCAGTAATTCTAATAAAGAATATTTTTCTCCCCACAGGCTGTTGGGATCAGGAATTGCTTTTTTTGGAACTCATGTTTTCTTCACCTTTTCCATTCCTTCTTGGCCACTGTGGATGTTTTCATGCAAAAACAGGTTCCCCTGTTCCCACCCCACCCCCATCCCCAGAGTTGTTCTGTTCACTCATCTACTCAGATTCTCCACGTCTCCATTTCTTTCCTACACTAAAGGTTGCCAGAAAAGAAGCTGGGAGGTAATGAGCAGCTGTGATTGGGATGTTCAATAAGATCTCTGCATGTGAAGGACTGGTGACTCGGAGGAGAATGTGGCCCATGAGGAACAGTGGGGGGTTCTTATCCACACTTCCTGAGAAATGAAGGGGAAATAATAGGCAGCTCCCACTTAAGCTCCCCCAGCCTGGGTGGTATTCCTTGAAGTGAGCAAGGCTCAAATCCCTCTTGAAACCAGAGGAAGTTTGACAAGTGGAAGAATTTTGGGCAGCGGGGGCATTTCTCTAGGGTAGCTGGCAAGGTCAAAAGAAAACAATAAAGAATTATTCTAACAATTTGACATGTGACAAGTATTACCTTCCTTTGGAAGACATGGGCTTCATAGACTTTTCTTTAAGAATCTGTAATAGTTGTTTGGGTGCTCAGTTTTTACACACCCACTCAGGTGCTTGGATGCTCTTTGCATCTGTTTCCTCAGAAGTAAAATGGGGTTATCATTTGCCCTAAGATAGAGTTAGTGGACCTGGACTTTGTCAATTATTTAATCTGTGTAACCTTGGGCAATTCATTTAATCTCTCCAAGGTCTCAGTTTCTTCATTTGTTAGTCAATCAGTAAACAAACATTTATTAAGCACTTACTATGTACTGTGAAGTGCTAGGAAGCACAAGAAAAGATAAGTCATGTTCTCAAGGAGCTTATATTCTAGTGGGGAGGAGACAACACATAATATATCTGAAAAGAGGGGGTGCTACAAAGATATTTGGCCTGCGGTCATTTCTAAAATAAAGGGGTTGAACTAAATGGCAGTTAGCATTATTTTTCCAGCTCTTAGTCTATGACCATATGACCCTACTTCTAGAGGTATAGTATGGATTAAGTTACTTATGATCCCTAGGGGTAACTACACATTTGTGATGGAAAAATACCTTGACAGGATTAGAATGGAATTAGAAGAAGTATTAGAAAATGGGTAGACAAGAGGCAAATAAACTGGTTAAGAGGCTACAATAATAGGCTGGTAAGAAGCAAAGAGGTGCTGACAGTGGTTCTGTTGGGAGTGAAAAGAAGGGGGATGGATGTGGGAGACACTGCAGATGTAGAACTGACAGGATTTGGCAAGGGATTGAATGAGGGGGTGGGAAATCTAATTTTAGATTGCTAATCCTGGGAGGAGAGGGAGGAAAACCTTGGGCTTGACAAAGGCTTTCCTCCTGGAGTTGTCTAATGGGAGTAGGCTGAGAGAATGCCCCTTTGCCTCCTTAGCCTATTGGGTTTGGGAACAATGTAACTAACAGCTCATCCAAAAATAAAATGAAATTAAAAAAATAAAAAGTTAAAAAAAACAGCCCAGGAAAGGGCCACAGGCAATCTAACTCCAACAATATTTTGAATAAATTAATGGCCTGTGTATGTGGAAGCAGACACTTGGAAAATATTGTAGTGACAGATGGGCAGAGAAATAAAGCAACAGGAAAAGTGGGAAGGGTAATAAATATACTTTACAGGCCATTTTCCCCCCTCATCTACCCTCGTTAATTATCCATCCCACTTATCTTTCATTAGTCATGTTTTCTTCTTCTTTCTGTTAAAAAAAAAAAGTATTAAGCTTTTCCTTGTTTCATTGTATTCCGAAGTCCCTTCCTTTCTGTATTTCTTCCTTGTACTTTTTACCACTTTCAGTCTCCTTCTGCTGCTTCTTTCTTTAAAAAAAGAGATTTTTATTTTTGTAGAAGAAAAACAAGGACCATCCCCTTTCACCTTTGAACCATCTTCCTACAAATTCTCTGCACAGAAAATTTTAAGAAATCCTCACCCCTGGGACCCAAATTCCTCTTTTTTTCTCTTTCCTCTTTGAGCTGGCTGTTCTCTTGCTGCCAGTTACTAAAAATACCACAGTAGGATGCGATAGATTGCTCTTTTCCCTCTCTTTCCCCCAGAAATACTTTTGCCAATGAATCTGGGCTACCCTGCCTCTTTTTGGGCACAGACCCTTCCATGCCCACCCTTCCTGTAGAATGGCCTGCCTCCCCTGAGGGCAGACAGCAGAGCTATCTGGGCTGGGAGTCCCTCCTGCTGTCATTCCTCGGCTGTGCTCTCTCCCCATCTGCTCTACCACAGGGCTTGAAGGATGCTCTGTTTTCTTCCTGCCATGGAGAACGGTGCCTTGCCAAGCAGGACTTTTTGTTTGTTTGTCCTAAAACCCTTTTGCCCAGTTGGATCATGCTTTCCCAAACCTCCAGGGCTCACATTTGGTCAGTTGTGCCTACGGAGAAAGGACTGGAGGTCCTTTGACCCAAGCTGCTGGGCCCTAAGCACCAGGAGGCTCTTTTTTCATCCATGAATCTTTTCCTCTTGAATTCTTTATATACCTGAGGGTATTACTATGATTCACCCAACAGAAGGAAAACTCAGAGATGGAGCTCAGAGTGCAATGAGCTATTAGGAGAAGGCACTGATAATTTTACACACTGAGTCTTGGGAAGTTACCTGCTCCTCTTGTCAATGTTCTCTTTCAGTAGCAGGGCTGGAAAGGAATCAGCCCTGATGCAAATCTGAACCCAGCAGAAGAGGAAAACAATAGAAAGAGAGCCCCTTTCTCTCCCCACCATGAGACAGTAGCCCATGACCATGAGAAGAAGGTTTGTGTCAGAAACCTTTGTCACTGTCTACTGTCTCTCCACATGCCAAAGCAAAGTTTTGTTTCAGATCAGCCATTTGAGCACGTACAAAGTCTTTGCACTCATTTGGACAAAGGGTGTTTTTTTGTTTTGTTTTGTTTTTTTTGCTAGGACACTATAGCCAAGTTGATGAGAGTATGCTGAATCACTAATTTTGAAGTAGGGTGAATTTTTCCCTACTCTATTCTAGATAGATGTCTTTTCTTTTCCTTTATAAAGGACTTGTTCCTTAGTGTCATTAATCAGGCTGGACAGATTTCCATGATACCAGGTCACTGAATGGAAGCTATGCCTATGGGAGGCTAGTATAGTTCATTTCCTATCTGAGAAAAGCGTGGGTCACCTTATGCCTGCTTCAGGCCAATGTCATCTATATTACTGTCAGGCTTAATTGAACTCTGGTTTCCCATGAGTGATTGCAAATGTATATGTTAAGCACATCCTTTGTGCCCTGTCCTGTGCTAGATGGTAGGGAGACAAGTTCACAGTGAGAAAGTCCCTGCCCCCTAGGATCTTACATTCTAATGGGGCAAGGTCATACCTTTAGGGAAGTTGTGTTCAGAGAAGGGCATTGTGATCTGGGGCATCACAGGTATACTGTGAGTGGAGCTATAGAGCAGTTGGCTGTCACACCCTAACTAGTAGCAGTGATCTTAATTGATTTTATTTTATTACTGTTCCCAGAGCAAGAGAAATGCCTGGATAGGTCTGGTTTCCTGGTGGATGGCTGCAGGGGATGTGAAATGATCTGACGCTGACTAGATAGGGTGCATTAGATGAGTTTGCACTCATTTAGTTAATTTTCAGAACAGTTCAGACATAGGATCATCTCCTGAGTGAGGATGGGGAAGAGAGGTAGTCTCTGAAGGTCAAGTTCAGAGAATGGTTGTTCCATGTGGGGACAAGTAAGCCAAGATATAGATATAGATATAGATGTATAGAGATACACACAGATATACATATACATATATATCATATATAGATATACATATAATATATACACACATGTATTAATATATGTACACATATACAGATTGTATATACTAGAAATATGTATATACACATAGATATAATTTTGTATATAAAGATTAAAGATATTTAACCTTGTTTAATGTAATCCTAATAGCTAACATTTATTTAGCCTATTAAGATTTACAAAGCACTTTACAAATATTTCTTCTTTATAACTATCATCCTTACAAAAACCCTGGGATATAGTTGCTACTATTATTCCCATTTTATCAATGAGGAAACTGAGGCAGAGAAAGGTTAAAGTGACTCAGCCGTGGTCACATAGCTAGCAAGTGTCTGAATCCAGTTTTGAACTTAGGTCTTCCTGATTCTACAGTCCATCACTCATTCATTGCTCTATCCTCTGAACTATAATAAGTTTATTTACTTATTTATTATATTTAATTACTTATATATTATCCCCTGAACCTGTTGGCAGTCTGGTGAAACCTCTGAATTCTTTTTTAGAATAATAGTTTTTGCCTACATTTGTAATTGAAACAAATGCTAAATTTCAGTTAGAGATTAGTGAAAATGAAGACATATATATATATATATATATACACACACACATATATATACACATACATGTATATATGTATATATAAACATATACATATGTGTGTATGTGTTTATATACATATACAATACTATATATATAGATATAGGTATATATACAATTATATATATATATAATTTTTTCCATCTAAGTTCTTGGACTCTGAATCTCTCTAAGGCTGGGGGTCTGTGGACCCAGCGTTAAGAACCCATAATATAAATCATTAAGTTTCTCCTTCTCTCCTCCTCCCTCCCCCAAAGCATTTCCTTTAATTATCTAGAATGTCTCTCTGCACTGCCCAAGTTTGCTGAATATTCTCTCTCTCTCTCTCTCTCTCTCTCTCTCTCTCTCTCTCTCTCTCTCTCTTTTGTGCTGTGTAGATCTGGTATCTGATATTAAAAAAAAAAACTCACTGTGGTTATAAAGTGAAATCTATGTCTGGCTTAAATTGACTCTCTGAAGGCAAAGGCAAAGAACAAATTATAAATGCTATTATTCTGTCTTTCAGAAAATTAATTTGTATGATCCTAGTACTGTTCACCTAAGGACCTGTAAAAGGCTTTACAAAGATATCATAGAAGCACAATAATTTTCTACCTAAATGAAAACCCAGAGATAATTTGGTTCAAATTCACATTTTATAAATGAGGAAACAGGCCCAGAGAGAATGGGCAATTCAAAGTCACATATTAAGTTGATAGGAGAACCAGAACTAGAACACAGGTCTTTTGATGTGCCTTCCTAGCAGGATACTCTTTACAATATGTAAGCTAGGTTGGTTTAAATGTTTTCTTTGCACTATCACAGAATCACACATACGCACATTTTAAAGGGCCTTCATTTACCATCTAGCTTAACACATACCTGAAAAGAACCTTGGCTATGACAAAATGCAAAAGTGGTATCATACATAGCCTCTTCTTGAAGCCTCTTATTAAGGGGAACCCATTACCTACTGAGGCAATCCATCCCATTTTATCATAGTTCTAATTGTTAGAAAGTTTTTCTTGACATCAAGCCTAAAATTGAAACCCCCATCCTATTAGTTCTGTCCTCTGGTATCAAATAGAGTAAATCTAATCTTTTTTTAATTTTTTTTACAAAATTCCTTCAAATCCTTTGTTATGATGTCCCCCATGTTTCTTCTCTTCTCCAGCCTTAACACCCCCAGATTCTCGTATGGCACAAACACAACATTCACTATTCTGGTAGTCCTCCTATGACTATCATCTAGCTGATTCATGTTCTTCCTAAACTGTGGCATCCAGAATTAACCACAGTGTTCCAGGTGTGGTCTCAGTAGGACAAAACAGAGCCAGAGGAAAAGGTTGATGAGCACACATAAATTTCTAAGGGGTTAGCTGGGAGTACAACATAGTTGAGACTATAATCAGGGTCCCAACACTCCCAGGCCAACCAGTTCTCCCTCAAATACACTGTCTCTTCATTTTATTTCTTGGGGGTCACAGGGGGTTATCCTCATTTTATGCTAGGGAAACTTAGAGGAAGGACAGATCAAGTGACCTTGAATCCAAAGTGAATGAAATAGACTGAAATCTTGTTGATTCAAAATATAATGAAGAAAGTGAGTGAAGTATTTAAATTAGGGGAAGAATATGGCAATGGGAGAAAAGGGGGGATAGGGGTTGCTCAAAATTATGCACTGCTTCAGATTAATAAGAGTTTCCTTTAATCAGAATCTAAATTCATTGAGGACAGAGACTTTTTTTTCCTTGTGTTCTGTCTTTGTGTTTTCTGTGTCTTGAATATACCAGGCTCTTAATCAAGGTTCCTTAAATTGCTAGAATATATTTGGTTAAACTTATATTAAACTGGGTTTTTTTTTCCTTCAGAAGGTTGTTAAGAGAGGAGGGAGCATGTTTTACTTTTATTTTAACCAAACTATTTGGCAACAGTGCTTTGTAGATGGATTGATAAAACATTTATTAGGTAATTACTATGTGCCAGGCACTACCATAAAAGCTTAGGATAAACATTCAAGCAAGCAACACAGTTTCTACCCTCAAGGAGTTATATTTGAATGGGTGAAGACAATATATGAAGAAGAACTTGAAAGTAAGGGGTGGAGGGAGGAGGGACAGATCTGAACCAAGGAAAGGCTATAGACAACAAGCCAGGAGTGAAGGGACCATGGCCTGGGCCCTTCATGAATTGGTAGTCTAGGCTAGGGAATAATTAGTCAGGAGAGAAGGCTTTAAATATAGTAGGTATTCAATTAATTTTTTTGTTGTTTTTGTTTTAAACAAATGCTTTATTAACTCCTGTTTTACATCATTCATTTCCACCAGATTTTGAGTTACAATTTTTTCCCCGATTTTTCCCCTGCCCACCCTCCCAGAATAGCAGTCCCACAAGATATCACTTCCTCCATCCTGCTCTCTCCCAAATCTTCTCCCTTACCCCCTTCGACTTTTCCATTAGAGCAAGGTGAATCTCTGTGCCCCTATGCCTGTACATCTTATCTCCCAATTACATGCAAAAGAGTATTAATAATAGTATTTATATATATTTGAAACATTTAATTTTAAGACCTCGAATTTCAGATCTATTCCCTTCCTCCCTTGTCACCCATTCCCTCTGGGAAGATAAGTAATTCAGTATGTGTTGTACATGTATAGCTATGCAAAATATTACCATAGTAGATATATTGTACAAGACTGCTTATAATTCCCTCCCACCCATCCCACCCCCCACCTGGTCCATTCCCTACTTGATCCTGTCCCTCTTCTATAGTGGGTACTTCCAACCTCCCCTCCCCAAGGATGCCCTCCCATCCATCATCCCTCCTCTCATCCCCCTTCCCCCTATTCTGCTGCAGGTTGAGATATCCCATTTAGTATGTATGTCATTCTCTCCCTGAACCAAATTCAATGAGAATGTGGTTTTGCCTTTTTGCCTTCCTATTCTTCCCCTCCTCTGCAGCCACTTCCCCTTGCTTCTTCTACATGAGATAGTTTACCCTACCCTGTCTCTCCCCATCTCCTCTTGCCACTTTCCTCTCTCACCTCATAATTTCACCCCTTAAGTATCATCCCTTCCCAACAAATTCAACCTATGCCCTCTATCCATGTATAACTGTAAACATATATACACACATTCACATATGTATTCATGTGACCATATACCCTTCTTCCATTATTTTCATACTGAGAAAAGTTTCATCAGTCACAGTTATTGTTTTTCCATGTAGGAATATAAATAGGTTAACTTTGATAAGTTCCTTTTGATTTCTTTTCCCTGATTACCTTCTCAGGTATCTCTTGCTTCTTGTGTCTGGATGTCAAATTTTCTATTCAACTCTGGATTTTTCCTCAAGAATGCTTGAAAGTCCTCTATTCCACTGAATGAACATATTTTCCCCTGAAACAAAATACTCAGTTTTGCTGGGTAGGTGACCCTTGGGTTCATTCCCAGTTCTTTTGCCCTCTGGAATATCATATTCCATGCCCTTCGATCCCTCAGTGTAGAAGCTGCCAGGTCCTGGGCTATTCTGATTGTGTTTCCACAATATTGAAATTGTTTCTTCCTGGCTGCTTGTAGTATTTTCTCCTTGATCTGGGGATTCTGGAACCTGGCTATAATATTCCTGGGAGTTTTCTTTTTGGGATCTTTTTCAGGAGGTGATCTGTGGATTCTTTCAACCTCTATTTTGCCCTCTGGATCTAAAACATCAGGGCAGTTTTCCTTGAGAATTTCTTGAAGGGTGATTTCTAGGTTCTTTCTTTGATCATGGCTTTCAGGTAGTCCAATAATTTTTAAATTGTCTCTCCTGGATCTATTTTCCAGGTCAGTAGTTTTTCCCATGAGATATTCCACATTGCCTTCTAATCTTTCATTTGTTTGGATCTGCTTAACAGCATCTTGATTTCTCATAAAGTCATTAGCTTCCATTTGCTCCAGTCTGACTCTGAAGGAATGAATCTCCTCATTGAACTTTTGAGATTCTTTTTCCATCTGGCAAATTCGACTTTTTAAGGCATTCTTCTGCTCATTGCCCTTTTGGGCCTCCTTTGCCATTTGAGTTAGTCTATTTTTTAAGGTGTTGTTTTCCTCATTCAGGCTGTTGACCCTCATTTCATACTTTTCCTGCATCCTTCTCATTTCTCTTCCCAATTTTTCCTCCACTTCTCTTATTTGATTTTTAAAGTCCTTCTTAAGGTGCTCTATGGCCTGTAACCTGCTCATATTTTCCTTTGGGGCTTTTGGAGCAGGATTTCTGACCTCACAGTCCTCTGACTGTTCCCTGCTTCGATCCTCTTTGCCCCCAAAGCAGGAGTCTAATGTTTCATTTTTCTGTATATTTTGTTTCCTTTGCCTTGGCATGTAGCCACTTGATTACTTGACTTTTGGGCTTGTTGCCACAGTAGAACTCTGCCACCAGACAGGGGAGTTTCGTCCCGAATGTGTGGGGGGAACAACTTCCATTTCTGGCAAGCTGGAAACCTGCCCCACGACCTCCACCCCAGATCACAATCCAAATCCAGGGAGGTTTAAGCAAGAGCGATTACCTCCCCCCCCGCCATACTGATCGCTGGATCTCCCTACAGTTTGCAGGCCAGGAGCTGGAGTCGCTGCTGAAAACTACAAAATGGAATGTCTCCTCAGCGGCTTCTAGCCCCCGGGGGAGGAAGCCGATGCACTCCCCAAATACTGGTCCCAAAGTCCATAGGGCACTAACTTCTCACTTTGTCCTAGGCATGTCTGTGTTGATCATTCTGGAATCACCACTGCTGCTGGCGTTCTGGTCCCTCCAGCTGGCTGCTGGCCCAGCTGCCCTGGGGCTAAAACCCCGGCTCAAGTGGAGCTGGGCTCAGCTCTTCGAGCCCTGTGCTCTGCGCTGCCAGCTCCCAGAGCGCTGCGCTGGCCCTTCCTGCAGGGCTGCTGGGCTGTCCTCAGTGGGAGGTTAGCTTCTCTGTGTCGTTCTTTGAGTGCTGGGGCTCCAGAAGTTGTTCAGAGTCTCCTTTTACATAGTTTGGATGTATTCTGGGGGGAGAGAGCCTTGGGCGTGCTGTTTCTACTCTGCCATCTTGGCTCCACCCCTCAATTAATTTTTATTGAATTATTAGAATTAACTAAACTATTAGACTTAAAACTGAGACTTTCATCATCATATTCCAACCTCTCTGCTCTTTTATAATAGTAACTGCTAAATCTTGTATTATCTTGGCTGTGGCTCCATGGTATCTGAATTCTTTCTTTCCTTTCCTTTTCTTTACTTTTAGTATTTTCTCCCTGACCTGGGAGCTATGGATCTTGGCTAGAATATTCCCAGGAGTTTTCATTTTGCAACCTTTTTCAGGAGGTGATTGATGTATTCTTTCAATTTTAACTTTGCTCTCTGGTTCTAAAATTTCTTGGAAATGTTTTCTTTAAAATTTCTTGAAGTAAGATAACCAAGCTCCTTTTTCTTACTGACTTTCAGGTAATTGAATGATTTCTAACTTATCTATACTCTATCCGTTTTCCAGGTCAGACATTTTTCCTATTGCATATTTCATATTTTCTTCTATTCAGTCTTTAGACTTTGTTTTACTGTTTGTTGATGGCTCATGAAGTCATTAATTTCTACTTGGCCCTTCCACTAGTATTATTTTCTCTGGTGATGTTTTGTATTTTTTTTTTAGCCATTTGACAGTTCTGATTTTTAAGGAGTTTTTTTTTTTTAGTTTTTTTTTTACCTCTTCTACTAACCTATTAATTCTCTTTCATAATTTTTTTATAGCTCTCATTTATTTTTCCCAATTTGTCCTCTACTGCTTTTATTTGAGTTGTAAAATCCTTTTTAAAAATCTCTTTCTTTAAGGCTTCTAGGAATTCTTGTTGATCTTGTATCCATTCCCCATTTTTCATTGAGGCTTTGCTTGTAAATGCTTTTAAATGATTATCTTTTTGTGTGTTTATGTCTTAAGTTTTTCTATCACCACAATAGCTCTTTATAGCCAGGTTATTTGTTGTTGTTTGCTCATTCTCCCAGCCTACTTTTTGACTTTGGATTTTATTAGTTAGTGTGAGGTTGCTTTTTTTTAAATTACTTTTTTTATTACTTCTAGGGGGTGGTGGTAGGAATGACTAACCTGGGCTTTTATATCCTTCTGTTGCTTTCATAGCTCATTTGGGGGGTGGGGGGAAGGTGGGACTATAAGTTTTCAGTACTTCAAAAATGGTGTGATCTGTGGAGAGGTCTATTCACTGCCTTCCTTAATCTACTCTCTGCATATTCCTGACCTAGTTTAGGTCTTGCATGTGGTTGAGTTCCCTTAGACTGCTGCTAGACTCAGTCACAGTTAGTCTATTGAGAGGTTTTTCAGGTTCAGAGTGACTGAATTGTTTTTGGTCTCCCGTACTGATTTATTTTATTGCAGGCTTACCTATGGGGCTAAAGGTTAGAACTTAGTCCCCCTTCATCTCTTGGGATCAGAGCCATATAACTATGTTTCTGGAACTTGTTCTTTGCTTCTTCCTTACTTAGGGCTCCTGCTCCCTTGAGACCATTACCACTTCCTCTCTTCCCTGGAACTATGACCTAGAATTCAGTAATGGGCAACAGAGCTGTCAGATGGCACCTGTTCTTGCTCTTAGTTCTAGTGCAGGGGTCTCCTGGGACCTTTTTGCCCAGGAGTTCAGTCCCTTTACTATCCTTGGGCTTGCTGGGCTGCTCCCTGCTGTTGGTGCCACCTAAGTCCATTGCTACTTCCATCTATTGTGACTGCTTTGCTGAGCTCCTGGGCAGCTTCCATGCCAGTGTCTATAGACCTCTCTGTATTTATTCCTCAGCTGCCCTAGGCTGGAAAAATGATTCATGGTGATTTTTCCTTGACTTTTATGATCAGAATTTGGTCTGGTTTGGACTCTTGATTGGTCATTATTGGGGTCAATGTAAAGGAACTAAGGCAACATTGTTAGCTCTCCCTCCTCCATCTTAACTCCACCCTTCCCTGACACTTCCATCATAACCATTGGCATAGGATGTTGACAAATTTTCACTTTATGGTTTTATATGATATGGCAAAATGCCACACCAATTCCCCATCCACTTGCTCTGTGTACAGATAAGTAAAGTCTCCATTTGTTGTGCAACAGTGGACTAATATACAACATTAACTGTATAACCCAAGGAGTTGACTGAGATTTCCCATTCAAGACTGGCTAAAATATCAGAAATCTCACACATTAAATGATTCTCTGATGATATATTTCCTACTATATCTTTCCTAAATCATTTCCTATGATTTAGTAAATGACTATTCTCACTTGAGGGTAGAGCATAAGGAGTTTCCTGTTTTCTACTTCTGTTGAATATTTAACATTAGACAACGAATGTAGCTAATGTTGGAAATGATCCTGTTGGAAATTAGGCCTTTTTGAGTGGGTGAACAAAATATATTTAAGTAGTAAAGGATCTGTAGTTTCCTTTTTAGCTGCTAAATGTGTCTTAAGTGAATCATAGTGGTGAAGATGACAGAAAAAGGCCTATGCAGGCAAACCAGGTAGAAACTGGGCCTGGCAAATTAAGTCCCATGAATTGTCATAGCGTTAGGAGTATTAGGGCATGAGTCATCTGTTTTCAATTTTGAAAATGCATTAGACATATATTTTTGCCATGATAGTCATTGTAGATAAAGAGAAAGGCCACACAATTTTGTATGTAGGTGGAGATACCAGGCCGTATGAGGCAATTACTTAATACAATGTTTTGCATAGATCCATGAGCAAGTAGGTATTTAGGAAATGTATTTTGATGATAATGAGTGCCAAATTTTGGCACTCTCACAAACATTTCACTTAACAATGTGAAGTCTGGTATATTTTCTAGTTCAGCACTAGATTGGGGGCCAGAGGAAACCTGGTTTGAAGTTCCAGATCTGTTGCTATTTATGTGACCTTGTGCAATTCACTTAACCTTTCTGGGCCTCAAATGAAAATGTTACCCAGTTTCTAAGACCATTCAAAATTCTATGAAACAACTAATTTCTTTAAAGTTTTTAAAAGAATGTACAGATATTAATTTAATTTAGTTTCCCATTAGTGGAAAGCTCAATCGAATGTTGCAATGTCATGGCCAGCTGTCAAAAATGATTTATGTCATCACTTAACTTTAAAAGTAGTAGTACTTTACATTTTATATTTCAATAAGAAAACTCTTCTAGGATGAAATTCTATTTCTGATTTCTAAGTTTGATTCTTAGCTTTATCATAGACTTTGACTTTCCAGTTCAGCTGTTTGATTTGTGGGTGCCATTTCCATTTGTGATGTGTTAGCCAATGAACAGCTGATTTAATAATCATTAAGAGCCTCCACTACATAGCAATGACTGAAATGTCGTTTCTTTAGATCAATAGTATCGTTTTATTTTACTGTGGAAATAAATCATTTTACCACTTGGTTACCAAAATGTTAAGACTCTCTGGATCAATGACACAAGCCTATGTTATCTTCAGATTGACTATGTGAGTCTGTAGATCATCAATCAAATCAACGTTAATTAATCTAACTTAATGGAATACCACCTAATAAAAAATACTCTTTAAAGAAAAACATAGTTGAGTAGCATAGGGCTTTTCCCTTCTTAAATACTAGCTAATCCATTACAATAATGTTTCTCAGCCTTTGCTGGCTGGCTGAGGCCTTCCAGTCCCTTGGATTTTGGAAAAAATCTCTTCTCTGCTTTTTCTGCCCAGTTTCTTTTAGAATAATAATAATAAAAAAGATATAAATTATAGTGAGAGACCATCTTCACCAGTTTTTCAAGGCACAGACCAATAAGCAGGTTGACTCTATAACTGGCCATATTTCTTTGGAACCCAGAAAATCCCTGACATATAAAAGACCATATACAAAGCATTGCCAACCCTGCTGCTCTGATCCTCCCCCATCTGCCTGAACTGCTGGCTTCCCTGCTGCCACTGCTGTGGAGACCAGAGCAAAAAAAATGTGTGCTTTGAGGGGAAAAATTGGAGTTACAGAATTAGAAGAATCAAGTTTTCCACAGAGACTTGCTGTGAAAAACAGGGATGCTGCATCGAAGCTGATGATGGTGGGGCAGGATTGGCCTGTCCAGTGGTTTTCCCTCAGTCCAGATATCTCTCCTGATACATTCCATTTCATTTTGACTTTGTAGCCAGAAGAACCAGCATCATGGCACAGTAGATATAAGACCAGCACCGGAAGTAGGAAGATCTACATTCAAGGCCTCCCAGACACATACTAACTATGACTTTGAACAAGTCATTTCCCCTGTCAGAGAGGAGATGCAGAGCTGACAGCTCTCCCAGGAGCTGTAACATCCTGAATTCCCTACATTGATAAAATAGTAGGCTCAGGCTCCTCCCTCTTTTCCCCAACCTGAAATTTCATCCCTTAGAAATCAATTTAGTTTAACAAGTTTCTGCTTTTGTAGATTTCAGTGGAATAAAGGTCATCAGCCATTCAGACCTTCCCATGGATTACTTTGGACATGTTCACTGGGAACAGGTATACCAGAGTAATGGAAGTTTTTAGTGGTAGAGAAAAAAGTGGGATAATTTTGGAGTGTGGATATTTTAGAGGATGGGGCAGGCTTAGGTGGGGTGTTATAGGGCTACCTTCTTCTTCTTCCTCTTACCTGTATTGTACAGACCCGGGTGCATAATTCATACTAGACTATGTAGTTCAATAACAGAGCTACAAAGATTTTTGTGGACTGGTCACTACCTACAGTATTGTTTATAAGAGGGCAAATGTGATTTGAACACCAAAAATAGCCTAAAAATCTTTTTTTTTTTTTTTTGGAGGGGGGTAATGCAGGGCAATTGGGGTTAAATGACTTGCCCAAGGTTATACAGCTATTAAGTGTATCAAGTGTCTGAGTCCAGATTTGAACTTAGGTCCTCCTGATTCCAGGGTTGGTGCTCTATTCACTACGCCACCTAGCTGCCCCCTAAAAATCTTCAAAGTGAATGAAATAAGCTCATGAATGGGAGGGAGGGATGGGAAAAGGGGAACTGCTTCAATAAACAAACTATTGCAAAGAAAAGCAATTTCAAGCAGAAAATGATATAATAATGGAAATCATAGACAAATATTTTAGTAACTGAATGTTCATAAAAAGATTACTTTTTATTAAGATGTGTCATTTGAAATTATTTTAAAAAAATGTTTCCACAGTGTAAAACTCTTTCATCTTCAGGCTGAGTGTCTACCGTAGCTCTTTTCCTGTGGCAAGTGCAGGGAAACAGGGTTCAAACACTTGATTCTTAGCTTTACCACTCCCTAATTGTGTGATTTCAGACAAGTCACTAACCAGTGCTGTATATTATCACAGAGATCAAGATCATTCCTTTCCAAGGTGCTCATGAGGAATCTTTATTTACAGTATATTTGAAAAGGGAAGCACAAAGAGATCATGAAGGGGGCTGTTTTAGAAACATGGGCCATGTTTCAATGCTTATTTCAAAATTATTTTTATCTTCCTCCATGACTTGAATAAATGATCAGACTGACTTTTGGGAGAAGATTGGGCAGAGATTCACTATGGGAAGACCTTTGGGTAGACGGTTGAGAGGTTCTATTCTTGGAGTAGTGTATGGAGGAAGAAAGGCTTTGAAACTGATCAGACTTGGACCTGGAAATCAGACATTTGAGATCATCTAGTTCAATCCTTCATTAACATTGATAAGGAAACTGAGCACCACAGAGGTTGTCCAAGGTCACCTAGGTAGTAGGTGATTAGGATTTGAACCCAGCTAACTTTGACTCTGAACCTGTAGGTGGCATAGTGGATAGAATGCTGGGCCTAGAGTCAGGAAGACCTCAGTTCAAATCCAGCCTCAGATGCTTACTAACTGTGTGACCCTGGGCAAATCACTTAATCCTATTTACCTCAGTTTCCTCATTTGTAAAAGGAACTAGAGAAGGAAATGGCAAACCACTCCAGTATCTTTGCCAAGAAAACTCCAAATGGTGTCACAAAGAGTTGAACAAGACTTCAATGACTAAACAACTCTGGCTCCACATCTAATCAACCAATCAGTCAACAAACATGTATGAAGTGCCTTCTATGTGGCAGACCCTTTGCCACATACTAGGAATATGAAGAGAAAAAATGAAATCATTCCTGCTTATAAGGCTTCATACTTGTATGCAGTACAATTGTACTGTGGAAGGAGATTTGTATACATTACTTGTCTGTAGAGAATTAATATATACACAATAAATGCAAAATAGATACAGGTAGTTAAATATAAGGTTGTTCTGGGAGTGAGGGCCCTAGGAGTTGGGTTCCCACAGTGTTTCATAGGGAAAGATTTCAAGTAGAAACATTTGTTTGGGTTGAGTTTTGAAGAGAGAGATTCTAAGAGTTAGAAGTGGGGAGGGATCAGATTCCTGGTATGGGGGGAAATGTCTAGTGGAAAGTCATGGAAATAGGAGATAGAACAGGGGTGGGGAACCTGTGGTCTTGAGGCCGGCCACATGTAGCCCTCTAGGTCCTTGGGTGTAGTCTTTTGACTGAGTCCAGGTTTTACAGAACAAATCCTTTTGTTAAGGGAATTTGTTCTGTGAGGTTTTGATTCAGTCAAAGGGCTGCACTTAAGGACCTAGAGGGCCACATGTGGCCTTGAGGTCTCAGATTCCAATCCACCCCTGGAGAACGTCATATGAGGAATGAGAAAAGTGCAGTTTGGCTGGATTGTAGAGTTCTGGAGGGGAAGAAATGGATAACAAGTCTATGAAAAATGAATTGGGGTCAGGTTGTGAAGGTTTTTATATGCCAAAAAGAAGAATTGATATTTTATTCTTGTGGTATACTTTGCCATATACTGATTGTATGTTCCTTGAGGGCAGAAATACATTTTTGTTTATTACTCCCCAGTGCCTAGCATAGAGCCTGGTAGATGTAGACTCCTAACTAATGCTTGTTGATTGGTTTACATGGAAGGCATTCTATTCCATCATTTACAATTTCAAATAGCACAGGAATAAACTACTAACTCAAAGCTCTTGACTTCAGAAGTGTCCTGATTGTAAAACTATGGAGTTTGGGTTCATAATGGTCTTTTCTTCATTCTGTACTCTCTTTCTTTCCCCTTTAATTTCATTTTTTCCTTCTCTATTTGATCCTATTTCATTATCCCATTAAAGAGGGTCCCATGGATGATCTGAAATGCTGCTTTAGTCTAGCCTTTAGGAAATTGCTTTACCCATGTTTAACTTTGCCATTAAAATTAGGTAATAAGTTTTAAGGAAATCCAGCTGAATAGTCCAACCTGCTTAACTATAACAACCACCTTTATAAACTAAGCACATGCATACTCATTTTTGCTGTCTTGAAGAAACTGTGGTTCTCATTTTCTGCTGAGATGAAGGGAGAATAATGTAATGGAGTAAGAAGGTCATGGTCAGATCTCTTTCTCTCTCTGGCCTTTATCTTCCTCTTCTGCAAAATGGAGCTGATATATGTAGACTGCCTCATGGGGTTATTGTAAAAGTAGATGTGCTTGGAAAGCTATAGCTGAGGACTGTTGTTAATATTACATGAGGCTGAAGCCACTCTTGCAAAAGATTCTTTTTTCCCATAGGAACAAGGTAATCACTGGGAGTTATATTCATGACCAACAATCCAGATATGACCAACTAAATATCATAAAACTATCATAAAAACAAAGATAATGGAACCTCCATCATGATTTAAATCTCTATAACTCTGTCATCATTTCAAATAGCACAATGATGCTTTAAGTCCACTGAGACAGGAATAGATGTATCATGGATATTGTTTATACTGGAGCCCCAGTATTCTAGAAATTGTACAAACTTGGGGCAGGTAGGTGGCACAGTGAGTACAGCACCAGTTCTGGAGTCAGGAGGACCTGAGTTCAAATCTGACCTCAGACACTTAACACTTACTAGCCATATGACCTTGGGCAAGTCACTTAGCCCCAATTGCCCTGCCTCCCCCCCTGCAAAAAGAAAAAAGAAAAGAAAAAGAAATTTACAAACTTTAGTGGTGATTCTCAGTATCTCTGCTCCTTTTTCCATCACTGTACTACCTTGACTGTAGAATTGAAAATTTAGTATTTTTGTTTCACAGGTGACCTTCCTTCTCCCTTCTTTCTCTCTCATTCATCACCTAGTTGCCAGCAGGGGTGATGATTGTCTCTGAACTTAGCTAGAAGGGACCTCGAACAGTATATGTTTTCTTTCATCAGGACTGTTCTCAAAGCCTTTCTAGCTTGGCAGGTAGAGTTTTCTAGGTATAAGTAGCTTGTGTGACCTTTGAAAAGCCAAGGTCCCAATGAGGCATAAGCAAAGAATATGAGTAGGAAAGTGCAGAGAGAATTGTACACATATCAAAGTGTGCATTCAGCACATAAGAATGATCACATTACTGTTTGGGATAAGTTTGATCTATCCCAAACTAGATAGGTATATAAATAGTAATGAAATATTGTATTAACAATAACATTTCCTTATTTGAATTTTGAAATAATGAAAAGGACTCTGGGACTAGGAAATGCAGGTGAATGGCCCAACTCTATGACTCACTTGACTATTTCACAATTCCGGACCTCTGTTTCTCCACTTGTATAACTGGAGAAGGGTGAGGATTTGGGGAGAAGAAAGGTTCATGAGCTCTTAATTTCCTTTTAGCTGAATGCTTCTAATTTATAAATGATTCTTGGAGATCCCTGGGTGATATAGTGGAATGAGTGCTGAGTTTGAAATCAAAGGAGCTGGATTTGAAATCTATCTCTGCTACTTGTTTTGTCTGTAGCACAGGTTGCATAGTCACTTAATCTCTCTATGTTCCAGTTAGTCAGCAAACATTTATTAAGTGCTTACTATATACTAGACACTCTGCTAAGCACCGAGGATACAAAGGGAAGCAAAAAAGGGGTCTCTTCCCTCAAGGATATAACATTCCAATGATAGATAAAACATATAAATAATCAGGCCATTCACCTGCATCTCCTAGTCCCAGAGTCCTTTTCATTATTTCAAAATTCAAATAAGGAAACATTATTGTTAATCCAATATTTCATTACTATTTATATACCTATATATCACATAAGATATATACAGAGAAGATGGAGGGTAATCTCAGAGGGGAAGACAGTACCAGAATGTGTGTGTGTGTGTGTGTGTGTGAGAGAGAGAGAGAGAGAGAGAGAGAAAGTGAAAACACTCCAAACATAGGGGTTACTCAATTCCAAAGAATGGGGATGGGAGATGGAGTGTTAAATGCTGGGCAAGAGACAGAAGAGGGCCAGAGAAGCTATATCATAGGGTGCATGGAAAGGAGAAAAATTTTAGAAGAATAGATATATAGGAAGAGTTCAGGTTGTGAAGAGCTTTAAAAACCCACAGAGGACTTTACATTGGATCCTGGAGGTAATAGGGAGCTGCTGGAGATTACTGAGTAGAAAAGTAATATAGCAGACCTACTCTTGAGGAAAAACACTTTGGCATATGAGTCGAAGATGGATTGGAATGGGTAGAGACTTGAGGAAGAATTATGCTTTCATGATCCTATGATCCTCTTCAAAGGATATTGTGGCAACTGATAAAATGTAAGAAGTAAAGAAGAGTATTAAAAAATGACAATGATGAAACCCAGATGAGTGGAGAAATGGTGGTATCTTTAGCCAAATCAGAAAAGTTGGTACTTAAAAAAAAGGTAAGCTTAGTTTAGGAATTGTTGAACATGGTTTTCCAGCAGGACATCTGTAGCAGCAAGCACCCCAATATCCCCAGGGTAGCTGCCAATATAGGTTCTTAGATCTGCTTTTCAAAAGGAAAGCAACTCAAATTGGGTTAACAAGCTTACTTTAATCAAACAAACATACATTACCTAGTTCAGGGGGAGAAGGTCAGCACCCCAAACTTCAGAGTTACAGAACTTACAGATCAAACAGACAGGCTTCCAAACTGTCCAACCATTATATCAATACCAAATCACAGTTACCAGAGAGGGAAGCATCAACATCTGGGTTTTCAAAGCCGGGGGGCTCTCAACAACGGCTTCCCAGAGTCTCATCTGGTCAAATCATACAACACTTCTCAAAGTGAGCCCCAAAGCAAAGCCTCTCATCAGAGTTTATATAGCCTTCTCCTGGCTCAGAGAATGTAACCACCCTCTTGACCCACTGCCCAATCACAAAGTATCAAGGTGTGGTCATTCCTGAAAACCAAGCCTCCCACCACAGGCTCCATGTGACCACATTCAGCCTATTAGGAGACAGAGCATATTTTCAAATCAAGGAAGGTTTTCAGAGTCTCTTAAAGCCAATCAAAGTCTCTTAAGCCAATCAAAGGGCCTAGGGGCAGGGAAGATCTTTAATTCTGCATTTCCATTACAACATCCAAATGGAAATATGTAGCAGGTGGAGGGGGGAGAAAATGGATTTGTAGTCAGAGGACTTGGATTCATATTAGACCTCTTCAATCAGTGTGAACTTAGGCAAGTAAATGAAATTGTCTGGCTCTGAGTTACTTCAGTTATAAAATGAGAGGATTGAACTTTAAGATATTTATCTACTCTAAATATGCAATCTCAAGAGGTGCATCCATGAATTCATGTAAGATGCGACAGGAGAGGAAGATATGTAATTAATCTTCAAAGAGGTAAAAACCAGATGTCAGAGAGTAGATGAGATTGTATAGGGAGTAAAGAAAAGAGGGCCAAAGACAGCCTTGAGAGACACTTCTGATTAGATTGGGGGAAGGGAGAAAGGATGTTGAAGAGAAGATCAAGGCTGTGCTATCAAGGAAGGAGACACCAGTCAACAATATCTTTTATTTTTAGTACGTGTATGAGAGACACTGCAGTTAGAAAATGGATTAGGCCCTGAATTAAATAGGAGAAGAATGGGCCAGATTCCATTTGGGGACATGAATGTTTTCTTTTTTTAAATGACCTTAAGCATCTCTATAGAACAAAAACTTATCTTTTTAAATTGAGTATCACTCAAAGGACAATGGGAGACACAGGAAGCAGGCTGAACCACATGGAACAGGGAATTTTTCGGGAGAAGAGGTGTGAAGGATGGCCTAAGGGAAGGGGGTATCCAGAAGAAAAGATGTCACAGAGAACAAAATTATGGAGTAGTGGATAAACAGCCTTTGTCCTCAACTGGGTATTCATATGATATCAAGAGAAGACATGGAAAATTCCCAGTATTTTTGGGAGGAAGGCTCCTTGTGGTAGAAGGACACAAACAGGAGTCCCACAGGACAGGTACCCACAGGGCGTGGGTGGCTTGTGAGTTGCATTATTGGTGACAGAACCTGCATTTCCATTTTATAGATGAGGAAATAGCATCAGATAGGCTAAGTGACTTGTCCACGATCAAACTGCTAGTAAGTGTCTGAGACAGGACTTCAACTGAAGTCCCTGGCCTCAAAGACCATGGCTCTAAGCTCTTCAGCAAGCTGCTTACTTTCTATGGTCAATTCTGTAGATGGGCTGAGGAGGATAAAGACAGAGGGAAGACCACTGAGTATGGACTAGAAATCTTTGAAAGGTACATGTCTATTTGAGAGATTTGTGGAGATATAATCCATATTGCAATGGGTGGAGGAGTGGATGTTGAAGGTTTCAAAGGCAGTGTGGTGGTGAGGCAAAAGCAGGAACACCTGGTATGAATCCCAGCTGTGATACATTGTCAACAATGTGTGACTTAGGTAAGTTACTGAAGTTCCCTGGGTGCCCTTTCCTCATCTCTAAAATGATGAGGGTAAGGAGGACTAGAAGATAGTCTCGAATCTCTCAATTTGTGGGCTTATCACTTTCATGGGCTAGGTCACTTGCAAAAACAGACAAACCTACAAATGGAAGTCTGAAGGGCTGCTTTTCCTTTTTTCCCCCTCTATAATTTTCCTTGTAGCAAGAAGAACTTTTCAAGGACACTCCATTGGTCTTAGGAGCCTCTTACAATTAAGATGTTTTTAGCTGTAAAAATAACCACTGCAACACCTGATGTCTTAAAGCCTCATTAAGGCCCCTTCAGTTGTGCAGTTGCAGTGAACAGGAAGCCCTTGAATCTGGCACTCCTCATGATCCCTTCTTTATTTTCTTTCTTTCTTTGACAGTCTCCTGCCCCCCAAACACAAAGCCTACTTTAAAGGGAAAGGGGAAGGCATGAAAGAAAAGCATGAGAGATGTGATGAAAGTATAGTAAAAGAGGATTGAGAAGAGGGCTCCTTTGCCTTGGAGGCAGTTTGTGGATTAGTTGCATGGATTTGATTTTCTCTGTCTTCGTCCCTCTCTGTATCTCTATTTCTCTCTCTCTCTCTCTCTCTATCCTTATCTCTGTCTCTGTATCTGTCTCTCTTTCTCTCTTACTTCTTGTGGCTTTTCTGAATCAGGGCCCAGTAGCAGAAACTACTGCCTCAGTGATTGAAGATATCAGGAAAAGAAGCTTAGGTTTTAATTAGTAATCCCTGAAAGAAGGGAGCACTGACAACAGACCCTCTCTAAATCTCTCTGGCAAGTAGACTTCTGTTCTTCTTGAAATGAAAAGATCTATAGAGTTTTCTTAGGTTTTTTCTCTATACTCTGTGGTCCTCAAACATTTCATCTTAGTTTAAGTATGCTAAAGGAATCCATTCCCATCCGAGAAGCACAAACTCTAAGTAGCTTCCATTTTGTCCTCAGATGGGACAGGAAATACAGGAGACAAGCTTAAAATTTCATATGCACTTATTTCACTGTCAATATTGGTTTGCAATTCTGCTAAATCCTGGGATAAGTGCGGCTATAAAATCTGCTCTGTTTTACAGCTTTATGACCATATACAAGCCAGTCACAATCCAGGCTGTGTTTCATTTCTGATTCTTCATTATGCCTTTGGCTCTCAACCTCCTTTGAATGAATCTCCTTTAATGTTTCATATTTCCTGTGGAAGAGATTGAGTCAGTCTGTCTTATATCTGAGCAAAGTCTCTCACCTTGTCTTTGGCATCCTGAGATTTGATTTTGGTCTCCACCAACTCAGGTGTGTTTATTCCTGCCACATGCTAAAATTAAGCATATTGGAATTTGTGACTAATATTCCTCATTTGGTGCCAGACATGACTAGACTTTAAGTTGACTTTGGAGATGTTGAACAGCTATATTCCTTACATTGTAATGAACATCGACCTTCACCTCGAGTTGTTTGTTTGATAACTAAGTTTTTGATCATCAAATGAGATTATGTATGTGAAGGCATTCCAAAAAGCACAAGGGTTGAGAAAAATGCAAGAAATGACTATGTACTTTCACTGTTGATTTTTATCATTTAAAAGATAAATGCATGCCATTGCCCTGGGACCTGAGACAATGATTAAAGAAGTTCTCATGATTCCTATTAGTGAGGGAATCATAGAACGGTAGATAAATGGCTTTTGAAGGGACCTTAGAAGCTATTTGGTCCAACCTCTTGATTTTACAGGTGAAAAATGCCCAGAGATTTCCCCAAGGTTGAGAGAAGGGGTAAAAGCAGGTTTTGAAGCCCGGTCTCCTGACTTCAGTGCCACTTCTCTTTTCATTATGACATGCTGTTTCTAGAGTTGGAAACCCCAGGTCATCATATTTTGATTGCTTTTTAATGTTGCTTTCGTGTGTGTGTGTGTGTGTGTGTGTGTGTGTGTGTGTGTGTGTGTGTGTGTGTATTTAGTGGCTAGACAGTTGTTCTGGAAATCAGGAAAGATATTGGATCAGATCCCACCTCAAGTCACATACTGGCTGGGTGACCCTGGCAAATCATTTAACCTCTCAGGGCTCTAGGCATCTCTCTATGACTACAAGTTGCAGAGAAAGTGTTGACCTCCTCCCTGGGAGTTCCTTATGCCAAGCCAAATCAAGCCAACAAGCCTTTAGTTAAGCACCTACCCTATGCCAGTCTTAGTGCTGAAGCACTAGAGATACAATGAAAAGCAAAAAACAGCCCCTGCTCTCAAGGAGGTCATGGGAGTTTGTTCATACAAACAACCGTGTAAAACAAGAGATAGACTGGATAAAATGAGATCATCTTAGAGAGAATGCCAGTGAAACCACAGATCCAGTCTCCTTCCCTGTCCCGTTCACTTACATTATTATGGTCACTGTAAGATGTACGGGTCTCTTGTTTCTCTGCATCCGTTCACACTAGTCTTGTCATGTCTCTCTGAATTCTAATTTGTACTTTAACTGGGGACAATAATACTCTATTACATCCACATAGCAGTTTATTCCCAATGGTTGGGCACCTGATTTGCTCCCAGCTTTGTGTTTGCTTCTACAACAAATGAAGAACCAAGATTTAAACAGAGAGCCTTACATGACAAATCCATTATTCTTTCTACCACCATCCCACATCTGGATCTATAACTAGCATATAAAGAGGCACAGAGACATAAACTACTTGGGAAATATGGAGGATTTCATCTTGTTTTCTTCTTGTGACAGCTTGGCTAGAAGATAGAAATTTCTCATATTATCTTTATTGTCCTCATATGAGAGTCATTCTTTTGCCAAAAACCTTTCAGAAACAATTTTCTGTTCCAAGGAATGCCACATCCAGTCAATATTTTTCTCTCCAAAATGTTCTCAGTAAGTCTTTTCCCCTTTTACTCTCTTTCTTCCTTGTTTCTCTCTCTCCCCACTCCTTTTTTTCCTTCCATCTCTCTCTTTATCTCTCTCCTTCCCTCCATCTCTCCCTCCCTCTCCAATCCTTCCTCCCTCCTTCTTCCTTTTTCTCTTCCATCTCTCTCTCCTTCCCTCTTCATTCATCTCCCACTCTGTTTCTCTCTCCCTTTACTTTTTCCTTCTTTCTCCCTCCCTCCCTATATGTTCCTCCTTCCTTTTCTGTTCTTCCCCCTCTCCCTCCCCACCATCTTCTCTTTCTGTCAAGTCTCTGTACCCTGAAGCTTGTTATTTGGGATCTCTGCATGCTTGTGTGCAGTAGGAAAGTCAACCAGTCAGTTCACCTGGGTTCTAATCTCAGCTCCACTTCTAACTAACTGGGTAGCCTCTCAGAATCTTCACCTATAAAATGCAAATGGTGGACTGGAGAGGAAGGACTAGATCTCTAAGACTCCTTCCAACTCTAACATTGTGTGATTATTAAATGCTTGCTGAACTTTTGAAGAAAAACTTCAAGAACTTCAATGCTTGAGAACCAGAGGCTCTCAACCCACTCCTTTTCTCAAATACAGTGCCAAAGAGTTGGACAAAGCCTTATTCTTTAATTCTCTTCTCCCTCGGTTCCATGGGAAAGTTTCATTTGTACTCCATCACTCTAACATACAAATCACAAGTTTATAGATTGCTTGTCATTAATTACATTTTTAGGTTGGCTGCTTCCTGGTAAAATATGCACAGGTACCTTATTTTCACTATTAAGTTATCTCCAACCTGCACTGCCGAACTGACTACTTATGGAATGGTTTCCTAGGAACAACTAATCCTATCCATGAGTTCTTATTATCTCCTTTCTGCCCCTGTCCTTAAGTTTAAGGTTCATCTTGCTTTGGGGTCTGTAACTTTCTGTACACTGAATACACAATCTCTGGTTTGACCCTGTCAGTAGGGAAAATATGATAATGATGAAGGTGGTATGTAGATGGCTGCATTTTTTTTTTTTATTTTTGTCTCCAGTTTATAACACAATGCCTGGCACACAGTAGGCATATTATAAATCATCACAGGATCATAGATCAAAATCTGGAGGGGACTTCAAGGCCATTGAGTTTAAACTATTTTATAGATGAAGAAACTAAAGCTCAGAGCTTCAGTTATTTTAAATTAATCACAGTGTTAGTCTTAATGTTGAATTAGTCACAATGTTAGTAATTATCAGAATTTGAACTTAGGTCTTCCAAACTCCAAGCCCAGTGTTATGTATTTCCCTTTCATTTGTTGTTGTTCAGTCATTTCAGTTGTGTCCTACTCTTCCTGACCCCATTTGGGGTTTTCTTGGCAAAGACCCTGGAGTGGTTTGCCATTTCCTTCTCTAGCTCATTTTAGAGAAGACAAAACTGAAGCAAACAGGGTTAAGTGACTTGCCCAGGGTCACATAACTACTAAGTGTCTGAGATCAGATTTGAACTCATGAAGATGAGTCTTCTTTACTCCAGGCCCAGCATTCTATCCATGTGCCACCTAGCTGCCCAATGTATCCACCTAGCTGACTCTAAATGGTTGTTGATTGATTGATTAAATACTAGATAGGAGAATGGATTTTTAAAAAGCTAATAACACTTAATAATTACATTTAAAAATACTAAATGAACATCTTAAATTTTAGTTCCAGATCTCCATCCTATCACCCTAACTTAGACACATAAGGAAATGAAAACAAATGCCTTGAATCATTTTTTAATATCTGCTCATTAATTATAATTTACATAAAGCATAAGAGCTTGAATTTAATGTCAGAAGTGATTATAGCAAGGCAGCAAATGTATAATATGGAAATAACTTTTTTTTTCTTAAACCATTTTGGGTAACAGTGCTAAGCCATTAAGATTATAGGCGCTGGAAACAATTGCATGAAATAGAATATTCTCAACCCATTTTCCTGCTGTTCCTAAAAAATGTGTATGCTCCTGTCTTATTAACATCTAGATGCTTTTAGCCTCAGCTGGGCTGTTCCTGTGACACAGTTATTCTTTTATTCATCTCTTACAACTCCCTCTCATGGTCACTGCAGCAGGTGTTCCAAGCCTTTCCACTCAGCTCAATCCCTCATCTCCACACAGGTTCTGCTTTTCTCTCAGAAAATGACCTCCTCTCCTATTTTACTGGGAAGACTTAGGGCATGGAATAGGAATACCATTGATTCCCATCATTTGCCCTTAAAAACTTCTCTCTTTCTTTACACCTTCTTTCCAGCTTTCTTCCATTTTCAGAGATGGGGGAGGGGGAGGAGGAGGTATCCTTTGAAAAAAAAAAAACAACCCAAGGCTTTTGATTTTTTGTTTTCTCCTGATTTCCCTGGGACTTTGGTACATTGATGCTCTCTTTTACATCTTCAATTTCTTTTAAATCTTCATTTCTTTTACTCTGTGGCCCTTTCTTCTCTGTTTAAAAAAGAAAAACATGTTGACCTTATGACTTCTAAACAAAACATAGCAACCTTTCCCTCATGCCTCCAAGTCTTTTCTAACCCTCTTATTGCCCCAGGTCACACCTTTTTTTTTTTCTGCTTAACATCTACAGTGAAAACCATCCATGCTTCCATATGGTTTGTGATTCTTTTCTATATCCCCCCATAAATTGGCCATAGGGTGCCTACCCATTAAGGATCTAGGGACCTTCTTTGCTTCAACTTAACATTGTATCTATACCAAATGGAGCCTTGTGTGCACCTCATCTGTTATCCCTTACTCTTGTGCTGTGAATGACGTATCTTTTCTTTTCTGGCCATACATTTCTCTGCTGTCATCCTTTACACTGCTTCTGCTGCATAATTCTTTGTTTGAAGTGTGTGGCAGCTTGCTCTTGGCCACCATGTCTCTTTCTATCACCCTCTGGGTGATTACCATCTTTACTTCTTCAGAGAATTTAACATTTTACAACTTGAAGAAGTAAAGCATCACCAGAAGAATATTAGTATTCTTAGAAAGATAGGTTCCAGGGAGAAGCTTAAGGTCATTAAAAAAAAGAATGTAGTTCCTCAGAGGTAATCTGGCATGCTTTTCTCTTGTTTGGTCCTAGGCTCAGCACATTGCCCAGTGGCAGTATCTCTCCTACAGATGATACTGGTGAGGTGTTGACTGGTCTCTCTCTCCTTGACAGTATGGCCTCGTTGTTTTCAACATTCTTTCTTTGTCTATTTTGTTGGCACCCTTTCCTCTTCCCAACACCCAAACTGGAAGTACCTCTCAAGGTTCTGTCTTTGAGTTTCTTTCCTTTATTCTCTGGATGATCTCATCTGTTCCCTTACCTTCAGTTATAACTTTTATGTAGATTAATTCCAAATGTATATCTCTAGTCAAATCTTTTATGAACTTGTATCTCAACGGGATCCTATGAAAGGCATGTAGTCCAACCTCTTCATTTTGTAGGTCAGGAAACTGAGACCCAAAGAGCTTAATTTCTTCCCTAATGTCAAACTGGTAGAAGTAGTCCAAGCTGAATCTAGGCCCTCTGACTCCAAATCTATGCTACCCTCCTCCACCCACTGCTTACTAGACATCTCAACTTGAATGTCTTCTAACCACTTCTAATTCAATATATCCAATACAAATCCATATCTCTAACACATTTTAAATTTCCTTTTTTTCTGCTAATGCCATGAACATTTCTCCAAATCACTTAGGATTGAAACATTATTATTATTATTATTTTGCTTTTTTGGAGGGCAATTGGGGTTAAGTGACTTGCCCAAAGTCACACAGCTAGTAAGTGTGTTAAGTGTCTGAGGCTGGATTTGAACTCAGGTCCTCCTGACTTCAGGGATGGTGCTCTATTCACTGTGCCATCTAGCCACCCCTCTTAGTATTATTTTTTAATCATCTTTCCTTACTCCCTACATTTTACCACCTTCCCAGTCCTTGAATTAGTGTTTCTATCAAACACTTGAAGAGACAGTACAGTATAATGGAAAGTGCTCTAAAATTGGTACCAATTTAGACATAGGGTCAAATCCCACTTACTAGTTGTGTGATCATAAGAAAGTCACCTGTTCGCTTAGCTTGTTTCCTTGTCTGTGAAAGAATGATGATAATATCTGTTGTATCGGTTCCCAAGGTTGTTTTGAGTATTAAATGAGTGTGCAAAACATTCTGCAAACCTTTAAGAGTTAGATTAATATCAGCTATTATTATTTACCCATCATTTTCTATCACCAACATCTTAGACGGTTTTAATATTTACCGTCCTCCAACAGTGACCTTCCAAATTCTCTGTTGTGTTCAAATAATCATAGCATCTTAGTGTAGGAACTGACCTGAAGCATGAAGCCCATCTATGACACCCCCATGGAATGATCATTCTACTGCCAGTTGAAGATTTCTAGTGATAGGGAAGTCAATCTTCCTCAAGGCAATCCATTTCTTGTAGACAGCTCTAATTAGTCCTCCTTCACCTTTTGGGATCAAGCAGAATGGATCTGATTCTTCTCCCATGGGATGGGCAACCCTTTCCAGTACTTAAAGGCAGCCATCAATCGTGTGTTCACTAAGTCTCTTCTTCTCAATTTTAAACATCCCTAGTTCCTTCATTTGATCTAATGATGTATGTCTGAGCCCCTTTACTATTCCAGTTGCCATGCTCCAGATGAACTTTGGCTAATGAAATCACCCCCTCATATTTTTGTACAACAATAAATGATGAGTAGGAAGATTTCAGAAAAACCTGTAAAGACAAATAAACTGATACAAAGTGAAATGAGCAGAACCAGGAGAACATTGTACATGGTAACAACAACATTGTGTGATGATCAACTATGAATGACTTAGGTGTTCTCAGCAACGCAATTATAAAGGACTCATGATGGAAAATGCTGTCCATATCCAGAGACAGAACTATTGCAAACTGATTGTAGATCAAAGCAAACTATTTTTGCTTTCTTTATTTTTTTGTTGTTGTTTCCTTTTGGTCTGTTTCTTCTTTCACACATGACTATGATGGAAATATTTCATGATTGCAGATATATAACATACATAAAATTTCTTACCCTTTTAGGAAGAAGAGAGGCAAGAGGAGGAAGAAAAATTTGAAACTCAGAATTTTGTAAAAATGAATGTTAAAAGTTGTTGTTACATAATAACTGGAAGAAAAACAAAATACTGTTAAAAATGAAATCACCTCCTAAAATGTGACATCTAGATTCGAGCTTATTCTTTAGCTGCGGTCTACCTACTGCAGAATACAGTGGGACTCTCTGTCTCATTTTTGGTATACTTTTATTCATGAAGCATACAATCATATTGTCCTTTTTGCTATGAACTCACATGGGGAATAGCACAGTAGAAAGGAAACAATTTTGGCTCTGCCAGTTTCACAACTGATAAATGTTCAAAAGATATCAACAGACAATTCTCAAGGGAAGAAATCTAAGCTATCTATAGCCATATGAAAGAATGTTCCAAATCATTAATAATTAGAGAAATGCAAATTAGTGCAACTCTGAGGTTCCACCTCATACCCATCAGATTGGCAGAGTTGACAAAAAAAAAAAGAAAATGACAAATGTGAGAGGGCCTATGGGATAACAGGTACATGGATGTGCTGTTGATAGAGAGTGAATTGGTCCAACCATTCTGGAAAGCAATTTGGAATTATGCCCCCAATGGTAATAAACTATGCATACAACATACCTTTAGGCCCAGCAATACCACTATTAGATCAGTACCCCAAGGAGATCAAAGAAAGTGGAAAAGGTTGTGTGTGCATGTGTGTGTTTGTGTGTGTGTGTGTATATCAGGTTTTTTTTTTTTTGGTTTGTTTTTCGGTGGTAAAGAACTGGAAACTTATAAAGTATTCATTAATGAGGGAATGGGTGAACAAATTATGGTTTATGAATATAATGGAATACTATTTTCCTGTAAGACATCAAGAGACAGAAACCTGGGAAACCTTATGAAGTGATATGCAGTGAATCAAGCAGAACTAGAAGAACTTAAGAACTCTGATCAATGCAAGGATTGATTGTGATTTCAGAGGACCATTGATGAAGAATACTGCCTACCTCCTGACAGATGAAGAACTAATGTGCAGAAAAAGTCATAAATTTTTGGACATGCCCTATATGGGAATTTGTTTTGTTTAATTTATGCATATTTGTTGCAAGGATTTTTTTTGTGGGGGGGGAGGTTAGAGGGAGAAAAAATAAATCCTTGATCATTGAAAAGAAAAGAAAATTTTATTAAAAAAGAGTATTGGCCCAGGCAATGCAGGAGCTGGGTTCCAATTTCATGCCTCATGCTTGTTACCTGTATGACTCTGGATAAGTCACTGAACTTTTGTTAATGATGGGGTAGAACTAAATGACCTCTGAAGTCCCCTCTACCCATAAAGATCTCCTATAATGATTTCTTTTGTTGAACTTTGAGTACAGTGAAATTCCTACTTCTTTTCCACAGGTCTTTACACTTGGTCCCATTAAATCGCATTGTCCTCTAGTAAACATAACTAACTAAAAATAAAGACATTTACTGAGCTGGTAGAAGTATACTACGTGCAGCATCTTGCTCTTTAAGTCTGTGGCACACTTTTCCATAACTATATGCATCATAACTGGCTTCCCAGAATCAGCTTTCCAGAGCTCCATTCTCAATGGTTGGGGCTAGTTCTCCTCTGAATCGTTTTGGGATCTCTTATCTTTTTCCAGGAATATTACAATTTCAACATCTTTCCCAGAGCGATCACCTCTGTCTGTCTGTCTGTCTGTTTGGAGTGAGTCTCTGCCCTCTGCTGGATGTGATACCATTTGTTGGTGGAGCCGCTCCTCTCTTGGCTTTGCTTCTCCTAGGTTTAGTTAATCATTGCAACTTGTTGAGATTTTTGAGAATGCGGGTTCTGCTATATATCACATTAGCTATCCATGTAAAGTCTTGTCTTCTGTAGATGTAATAAGTATGTCAAACATATATTCATTATGCATGTGTACAGCTGGTGTATGATAGAGAGAATGCTGGAGTCAGGGCTGAGACCAGGAAGAACTAAATCTGAAGTGGCCTCAGACATTTACTCACTGTGTGACCCTGGGCAAGTCATAAACCTCTATTTTCCTCAGTTCCTTTAACTGTAAAATGGGGATAATAATAACACCTACCCCTTGGGGTTATTGTGAGGATCAAATGAAATACATTTGTAAAAAGTAAGTGCTTAGAACAGTGCTTGTCACATAGTAGGTGCTGTTTTCTCTCCCAAAAGACTACTGATTGAGGTATAGCTTCCTTGTTTGCCACAAACAGTAGTGAGGGTGCTGCTGGCAGATTGTTAGCTGAAGATATTTCACAAGAGTCTGGAGGTCAGGCATAAAAGTCAGCTGTGCGTGTGAATCTGGAGGGGAGGAGAAATTAAGATCCCCCTCTAAGAACTCTTGTGACTTAGCTGGAGCTGAATGAACCACTGAAGCTTGAACCTCAGATGTCACCTTTGGTTTAAAGACCTTTGGGACTTTGTTGTTTTCTCAGCCTTGGCTTTCCTTTTACTTCCAACCTGGTCTCTTGCTACTGTCCACTTTAGTGGCAATGCTTGTCACCTTGTCTCCCTTTCCAAACATGTTCTTACTTGATCTCTGACCTGTGTGAGAACTTCTTGGCTGCCCTGCCTGGAATTGCTTACACTAGTCAGGGTTCACTTACCACTCAGTCAAATTAAAATTCATACATTTATTTTCCTTTTTTTTTTTAAATATTTTTATTTATTCCTTTTGTTTTAATGGATCATAGACTTACATGACCTTAGAAAAGCCTCTAGTCCAATGATTCTTAACTTTTTTTTTGTACATGGACCCCTTGGATTGTCTGGTGAAACCTACTGGTCCCTTCTTAGAATAATGTTTTTAAATGTATATAAAATAAAACACATAGGATTATAAGGAAATGAATTTTATTGAAATATGATATAAAATACATTATTATTATGTGAATATAAATATAATTATACAAAATATTTTTAAAAACCTGTCAGTTCCTAACTATCAGGTTAAGGACTCTTGCAAAGACTTATACATTTCTTCTCCTTTTACAAATAAAGAAACTGAAGACCAGCAAGGTTAAATGACTTGTCCAAGTTCGTGTAGGTAAGTGGAAGAGGTGCCATTGGAATCCACGTTCTCTGATTCCAAATCTAGTGTTCTTTCCAAAACATGGTAAGTTCTTGAATTGGATTACTCTGGATAACCTCTACCTTCCACCCCCAAAAGTTATTCTTCTTAATCTTCCTTCCTTTTATATCCCTATTGATTTCATAAGCCCAATTAAGATGTAAATGAATGAATGAATAAATGAATAAGTATTTATTAAGGTACATGTGCCAGACCTTGCTAAGAGATGTGGATACAAATAACAAAATGCAAGATAGCTGCCTTCAGGTACCTTACTTTCTTTTTTTTTAATTAAATTTTATGTTTATTTTTAGTTCACACCATTCATTTCCACAAGATTTTGAGTTACAAACTTTCTCCCTTTCTTTCCCCTATCCACAACTCCAAAACAGTGATTCCACTGTATACCCCCTCCCCCAATCTGCTCTCTCTTATATCCTCCCCCATTCTCTCTCTCCGACTTTCCAGTAGAGCAAGATGAATCTCTATACCCCAGTGGCTGTATATCTTATTTCCCAGTTGCATGTAAATAATAATAATAATAATAATAATATATTTTTTAAACATTTGATTTTATAACTTTGAATTCCAGATTCTTTCCCTTCCTCCCTTGTCAACCACCTTTACTGGGGAGATAAGCAATTCAATATAGGTTGTACATGTGTAGCTACACACAACATTTCCATAGTGGATATATTATGAAAGACTGACCATATTTCCCTCCATCCTATCCCAACCCCCACTTGTTCTATTGTCTACTTTGACCCTGTCCCTTTTCAAAAGTGGGAGCTTCCAACTTCCCTCCCCCTAACCTTCCCTCCCTTCTATCAACCTCCTCTCATCCCCTTCCCCCCTATTCTCCTGTAGGGCAAGATACCTTATTTAGTGTGTATGTCATTCCCTCCCTAAGCCAGATTCAATGAGAGTAAGGTTGACTCATTCCCTTTTGCCTTCCTGTTCTTCCCCTCCATTGTAACAATTTCCCCTTGCCTCTTCTGTATGAGATAATTTACCCCCTTCTGTCTGTCTCTATCTCCTCTCATTATATTCCTCTCTCACCTCTCAATTTCACCTTTTAAGTATCATCCCTTCCTATTCAATTGGTCCTGTGTCCTCTATGTGTACCTATACACATCTGTACACACATTCACATATGTATTCATATGCTCATATACCCTCCTATATGGACATGTATATAGACATACATATATATGTGTGTGTTTATATATATATATATATGTGTGTGTGTATGTATTTATATATATGTATGTATATATATATATATACATATTTATATTCACTTCAACTATTTTCATACTGAGAAAAGTTTCATAAGTTTACAATTATCATTTTTCTATGTAGGCATGTAAATAGTTCAACTTTGATAAGTTTCTTATGATTTCTTTTCCCTATTTACCTTCTCATGCTTCTCTTGCTTCTTATATCTGAATGTCAAATTTTCTATTCAACTCTGTTTTTTTCATCAAGAATGTTTGAAAGTTCTCTATTTCATTGAATGACCATATTTTCCCCTGAAACATGACACTCAGTTTTGCTGGGTAGGTGATTCTTGGTTTTAATCCCAGCTCCTTTGACCTTCAGCATATCATATTCCAAGCCTTTCAGTCCCTCAGTGTAGAAGCTGCCAGATCCTGTTATCTTGATTGTGTTTCCACAATATTCAAATTGTTTCTTCTTGGCTGCTTGTAATATTTTTTCCTTAATCTGGGAATTCCAGAACCTGGCTATAATATTTCCCAAGTTTTCTTTTTGGGATCTTTTTCAAGGGTGATTGGTGGATTCTTCCAACCTCTATTTTTCTCTCTGGTTCTAAAACACCAGGGCAATTTTCCTTGAGAATTTCTTGGAGGATGATTTCTAGTTTCTTTTTTTGATCATGGCTTTCAGGTAGTCCAATAATTTTTAAATTATCTCTCCTGGATCTATTTTCCAGGTCAGTTGTTTTCCCAATGAGATATTTCACATTGCCTTCTATTTTTTATTTGTTTGGATCTGTTTAATAGTATCTTGATTTCTCATAAAGTCACTAGCTTCCATTTGTTTAATAGTATCTTGATTTCTTTTAAAGTCACTAGCTTCCATTTGTTCCAATCTAATTCTGAAGGAATGATTCTCCTCAGTGAGCTTTTGAGATTCTTTTTCCATCTGGCAAATTTGGCTTTTGAAGGCATTCTCCTCATTGCTTTTTTGAGCCTCTTTTGCCATTTGAGTTAGTCTATTTTTTTCCTTTTTTTTTGAGGGCAATTGGGGTTAAGTGACTTGCCCAAAGTCACATGGCTATTAAATGTGTCAAGTGTTTGAGGCCAGATTTGAACTCAGGTCCTCCTTACTCCAGGGCCAGTGTTCTATTCCAGAGTGCATGCAGGTGGGGGTAAAGGAGTGGGAAGGAAGGAGCAGGAGCAGGAGCAAAGTAAGCCCTGAGCTGTGGCTCAGGAAGTGTCTCACCCCTTGCAGAGCCCAGACATTGACCAGGATCAGGGTCAGTATTGTACTGTGGTGAGGAAAGCACTCTGTATATGGTGAGGTACCAATCAGTGGGAACTATTAATACTATTGGCATTAAAATTGATATTGGTTAATTGAGAAAGGAAAGAAAGAAGGAAGCAAAGGAAGAAGTAAGGAAGGAAGGATGGAAAGAAGAATGAAAGGTAAAAAAAGAAGAATTAAAAGAAGGATGGAAGGCAGGAAAGATTAGTTGAAGGAAGGAAAGAACAATGAAAAGAAGAATAGAAGAAAAGATGGAAAGAAGGATGGAAGGAAAGAAAGAAACTAGCATTTATTAAGTGCCTACTATTTTCCAGGTGCTGTGCTAAGCTCTTTATAATTATGACCTCGTTTGCTCCTCACAACAGTCCTGCTAGGTAGGTGCTATTATTACCCCCATTTTACGGATGAGGAAACTGAGATAGAGTTGGTGACTTGCCCAGGGTCATTCAGCTAGTAAAGGCCTAAAGCTGGATTTAACTCAGGTCATCCTGACTCCGGTCCAGCCTTATATTCACTGGGTCACCTAGTTTCCTCTAATTGAGGGAAAGAACTCTCAGGATCATAGATTTAGAGCTAGAATTGATTTCAGAGGTTCTCCTGTCCAACCTCCCTCCCCCATTCTACAGGTGAGAAAACTGAGGCTAAGTGTTCAGCAGACTTGTTTAAGGTCCACACAGGTATCCAGTGACAGAGTCTGGATTTGAACGTAGGTTCTTTGCACATTTAGGAGGGTTTCCTACTCGACCATGCTGTTTCAAAAGATACCCTGACATCCTTTACATACCAGTTTTATGAAATGATTGCTTCTACAGTGTTTCAGTGCCATGGTCAATGGTCCTGGTTTTTCTTGGTGGTACCAGATCCTTTTACTCTGATTCTAGCACTCACATCTCTATATGAGACATTCTTAACCTTTCTTGTGTCATGGAGACAACTTTAAGCAGTCTGGTGGAGCCCACAGACCCCTTCTGAGAATAAAGTTATTAAAGGCATAAAATAAAATACATAGAATTATAAATGAAATCAGTTGTATTGAAATATAACAATCAATATATTAAAAAACAAAATGGAATTTATGGGCCCCAGATTAGATGCCCCTGCTCTCAATCTTTGTATGCTAGCTATTAACACAATAGCTCTTACTATCATAACAGCGAGTGTTTCTATAGTATTTTAAGGTTTGCAAAGCCTTTTATATATGTTATCTCAATCTTTATAACAACCCTATGGGATGTAAGTGCTATTATAATGCCCATTTTACTGATGACAATCCTGAGGCTGAGGGAGGTTAAATGACTTAATCAGGGTGACATAGCTAATAAATATTCAAGATTATATTCAGATCTTGATTTCAAATCCAGCCCTCTATCTACTGTATTTTTCCAATAAATGATTGCTGAATTTTAAAAATGATTTAAAAAAATCGGTGACATGTCATTATTACTGCCAAAATAGTGTGTTGAGTGAGACACAGATTTTTAGAAATCAAAGGGAGCATAGATTTTACCTAATTCTCATTTGACAGTTAAAAAAAAAAAAACAAAGGCTCAGAGAAGTCAATATAGCCAAAGTCACAGATAGCTAATAATAGATACCTAAAGGTGTACTTGGATAGGTATGTGGCCCAGAGGATTGAGTGCCAGTCCTGCAGTTAGGAAGACTTGAGTTCAAATCTGGCCTCAGGCAGTGTCTGGCAATATGGCCCTGGGCAAATCACTTAATTCTTTTTACCTCAGTTTCCTCATCTATGAAAAATGAACTGGAGAAAGAAATGGCAAGCCATTCTAGCCAGTATCTTGGCCAAGAAAACCCCAAATGGGGTTATGAAGAATCAGACATGATTGAACAACAGCATTTGAGTCTTCATTTCATACCATACAACTTTCCTTATTATACATGTTTCTATGTTTTGTCTCACCTTCTAGAGGATAAATTCCCAGGGGCCCTCATTATACTGAAATACTGTGGGGAAAGGTAGGTAATTGTATTCTTTGGTCTCTACACTAAAATTGAGTCCAGTCTCTGATCAAATGTGGATTGCAAATATTAAGGAACAGACTTGGAAAATGGTGGTGGTGGGGTGTGAAGGAAGTAGAGTTATCTCAATCATACAATGAAGTCTGTTCTTCTTAGGTCACTTCCTGTATTTGCACCTTTATAAGCAAGAAGCTTTCTAAACATTGAATGTGAAGAGAGGTTCCTTCAAAAATATTGCATGTTTGTGGTATTTTGTCCTCTCAAATATTAAATTATAATTATTTGTGTACAATACCAAAATACTCAAGAATGTACTTTTTTTTTTCAGTATGAAGTTAGCCTACCATTCACTATTTTAATTCATAATATTTCTGTCCCTTTTTATTCTGGAGGGGCAGGAAAAATATTTCATACCTCCAGATCCTCTGGACCAGAATTTATGGGCTCTGTCAATATATTTTAAGTCCCAAAGTGTTCTCTGGCCAAATTAGCTTAGGAAAAGCTATGCTAGAGCATGACCTACAAAACTCTCTGATACCACCAAGAAATACATAATTTTTTTGGCATATGACTTGACAAGCATTTCTGTCTCTACTAATAGAGATTTTTAAGCTCAAATATCACTCAGACCATTCATGGCTCATTTTGGGGTGGTTTATTGATATTCTTTTGATTTTTCCTATTACTCAAGAATCTTCTTCCTTAACGGGAAAAATGAATTTCAACAGGGTCCTTTTCTGTTTTTGACAAGCTGTAAAGCATATCCTTGTTCATTTCAAAGCATAGCAAATGGGATTTTAGGTTTTGCCTATGCATTTGTAATCCTTGTGTCAGAGGCTCCCTCCTGGCACAATGGGCCTGGGTACAGTTTGGAGAACTTCTTACTTCTCTAACTCCCTGGCCCCAAGGCAGATAATTCAGACCTTTCACATCTGACATCTCTCCCCATCCCATCCACACAACATATATATCAATGTGTAGTTATCAACTCATTTTATAAGCACATGGGATCATAAGGCTTGAAGACAAGTTTATTTATAGATTAATCAATGGGAAAATACATCTCAAAGCCCACAGAAAACAATGATATCCAACAATGAGCAACCCTCCCCCAAAGACCTACATGGCTCCAATAACTTACTGTATAGCCCTGGGTAAGGCTCCATCAAGGGTTACCCTGGAATCTGATCCTCTGTGTATCTGTAGAGTGTCTGCAGAATGTTATTTTTCGAGTTGTGTCTCTGGTAATTTTCAGCCAGTATCACCACTCACTGCTCTTGGTAGTGGTCTTTTTCAATGACTTGTGTTCTTAGTTCCCTAGCTTGTCTAAGTAGCATTGCCCTCTATCACAGCCTCCCAGTGTAGTGCTTTTTTTTTCCTCTTACATTTCTCCTTGACTTCTGGCAGAAGGTCGTCATTCCTTTTCCAAGGATGCCATCTTTCCAACTCTAGAGTTCCTGGCTGTGGCACTGTTCAAAAATGCAGCTCCAGCTATCTCTATGAAATTTTCTCTCATACTACAGCTACTATGGCTCCAGGCCTCACAAATAAGTCTTTTCCCAAAGTTCATGGACTCAACTCCTATCTCACAAATAGTTCTTTCTTCCCAAATCAGTCTCTTCTTCACTTCTATGTCTCAGTAGCTTTCCTTGTAGTAGCCAGGAGGAGTTATTCAGATTGCCTAGGGCTGCATTCTCAAACATCTGGGAGTGAGAGAAGAGGAGCCACATGTGCTCCTGGCACTACTGTAAGTTGGAATGAGAAAGATTTGAAATGCCCAACACATAAAAAAGACTAATGATTCTGTACTGCAAAAATTCTGTACAACAGAAATTTGGTACTAGTTCTAGCTTATAGGATAAAAAGTAAAAATTAAATGATCCACTTTCCCTCCAATCATTTTAAAAGGTTTATTATTGCAGTTTTTAAGGAATTTTCTAGAAAGCTTCTTAAGTAGTTGCAGATCTAACCTTATCTAAACATCCTTTTTCAGGTCTTTGGAAACAAACAATAATCCTTTGCTCCCTCATCACCAATGTCCTGACTCCTAACCATGGCTGACAGTCCCTAAGACTCTAGTCTGGACCATTCTTTCTTCCATCTAGAACTTTCCTCTTGGTGATCTCATTAGCTCCCATGGGTTCAATTATCATCTCTATTTATATGATTATCATGTCTATGTATCTAGCACACATCACTCTTCTGACCTCCAGTCCTGCCAGACAAACTTTCCCAAAGATCTTCTCCTTCTTTCCACTCACATGGCCAGCATCCCAGTTCAGATCCTTTTGGCTGGATTATCGAATTGGCTTCCTAATTGTCTCCCTTTTCCTAGTCTCTATCCTCTCCAGGCTAATATGACACAGATAACAGAATTATCTTTCATCAGCTCAGATGTGACTGTATTATTTCCTTGCTCAATACTCTTCAGCAGATTCTTATTGCCTCTGGAATAAAATGCAAGTCCCTAAGTTTGGCATTTAAAGCCTTTCACCATCCGGCTCCAGCCTACCTTAGCAGGTTTAGTTTACATTGCTTCTATTTATGCATTTTACATTCCAAGCAAACTGGCTTTCAGAACTGGTCATTTCAATTACTGCCTCCATGCCTTCTTTGCACAGGCAACCGATTTCCCACTACACATGCCTGGAAAACAGTCTCTCCTCATCTCTGCTTCTTAGAATCCTTGCTTCCTAGAAGACTCTTCTCACATGCAGCCTCCTATCCTATTGAAAGCCTCTGCTGATCCCTCTGATTGTCAGGATTCTATCAAAAGAATATAAGCTCCTTGAAGGCAGGAACTATTTCATTTTTGTCTTTCTAGCACAGTGCTGTGCATATGGTAGACACTTTATTCTTGTTGAAGAACACTTTGGGAGGTAAGAGAGACTGGTGGGTGGATGGGTACTTCTCTATAGGGGACTGAAAAGAACAAAAGAATATTTGGATCCGGGCAATATTGTATAGTTGGAAACAAATGCTTTGTGCAAACCTGGCTTAATTTCTTTCTTTTTTGTAGGTATTTATTAATAAAACGAGAAAGTGACACATTTCCCCTGCTGTCATATCTCAGTCACTCTTCCTGACTCTCCCTGTGGAAAAAAAGGTTTCCATCAAATCAGGCTGCCTGAATTGAAGGCTGGCCTTTCCTCCTCTCACTTTCATACCCTGTGATGTACTGTCAGGAAGCAGAGAGAGCGCCCCCTATATGTTCAATTGGCTACTGAAATCATTAAGCCTGGGGACAGAAAAGAATGAGCTGCTGGCTTTTGTAATTTTTTTTTTTTTTACTTTGCAATTCCACCTCCTGATGAGGCAGGACTCCTGTTTGGTAGGAGTACTTTCTAAAAGTTACTTCCCAGGAACCATCCAGAGAAATGATTTGGCTAGGGGTAGATGTATGACAATTGGAGAGAAATTATTTAACAAAAATAAATAAATGGACTGGCTGGTTTATTTATTTTTTAAAGGAAAAGTTGGGGTAGGGAGAGAGGAAATATAATTGTGAAAGTCAAGCCATTACTGTAACTTGAAAATCTCATTTAATTTCTCCCAAAAGGAGAGAACCATGGTTGACCTTTGTCTGCATGTGATTCAGTCCCAGCAGTGATCCAGCTGTTAGAATCTGTCGGCGTCAGGAAGAGGACGATCACATAGGCATAATGGAAGAAGGAGCCCCTTCTCAGTTCTGCTGTGTTGGGGGAGGGGGGGGCGGACACAAATGCGGTCATACTGGCAAACCCAGTAGAGGAGGTGATGGTGCCCTCCAGTGGTATAAGGTAGGAGGAAGTGAGCCAATGCAGGTTTATAGACTAACAATCTCCATAGACATGTATGAAAAACCAAGAAGGAAAAAAAATGTCATTATTAGTTGCTCAGTTTTCTATGATGAGACAAAATGGGAGAGGGAAGAAGGACAACTATATTTAAAGGGGAAGGAAGAGGATCAGATCTGTCTTTTCTGGTATCATCCTCCTATCTAAGCTCTTCCAGTCCTAATGAACCTAACCTAAAGAAACAGACTGTATTCATTTTACCCACTACTTATTGCTGAAATATTAGTTATATTAAATTGCATTTCCAGAACTGATTCAGACCTTGAGAAAGTAAAGGTAAGAAGTTAGGTAGACAGACAGACAGTGGGACTTGGTGTTAGAAAGACTTCAGTATAAATCCTGCCTAGGACAATGACTAGTCAGTCATAGGACCCTGGACAAGGCATTCATCGTCTCTGGCTTCGGTTTTGCCTTTTACAAAATGGGGATTATATTATCACCTGTTTCTCATAGTTGTGAGAATTATTAGTTAGCATATAAAAATACTCTGTAAACTGCTATATACATACTATTATTACTACTAGTACTATTATTAGTATAATAAGTAGTAATAATAAAGGTATGAAGGGACTTTGATGAGATCTGGATATGAAATCTAGATTCCATTTGGGATATTGAATATAGAGACAGAGTCAGAGATTGAATTCAAACTTCAGCTCTAATTACTAGTATAGGATTATAGATTTAGAATGGGAAAAGAACTTGGAGATCACTTGGCCCAATTCCCTTTGTTTTATAGATGAGGAAATGGAGGCTTAGAGATGAAGGGATTTGCCCAGGGTCACATAGACAGAAAATGTCAGAGGCAGGATTTGAACCTAGGAGCTCTGACCCAACATCCATCACTTATTCTACATTGAAAAAAACCTGAATATGTCTCCACCATGCTATTTTTCTGCTTTCATGATTTTGTGGCAAATAACTGGTTTCCATAAGTTTTTTCTTCTGGAAGATAGCTGGACATTATAGATAGTGCCCCAGACTTCATAACACAGTGGAAAGAATATTTATTCTGGAGTCAGAAGACTTCAGTTCCCACTTCTGACACTAGGTGAGCTTGTGTCACTCTGGGTCTCAGTTTCCTCATCTGTAAAATGTGAGTACATTTACATAGCTCCCAAGATCCCTACTTGCTCTATCTATGACTGTTAGATTTGTGGACCTGGGAAAATCATTTAATTTTTCTAAGCCCTGGTTTCTTTAATCTACAAAAAAAGGAATAATAATATGCACCCTCCCTCCCTTATGGATTTGTTGAGAGCAAATTGTTTTATAAACTGCCAAGCATTACATAAATGAAGTTACTATTTGGATCATCTCATATCTTCCATGACTTCAGCAAAGCTATATTTCCCACCCAGTGAGCTCCTATCCCCAGCTCTGCCCCTGACTCACTGTGTGACTTTGGAGCACATCATTAACCTGTCTCTGTGTCTCAGTTTCTAAATTCTCAAAATAAAGGTGATAATAGATGCCAGCTGCCTCAAGTGGTATTACAAAGATTAATGAGATGATGCATGGGAAGTGCCCTGAGCTCCTTGGACAATGGCTCAGGAGAAGCACAAAACCTAATTATAATTTCCTTCCAGTTTAAAAGAGCCTTTGGGAAGGATGCCTCCTGCTCCTCAGTCTGGAGATGAGCCCTGCATTGGGAAGGAGGATTCCTACCATCTGACTGCGGCAAAAGCACTCTTCTGCATTTGCTAGTCCCCGTGGCAGAATTAACTTGGATCTGGAGATGCCAGATGACTAATTTGTCCCTAAGTGGCTAGATTTTTTGCACCAAGAGCTTTCACATGATAGCAGATTTAGAGTTGGAAAAGACCTGAGAGGTCACTGAGTCTAACCCCATTTTATAGTTAAGGAAACTGAGGATCAGAGAGGTTGTGACTTAGCCAGTCACATAGCTAATAAGGGTCTGAGGTAGGATTTGAACTCCTGTCTTCTTGACTCCAAGTTGAGCTTTCTGTCCATTCCAGTAAACTGGAGTGTGTCATTATAAGTAGTAGTGTGGTCTTTGAGCTGGTCCATAATCTATGAGAAATTGGGACCCTGACTTGTCACAGAGGAACTATGTCTTTTTCATTTCCCATCTCACCTGCTTACTTTTCCTCAAGTATAAGACAACAGATCTAAACTGATGGCCACAGGGCAGAGAAGAATGAAATCATATCCAGGACCAGGGGCCATCTGAAAAACGGTGAAACAGATAGAACTTCTCCTTGGTTCCCTTTCATGTTCCTTTGTACACATTCCAAGCACCAGCTGCCCTCTTTCAATCTCTTTTCTTTTCTCCATTCCTTCTTCAGTCCCTGGCCTGCCCTCCTCAGTGCTATTCTTGTCCTGAAACTTTTATAAGCCCTTTTCCAAGCTATATGACCCATTCTGTGACCCACTCCCTTGGGGCCTTCCTAAGTTACCTGCTAACTATTTGTATTAATGCATAATAACCAATATTAGTTTAATGTATAACCTTTCCCACATTACCATAAAAGAGGTAGGGCCAGACCTAAACAAAGTGGTAAGCATCTATAATGTGACAGAAACAGATTTTTTTCCCCTGGTCTTATTCCCATCAAATGACCAGTACCACAATTAAAGAACTGAAAGAAAAAAAAAAAGCCTGTGCAAACCTTTTAGAAGTGGATTAATAGTGACTTTTTCCTGGGTGTCACAGCCAGTATGTAGTCAGAGATGGAACTCAAAGGCAGATCTTCCTTCCTGTCTCTGGGGTCACTTATACCATTATATCTCTCAAACAAACAATATATAAATAATGTATGTATGTATGTATATAGATGTGTACTGGGGAAGCATTACAAATTGGGAGAATTGGGTGGTTGTTGCTGTTTGTCCTTTATTCTTGAAGAGGACCATGACATCATGCAGGTGATGCCATGACATGCAAGTGAATTGGATTTAAGTGAGGGAGGGCTGTGCAAAGTCACCAGCCTCACTTTCTCCTCTGGAGCCATCTGGGTTCAGTGGCCAGATACAGATCAGAAAAGCTAGAGATAGACTGGATGCAGTGGGAGATCTTGGCCTTTTTTAAACTAAGGTTTGACAAGGCAAATGCCCATTCAGTGATTAAGGCTAGGTAAGAAATGAGGCAGAAAATCAGGACAATCAGGAAAAGTCTTTTGAAGGAGGCAGCATTTGACCTCTGTGTTGGAGGGAGCTAGAGTTTCCATGAAGAAGAGATGAGAAGGGACATCATTCCAGGAGTGGGGAGACAGGCTGTGGCAGGGCATGGAGGGGGAAGACAATTTCATTTTTGAGGAAGATCAAGTGTGTGAGGAGGACAGGCCAGAATGAGAAGCTGGAATCAGATTGTGAAGGCCTTTAAATATTAAACAGAGCAGCCTTTATTTTAACCGAAAGACAATGGGGAGCCATCAAGACTTCTTGAGCAGGGGATAGCATAGCTCAGAACTTCTCTTTTGGAAAATCAAATTGACAGTTAAGTGGAAGATTGAGAGGGGAGAGACTGAAGGCAGAAGACTAATTATGATGTGATTGGAGTAGTTTGGGGAATAGGTAATGAAAGGCTGGACTGGAGTAGTTGGGATGGGTGTGAGAAAAGAGAAAGGGCAGGATCCCAGAGAGGATTAAGAAAGTAGAATTGACAAGACTGGCAAACAGATAAGATAAGGGAGTGAGAGTGAGGGTGGCTAGGAGGAAGGTGACTCCTAGGTTGCAAACCTGTGTGACTGGAAGAATAAGGGTGTTCTTGACAGAAATAGAAAAGGAAGTTAGAAAGGGGTAGGTTTAGAGCAGTAGTGTCAAATTCAAACAGAAATAGAATCCTGTGGGTTGATTTTGAAAACCACAAATTAACATTATGAATGTTGTATTGTATTTTTATTTATTTTGTTAAACACTTACCAATTACATTTTAATTTGGTTCCTGTGGCAAGGGGGTTTTATAGGCTAAACTGGGCTCTGAGTTTGACATCTCTGGCTTATTGGGAAAGATAAGGAGTTCAGTTGTGGATTTGTTGAATATGAGATGCCTATTGAATATTTTGCAGGCCTCTAGGTGGTACAGTGGATAGAACACCATGCCAGGAGTTAGGAAGATTCATTTTACTAGCTTATGCTTACTAGCTAAATGACCCTGGGTAAGTCATTTAACCCTGCTTATCTCAATTTTCCCATCTGTAAAATGAGCTGGAGAAATAAATGGCAGAACACTCCACTATCTTTGCTAAGAAAGCCCCAAATGGGGTCATGAAGAATTGGACATGATTGAAATGACTGAATAACAATAAAAATGGAATATTATGGTTGAGATGATAAATAAGCAGTTGGAGATGAGGGAGTGGAGCTCAGGAATGAGATGAGGGTTGGACTGAGAGTATTTGGGGGCAGTGGAGAGAGAGGGCTAGGCTTGGAATCAGGAAGGTCTGAGTTCTAATTCAGCCCTAGACACTTGGAGAGTCACTTAACCTCTCTCTTTGCTCAGTTTCCTCATCTGTAAAATGGGGGAGATAATTGTACCTACCTTCCAGGGTTGTTGTGAGGACCAATTAATATAACATTTATAAAACACTCAGCACAGTGCCCTGCACATAGTAGGCACTATATGAACACTATTATTGTAGTTGTTGCTGTTGTTATAGTTGAACCTGTTAGGCCTGAGGAGAGATCTGCAAGTGAAAAGATCAGCACAGAGAGAAGAGGAATCTAAAATAAAGCTTTGGTCCATGCCTGTGCATGAGTGACAGGACAGGAAGGATGAACCTGCAAAGGAGACTGAGAAATGGTCCAACAAATAGGGAGGGAACCATGTCTCAAAAATCCAGGGAGAGAGGAGAGTCCAGAAGAAGGCAGTAGTTGAATGTCAAACCCCTTAGAGGCCAAGGACTGGGAAAAGGCCACAGGATGAGCAATAAGAGATCATTGGTGAAATCACAGGAAACCACCATGTCGAGTAGTGGGGACAGAAGACAGAAATGGATATATTTTGGGACAGGGCCTTGATTTCCTAATTTTCTGAGTAGATATCTATAGCAATATATAAAAGTAGCTCTGATCAGCCTTTTGAAAAAAATGGATGCTACTTATCTTTATAGTAATCATTTCCCTATAATTCAATCCTCTTCCCACCAGTGAATGCTTCCTTATAACAAATAAAAATGTTAAATTGAACAAGCCAACCAATTGGCTAATCTCTCTGATGTAGTAGATCATATTCCATATCTGTGGTGCCCTACCTTTATGCTGAGATATGCAGAGATATGGAATGTACTTTGTTATTGATTCTTCCAGACCAAGATAGTTCATTATAATTTATTACTTGATGACCTTTTAGTGCCATTATTTGTTATTGTAGTCACTGTTCCTATAGTTTCTCTTGGTTCTGCTTTTTTTGCATTATTTCATGCAAGTCTTATCATATTTCTTTGAGTTCCTCATGGTCATTATTTCTTAGACTGAAATAATATTCCAAAATTCTATACCCACAGGTCCTGGGAAGTTAATCTACTCAGCCTCAGAACTCCCGCTCTGGGGCTGTTATTTTGATTAGTAGTAGATGAGAACTCCTTAGCCCTGTATCTGAGAGCTACAGGCTAGACCAAGCTTCACAACCCACCTAGTAATCAACTTTGCACTGTATGTTCACATGTATCTTCCTTCTTTCCTTCTCTCCTTTCCCCTAACCTCCTGCTTTCTACCTCTTGCTCTAGGTACAGTTATGAAATCAATACTGTCATTGCTTTTGGAAAGATTTTCTTAGCTAACTTCTCTTTGGGTCAACTCATGATCCCTGTGACTCACAAGACCAGAATTCTCTTCCCTGGTCACCATTCCCATCTATGTGCTGACTCCCCATTAGGATGTAAACTCCCTGAAGGGATGGGACTAACTCACTTTTTGTATTTGTATTCCAGGGACTCAGCATAGTGCTTAGAACAGAGTAAAAACTTAATAAATGCTTTTGAGATATTAATTTATTCACTACATTTATATATCACAATTTATTTATTGATTAATCAGTGGACACTGGCTTTGTTTCTAAGTGTGTTTTTTGTTTTTGTTTTGCTAGCCCAAAATTGATTCTCTGAATATTTTGTTATAAACGATATGATTAGGTCAATCTTGAAGCAAAAGGCACTGAAGGATGAAGTGAAACTCTTAGCTGCTCTTTTTCTGGTGTCACCTTTACTATGGGTCAGAGACCTCAAAACTAACAGAGACCTTCACACTAGTATGTAGCTAGGTGTCACAGTGGATAGCAGGCTAGACTTGGTGTCAGGATGTTTTGAATTCAAATTATGTCTTAGTTACTTAGTAGCTATGTGAACTGAGGCAAATCATTTAACCTAAGTCTCAGTTTTCTCACCTGTAAAATGGGAATATAGTGATAGCACCTACTTCCCTGGTGAGATAGCATGTAAAGTGTTTTACAAACCTTAAAGTTCAATACAAATACTAGCTATTACTGATTCTCAAATTATAGAATCTTTAGTTCTTGATGGAAAATATAGCTTTTTTTAATACCTGATTTCATGGATAGAAGTTAATTATCCTTTTGAATGCTATTGAAAGGCTGCAAATATCTTGATGTATATCACAGGCAGTATGTAAAATTATATACAAAGGAGAGAGGGAAACAAAGAGAGAGAGAGAGAGAGAGAGAGAGAGAGAGAGAGAGAGAGAGAGAGACCCCACTGAACTGAACAAAATATCACAAAAATATCCCCAATAAAGAAGATGATGGAAAAACAATAAATTTCCTGTGTCATGCTTCTGTCTACACTGGCTATGATTTGAAATCATAAATCTGACTAGAGAGTTTCATGAGTGTGAAATGTTCTTGTTGGTCCAAGCCAACTGGCGAATCATTTAAATTGGCATGACTTTTTGTGTATGAGTTTGCTGCATGTTTTGGTTCTACTCTAATATAAGGAAACTTTTTACTCAGGAGACAAAAATGGGCTAGTTCTTAGGTAATTAGGACCTCTTTCCAGCAGAAATGAGAAAATTGGCTTTGCCTTATGCCTGCAATCAAACTGACGTTAAACCAAGAGCCAATAGAAACTTACCTGAAAGCCAACTCATTGAGAAGAATAACAAATGAATTAATGGAAATTATGATGTGATATGGTATGTAATGTGTGTGTGTGTGTGTGTGTGTGTGTATGTGAATATACATAGAAAAAGACTTGGTTTCTTAAAATAACTAAATCATTTTAAACTATCGTAGTAATACATGGTTATAGAAAAGAAACAAACACAGGTCATGCTGTTGTGGGGTGATGATCTAGTAACTGGTTGAATTGCTGCAAAGCTGACATGATTTGGTTGTTAGAGAGATTATCAGAAATGGATCATGGAATAATTGTTCCTGATATTTTCAATAAAAATCTAATTTGAGATGGCCAAAGTGACCTGGCTCCACTACATTTTGGCTTCCCTATTTAGCCAATTTAAGATAAACTCTGCCTCAAAGCCTTTTTCCTGTGTTTGGACCATAACTGATGACTTGAGAAATTCAATCATGGAGATGGCTGTACTTTCCTGGTATTATTTCACTTGATAAGACAATGTAGACGTAAGCAGGTATATTTCCAATAATGATCTGTACTCAAGAAGTTGAAGGCAGAGGTGTCAAAGTGGAAGGCTGAAAGCCAACATATAAGTGAGTCAAGAAACAGATTGAAATAGAATTGGGAAATGTCTTATAAAATAAATAAAAATACAATTCAATGTAATATTAATTTGTAATTTACTAAGGCATCATATAGCCCATAGGGATCTATTTCTACAAGAATTGGATGCTACTGGCATAAGGGATATCAGTCAGTGAGTCAATAGTCATTTATTAAGTACTTGTCAAACACCATGCTAAGTGCTGGGAATACAAAGAAAGCCAAAAACACAGAATGCTCTCACATCCCAATAGGAAAAATAAAACATGCAAACTACCTATATAAAATATGTATATATGTGCATGTGCATATATATGTATTTATAAGTATATACACAGCATACATGTCTTCTCAGAGGGAAGGGGGAAGGGAGGGGATAGGGAAAGATCTCTTGCAGAAGGTGGGATTAGGACTGCCTTGAAAGAAGCCAAGGAGAACAGAAGGTAGAAGTGAAGAGGGGGAACATTCTAGACACAGCACATCCATGATGATTGATTACCAATACCCTCATGCTGTGTGAACACCCGTACATTATGCCTTGTCTATATTAAGGTAAAGAATGACTATACTTTTCTGATCTGGGCTAAAACCATTTTAGAAGTCACTGAAGTCACTGAAGACTACAGACATGCAGACTCCCCACTTTGCTTGAAGATGAGAGCATGGCTATCTTTCCATTTACCCAGGCTTTCAACTTCAGTCATCTCTGACTCTGCCCTCTCCTTCATTTCTCCTTGCCCCCTCACATCTAAGCAGTTACCAAGTTTTCTTGACTTTTCTTCTATAACATGATCAGAATTGAACTTGCGTATTCCCCATTCCAAATCCTTCCCTTTCTAAATCCTCCTATTTCTGTCAAAGGCATCACCATCCTCTCCATCCCCCAGGCTCTCAATCTACTGTTATCTTCTTTGACTCCTCATTATCTCTCATCCTCCAAATCTAATTTATTGTCAAAGGCCTATTGATTTCACCTTTGCAATATCTCTCAAATATGCCCCTTCTCTCCTCTGATGTGGACACCATCTTGGTACAGGTCTTTATCACCTCATGCATGGCCTATTGTAGTAGCCTGCTGGTCATTCTGCCTGCTACAAGTCTCTCTTCACTTCAACCCATCCTCCATTCAGGAGTGAAGGTCTGATCATACAACCTGCCCCGTTCAGTAAACTCCAGTCTGGTGACACTGGCCTCCTTGCTGCTCCTCAAAAAGATAAAAAAAAATTAAAAATAATTCCATCTCTGGGCTCTGACTTGTCTGGAATCCTTTCCCTCCTCACCTCTGCTTCTTGGCTTCTCTGGCTTCCTTCAAGTACCAGCCAAAATCTCATCTTTTAGAGGATGTCTTTCCCAATGCCCTTTAATTCTAATGTCTTACCTCTGTTGGTTATTTTCTATTTATCCTATATATAGCTTGTTTATACATAGTTGTTTGTATCTTGTCTCCCTGATTAAATTGTGAGTTCCTCGAAGTGAAAGACTGTCTTTCACCTTTCTTTGTGACTCCAGTGCTCATCACATCACCTGGCAAATAGTAGACAAATGTTCATTGACTGATTGACTCTTAACTCTCCCTTCCTCTCTACAAAAATCTACAAAATCTCTGCTCTAGTTCAGGCCCCCCGTCACTTTCTGCCTGGATTATTGTAACAACCTCCTAATTGGTCTTCCTCTTACAAGCTCTCCTTCATTCCATCCATTTACCATATATCTGCCAAATTCATATTCCTAAAATACAAACCTGGTCACATCATGCCCCTTCTCAAAAATATCTTGTAGTTCCCTTTTTTCTCTAGGACAAAATATAAAATTCTTGTATACAAAAATATTTGGCATCTGAAGTCCATCCCAGACTGAATAATGCTTACCTTTTCAGATTGAATTCTAATTACTTGCTTTAATATACTCTCCATTCCAACCAAATTGGTTTGTTTGTTGTTTCCCAAATTTGGCAAAGTCATTTCCTACCTCCATTGCATCTTGCCCTAATTACTGTGTATTACTTTGTAGGGTAGGAATTCCTTTTTATTTTGCTTTTTGGAGGGCAATTGGGGTTAAGTGACTTGCCCAAGGTCACACTCTAGTTTTTGTGTTTAAGTGTCTGAGTTCAGATTTGAACTCAGGTCCTCGTGGCTCCAGAGCCAGTGCTCTATTCACTGCCCCACCTAGCCGCTCCTGGAATTGCTTTTTTATGCCTTTGAATGCTTTGCACCTGGCACAGTGCCTACCATATGATAATTGCTTAATAAATGTTTGCTGAACAAAATTGAATTTAAACATTGACATTTACATTGTGACACCCTCAGGCACTCCAAGACAGCACCCGTTCATGTGTTGTTGTTTTTTGATAGAAGTCAAAAAATATTTGCTGAATTGTCAAAGATTTCTTAAGCCTCAGATCTGGTGCAGTTAGCAGGAATGCTATAGACTTCCAATAAAGACAAATATTAGCCCCTTTCTGGGGACTACACTGAACCTATAATTATACTTGGTTCAAATGTCTCCTCAGTTGTATAACACTGGGTAAGTCTTGTGATCTCTCTGGGCTAAGTTTTTTCATCTATAAAATGAGGAAGTTGGACTTATTAACCTCCAAGGTCAACCTTCCATCTCTAAATTTGTGATCCTATGATTTCCTGACTACCTTTTATCATGCTATTTATAAACTAAGAGTTAAGGAATGACAAAGGCGGTGGAGCCATCCACAGGCTATTCCTCTGATTAGTATTCAGTATTTTAGCCTCCCAAATGCTCTACTTAATGTTGAGAATATAAAGATGATTTGTCTTCTTAGGCTTTCTATCTATATGGTTTATCAGATTAGGTCTTATTACAGGGACTTGGCCAAGGACAGTGAAGGAAAATGCCATTAATATGAATCTTGCTTAGAAGGTCTCCTTGTTTCTATAGAGACATTTGTTGGCTTTATCTGTCTCTAGCCAGATCAATAGAGTTTATTCTCATGGAATGGGAATGGGTTTAGGGCTTTGTAACCTCAAGATGTGTGTGTGTGTGTGTGTGTGTGGTGTTTCTTTTAGACAACATCAAAGATTGCTACAGAGGGTCAGATAGTAGAAGAGGTAGTTAGAAGATAGAATGAGGTTAGGCTACTCAAAAGCATAGAGGACGAGGTATAGTTGAATGAGGGACATATTTAGAGTCAGAAGGTCTGAATTCTCTGTGATCATGACTGCAATTTTCTTCTTTCTTGACCTTGAACAAATCATATTAAAACAATTGATAAAGTCTTCTGCCAGTACCCAGTCAAAGGTACATTGAAATGCACATGGCATATACTAAGACCCTTGTAGTGTCTTTATTACTGGATAGGTAGCTACAGATTTACAGATAATTTCTATCTAGTTAATATGTAGAAATTTGGCAATTATGGCAATGGGCCCTGACCTCAGGAAATACCCTGTTGTTTATTTTAAACTAAATTATATTGAGATCTTATTTGTTCCTTGTTTATGAACTCCAATCTGATTTATGATCATTTTTTGGCTTCTCACATAGTTATGTGTTGAAATCCTGGCTTCATCAAATGGTGTTTATGAGGAAGCATAAGACATGAAGTATAGAGATATATTGGGCACCCTGAATATGTCTCAAAGACCACGTCTTTGTGTTTCAGGGCAAAAGCCATTAGAAGGACTTTAGGAGCTCAAAAATAATTTTCTAGAATATTTATGCTTTTATGGTTCAAGAAGAAGCCTTTACATTAATGCCCAGGGTAAATGTTTGGAAAGAGGAGGGTTTCCCATTTCTTTAGATGATAGTTCATAGAACTTTAGAGCATGAAGGGACTCAGTTGTCATCTTGCCAGAGCCCTTCATTTCACAGAAGAGGTAACTAGGTCCTGGGAAGTTGAAGTCAGTTGGTCAAGGTGACACAGCTGGGCAATGAGAGATTTGAACCCAGATTCCCCATCCAGTGCTTTTTTTTTACTGTATTGTACTGGCTCTAGTCCAACATTATGATGAGTGAGGATGCTGTAGTGTACATCAGGAAACTTGGAACTCTATGATGAGCAGTGGAAAGGAGGGTGGCTTCATTCAAAGAACCTATTATTGAATCCTGGCTCTTCCTCTTAGCTCCCTGTGTGATCCTGCATATTATAAAATCTTCCTGAGGCTTGGTTTCTACATCTGAAAAAATGTTTGGGCTGGACAAGATGACCTCTCAGGTGTCTGTCAGCTCTAAATCTAGCATATTATGATCAATCAATCAACAGGTATTTCTTAAGCACTGTGCCAGACACTGCTTTAGGTGCTAGGATCCTCATGTGATGCCTTTTCTTTGAAGATTTCAGTTGCTTCATAAGCTAGTAAATAGCCTGTGGGTCTGTGTAACTTCAGGAAAAAAATGTTTTAACCTCTCCAGGCTTGTTTCCTCATTTGTAAAAGGGTGAAAATCATATTTGTCCTACATTAATCCAAGGTTTTTTATGCAGATCATTTGGGTAATGCATGCAAAGTGCTTTACATAAACTATACAAATGTCCGTTACCACCCATAATCACATGATCATCTCCCTGGACTAGTTTGGAATTTCTTGAAAGTCCCAAGAAATTTTTGATAAATATGAGAAGAGAGATTGAAAATATGTGACAATCTGGCTGAATCTTGGTTTGAACATGAGAAAATGACTTTTTGAGCTTCTCTATTAGCCAGCAAGGAATAATAATTAGGATTAGCTAGTTTCATTCTGTACCAACCAGTCAAGGAAAAGAAAATCCAGTGAGTTATATCACCTTCATCAATTCCTTTTGTAACCAAGAGAACTGAACTATGAGAGGCACAGGGAAAATGCATGGCTTGCTTGATCTCTAGGTTAATGCTTTCATTTTGCAGCTGATGGTACATTGAGAACAGGGTTGAAAAGGGGAATTCAGTCTACAGAGCTTATTTTTTACATTAAGGCAAGGAGGGTATCATCCTGTCCCTTCTGTGTGCCGTCCTTCTGTGTTTTTATCCAAGATGTTGCTTGGGTTCAACACTTTCTTTAGCTATGATGGCTCTCTCTCCAATCTCTATGACCTCTGTGTGATAGGCCCACATCTGTACTCTAAGTCACATGAATGGAAAGTTATCTCTTTTCAGCTATTTGGTAATTCATTCTTTCCTACCCCCTGCATAGTGCTGTGAGAATGCTGCTTATATTATTCCAAATCAGCTAGCAGGGCAGCACTCCTGCTGTTTGCTCCCTTTAGCTTGTCTTCATTTGAATGGTGGACTCAGAGGATGATTGAACACCATTGAACTGTGAGTGCCTGGCTGCCACCTGGGTGTTGGATTTAAATAAAAAACAAAACAAAAGACAGCTAACTGGTTGGCAAAATCAATCCAAATTGTTAAGGCTCTTACTTCATGGATATGTGTATATGTATATGTGAATGTAAATATACAATCAAGGCATTAGATAGCACACTTACCCATCATTCATTTTCTTTTTTCCACTCATGTTTTGATTTTTGGTAATGGGGATGGTTAGCACAAAGTGAGTTGAAAACCAAAAATGTCAGCCAGTTATCTAGATTAATTAGCAATACTGTGCTATTGAAGTAAAAATACCTTGGGCTTGGTCTCTGTACAGATAAATTAAATTGCCTCCTGTCCATAGCTTGGCTATTAAGATTTCCCTATCCATGGCCAACCATTTTACAAATATATAACCATGGAGGAACAGATAAGATGGAGACAATTACTTTGGCCAAGACTATCCTTACTCCCTGAATAACAACTCAGAGCTCAGGTTCTACTGATGCAGGCCTGGATTGTAATAAAATTCTAAAAGAACCCAAGGAGTTTTATCTGCCACTTGCACTCTGATTCATTCCAATCCACCAATATTTATTAAGTTATTATTATATAAGAGTTGGTATGTGACTGTTAATAATATAGAACCAAGGCACACCAACTTGGACTGATTCACTGTTTTCAAGGAAGAGGGAGGAATATCATAGGCTAAAAGAAGTCATTGCATCTCAGAGATGAGACTTTGGGCAAGGGAAATTTTGGATTAATAGGGGAGGAAAGTAAAATAGTTCTCCCAACCATTTACCTGAATGTGATGATGGAATATAAGCTACTTGAAGACAAGGATTGTTTTACTTTTCTCCTTGTATCCCTAGCACAGTAACTGTCCCATAGCAGATGCTTAATAAATGCTTATTGATGGATTGTGACTATCTAACCATGAAATGGAAAATGTGGGGCTAGAGCCATTATTTAATTTATAAGGCCCCATATCTTGTGCATTCCCTTGTTAAGATAAGGGAATCAATAGAATGAACTCAGAGCAACAGCCAAAGTCAAGGCCACCCAAGGACTTTCAGGCAGAAGTAGGCTGAATACTTTAGATTTCTTCACCATTATCTTAACCAGACCCGGTATCTTTCATTGTCCCAAGAGACAGATGATAAATCAGTGCCATTCAAGATGGTGTCTCCTTACTCACAGTCTAATCAATGAATTTCCACCAGACTTTCCCTTCTATTTAACTTTTATTAAAAGAAGTGCTAAGGTACTGTGATGCAGTACATCATATTTATTACCAAAATTATTAACAAATATACAAAACTTATACATGTAATTTTCTTACATCCATTTATTCTTCTATAATACTGCATTTGTTCAAGTAGGTTATCTACAGTATGTAAACATCCCTCGGCTTGACCTCACACAGATTAGGAAAGCCCTCTAACCCATGTAGTTATCAGATATCTTTCTTATTTGGCTTTCTGTCATAGCATCTAATCTTCACATTGGGCACGTGGAAGAGATATCTACAGTGCAAAAGAGGCAGATTTCTTTTCAGGTTTCATTCTGATCAATTTAGCAGTACCACAGTTAAAGAGCTGAGAGGAGAATAAACATATGCTAACATCTCAGAGATGGATTACTAGTAATGCCAAGGACTCTGGCTTCAGCCATTCAACTCAAACACAAAGTCAACATCTCTTCCCTCTCCCTCCCTGCCCCACCCCCCTCCCCCATGCAAGGCAGATAGAAGCCTAACCTTGTCTTAAAAGGGTGTATGTGTGTGTGTGTGTGTGTGTGGTGGTGGTGGTGGTGGTGGTGGTGGTGGTGGTGGTGGTGGTGGTGGTGGTGGTGGTGGTGTTGTTGTTGTTTTTAAAAGAATTTCATAAATCCTAGAACAAGGAAGATTCATTTCACACAAAAAATACTGAGAACTCAGTTTCTTGTTTTCTTTTGTGTGGGTTGATTTCTGTGGCTTGGTGAGCCAGCAAAATCCCTAACTGGAAAATAAAATAAAATGAATGTGGAAATATGGCCATATCTCTGCTGGCTATTACCTCCCCCCACCCTCTCCATTTGAGCCGAGGATTAATATCTGTGTCAATAAGCTTCTTTATGATCCAGGCAGCAAAGTTCTGCAGTGAAAAGAAACCCCATAATGCCACAGCAATTGGATGTCAAGGCTTTAAATACAGCCATAAAAAAGGACAGTTCCCCTCCCCCCATCTCTTTTGTTTTGCCTTTCAATTACTTAATTTAATCAAGTAAAGCTGATTCAGTGAGCTGTTTTCCCCATCCCCTCCCCCACTCTCACTCTCCAGCACAGTATTGCTATTTTAGAAGACCACACCCATGTTCACAGAAGCATCTGATGAGAATGGATCTGTATTTGGACGTGCACTGCATTGTGGGAACACTGTGGCCCCTCTCTCCCACCAATTTGTTACCACAGTGGCCCATTGCCTTCTGTAACACCATACATTTCTGCCAGCTTTCGGAAACGTGGTCCCCAGTCTGTCAGGAAATCATAGCTCTGGTCTGAGTCTGAAGTGACTGACTGTAATGAGCTCAGGGACCCTGCCACAGAGCCTTCCCCCTCAAACATGTATGTCTGGAGGGAGTCAAAAGGAGGGGCCCACAGATCCATGTCAGCTTCATAGAGCTTGGCTAGCACATAGCTGTGGACGTTGCTGTCCATGGTGCATGTCTGAGGCACGTACCGAGACAGGCTCTCAATCTCAGGCAGCATGTCCTGCCTCATCTTTACTGCTGCCCCTGTCTGTGCCTCCCGGGGGTTCCACATGGCTGCTATGTCAAAGGCCTCCGTGTCCTCCTCCCCACCTCCTTCATCATCATAGCGGACAATGTTCTCGTGTATGTTCTCCTCATCATCAATGATGTAGGGCTGCTTCCTATGGCGCCTCATGGATAAGATAAGCAGTACCAGCACTGTGGAAAGCAAACAGAATGGAGACAGAATCAGGATCCAAAAGTACATTGATAGACTGAGACAATGGTTCAAAACAGCATCTCATCTATTGCTGTAGTTTTATCTTCTTTAAGTTCTGCTCTTAGGCTAAAATAATCAAACATACAAAGATAGATAAGGGGAGACCTAGCTTAATGGTATTCCATATGAAGAAGACCCGGGGGCTTTAGAAAATTGCAAGTACATTACATATCAATAGTGTTACACAGCAGCTAAAAAGCTAACATGATCTTAAGCTACAAGAAAAGAAGTGTCTAGAACCAGGGAGGTTATAGCCCCAGGACCTATCTAGATTGATCTGATGGAAACCTAATAAAGCTGATTCCAACCCCAATATTCTATCTTCCTTCTGTGCCTCACTGAACAGCAGGCATGTCCTGATTTAAATACATAATCTGGCTTTAACCACACCACAGCCCCCAGACTCAATATAGCCACTGCCCCTAGCTAGTCACTGCCCCCAGAGCCAATTCACATATTTGAACAGGTGTGTCCTTACACGCAACCACAATCACATCATTCATTTAGCCTAAGACACAATCACAATTCCTAACTATCCATCTTGACCAGACAGAACCACGATAGCTAGCCAATCAGAAAGTAGCATGACCAGGATGTGTGACCACTGAACCATAGAAGAGACCCCTCCCCATTACCTAATCCCTTAACAAGCCCCTCCTGCCTTTTTAACATTCATAATTTTTATTATGTAATCAGCATCACTACACTATAAATTTGCCCATGTTGTTTTACTAAGTTGCTGATTCCTCTTGGAACCTAGCTCACTTCTGAGGGGCATCAATCCTCAATAAATTTCTATACTTGGATTAGAGGTGGTCTGACTCTGAATTCTTTGAGACAGTTCTACCACCCACCATGAAACTGCAACAGATCCATGTTTGAATTACTGTGTTTAGCACCCTTTTCCTAGAAATACTCAAGCAAAGGCTTGCCAGAGATGCTGTAGAGACCAATGCTGACATTGGCCCTCTTCACCTGGGTGCCTCATAGGCAAATCAAACTCAACATGGCTCAAATGAAACTCCCCTCCTTTCCGTGAGCTTCTCTAAACTTGTCTATTTCAATTGAGCGCATCATCACCCTTCAGTCATTGTTTCACAACCATGGAATCATCCTTGATTCATCCCTTTCCTTTTCCTTCCCCTATGCAATCAGTTGCAAATCTTATCTTGACATCTCTTGTATCTGCCTACTTTTCTTTACTTACACTATTATTACCCCAGCTCAGGCCCTCAACACTTCTCATCTGGATTATTTCAAACTTCCTAATTAGCATCCTTGTTTCTAGTCTATCTCCTCTCTAATCTATTCTCCATAGAGTTTCCCGAATAATCTTCTTAAAGTACAGGACTGACCAAGCCCCTCTTTTCAAAAATCTTCATTGGGTATCATTTCCGTAGAGGACTAAATATGTTTTCCTCAGTTTTGTATTTTAAAGCCCTTCACAGTCTGTTAGCCTATCTTTCCAGAATTGTTTTTATAGTACTATACATCAAACATTTTGCATCACAGCCAAACTGGCTAGTTGGTGTCCCATTAACTCACCATCTTCCTCAGCTCATCTACTTTGATAGATTCAATGACCATTGCTACTAAGTGGCACAGTGGATACAACACCAGGCCTGGAGTCAAGAAGACTCATCTTCCTGAGTTCAAATCTGGCCTCAGACACTAGCTGTGTGACCCTGGGCAAGTCACTTAACCCTGTTTGCTTCACTTTCTTCACCTCTAAAATGATTTGGAGAAGTAAATGGCAAGCCACTCAAGTATCAGAAAACCCCAAATGGGGTCAAGAAAAGTTGGACGTGGCTGAAATGACTGAATAACTATAACTTCAATTGATAAATGGTCAAGAGATATGAATAGGTAGTTTTTCAATGAAGATATTAAAACTATATATGATAATATGAAAAAATGCTCTAAATCATTATTGATGAGAGAAATGCAGATTAAAAATTTTGAGATGTCATCTTACCCCTATCAGACTGATTAAAATGATAGATGTTCTTAAGTTAGGAAATGGCTAAACAAGTTGTGCTATATAATTGTGATGGTTTATTACTGTGACATAAAAAGTGATAACCTCGTCAATTTAGAAATACATAGAAAGACTTAGACCTCTGAAGGAAGATGCTACCCACTACCAGAAAAAGAACTGACAAATAGAAATATGCATGGTATGGTCTTGCATATATGTGTATATGAATACACATATTTATAGAAATGTTTGTGTGTACATATATATATATATATATACATATAAATATACATCCATCCATCCATTTATCTATCTATCTATACACATACACACATATTTAATTGTAGCCTTCTCTAGAGTAGAGGGGGAAGGGAGGGAGAAACAAAAGTGCACAGTTTAGAACAAAAGAAAACCTAGAAGGAAACACAGAAAAGCTGGGTAGCTTTGAAAACAATGTGTAACATTTACTACATAGGTTTTGTTGAAATGGAAATTTGTTTTGTATTGAACTCTCTCGTGTTCTGCTGTGCACATGGAAATGTTCTTTCTTTTTTTTTCTCATTTTGTCTTAAAGTTTTAAATGAATAAAAAAAGTAATACAATAAATACTGGTGATTCCCAGATTTATATATCTGAAGACATCTCAAACTCAACATACCTAAACCAGAACTCAGCCTATCCATCCCACCTTCAATTCACCCCCTTCCTAACTTCCCTATGACTATAGAGGGCATCAACATCTTTCTAGTTACCCAGTTACAACCACAGTGTCTTCAGTGCCTCACACTGAGCCATTCCACATATGCACTCAGTTACTAAACCTTGTTGTTTCTATCTCCACAAGATTTCAAATATCTCTTCTCCACTCCTATAGCCACCACTTTATTTCAGGCCCTTCTCACCTCTTTGCCTGCATTTTTGCAATAGCTTCCTAATTGATCTCCTTGCCTCAAATTTCTATCCCCTCCAGCCCATCTTTCACACAACTACCTAAGTGATTTTTCTGAAGTGAAGGCCTGTTCATGCTACTGGTTATTAAATTCTAGTGGCTCCCTACCTCTAGGATCAACTATAAACTCTTTCATTTGGCATTTGGAGCTTTTTGCAAGCTCTTTCCTATATCTCTGTTCTTACCTATTATTTCCCTCCATGTCCTATATAGCCAACTATACTGCCTACTCTTCACAAGCACTCCATAGTCCTTCTCTATACCTTTGTACTTGCTATTATTCCCTGTAACTAGAGTCCTTTCCCTTCTCACTTCAGACTCTTTGAATCTCTGGCTTCCTTTAGGAAGTGTCCATTTCTACAAGTGGCCTTTTCCAGGCCCCATTTCTGTTAATACTTTCCCCTCCATGGTTATCTTATGTCTGCTTTATATGTATCTTCTACATATCTATTTATGTACATGTTGTCTTCCACATTAGAGTGAAAGATCTTTGAGAAGAAGACTGCTTTATCTTTTTATCCCAAGTGCACAGGGACTGGCACAAAGCACGTATTTAATAAATGCTCACTGATTGATAGAACATAGGCGGTATCTCTTAATATCAGTGTTAAGAGTCAGGCTTCTGCTATATTAGCATATATAAACATATTTGAATATAAATATGATTTCATAATTTATAACATCTATTATTTATTTATGCATTGCTGTAAAGTTTAAAACCTTAAAACTCAGTAGTGCAATGAATAAAGTGCTGGGCCCGTAGTCAGAAAGACTTGAGTTCAAATTTGACCTCAGCCACTTACTAGCTATGTGATTGTGGGCAAGTCACTTTACCTCTGTCTGCCTTTGTTTCCTCAATTATAAAAGAACGTTAATAATAGCACCTACCTCCCAGGGTTTTTGTGAGGATTGAATTATATAATATTTATGAAGTTCTTGGTGCAGTCTCTTCCCTTTCTGCCTAAAACAGTCCTCTTAGACTAGCAGCACAAGGATCAGTATCACCATTTTATTGATACGGAAGCTGGGGCTAAGAGAAGGTAAATCACTAGGCCTAAGGTCACACATAGTCGATGTCATAGGCAGGACTCAAGCATGTACTCTAGTATACATATTTATGTGTGTGTATGTGTGTGTTTGTGAATGTAAATAATGCCTTTTTTGTCATACACGAAGTATCTCCTGTTTGTGAACCATATACTGAAAATCACTTGAAAACATTTCTTATACTCAAATACCCTATATAGTGATACAAGACAGGTAAACCCAAAATGTCTGATGTTTTCTTTTAAAAAATGTAGAAAATAGAAACAATCTTTGTTCTTCCAAAATTCCGTGATCCTCAGAAAGGCATGCACCGAGAAAAGTAATTATGCTTTTTCTGGGGGGCAGGGAGAGAGTAGTATTCAACTGAGTATAAGAAAAATAAAGAACATTAGAATTGAAAAAAATGATCATGGTAGTAACTAAGCATCACACTTTTAAGATCTGTCCTTGAAGGTTTGGATAATATTTTATCCCAAGAAATGTATTCTTCCCAGGACATGTTCATTGGGGTTTAAAGGCAAGATAGAGATAATCCTATTGAGCTGTTTATCTCTGTGACTGAAGACATTTTCTGGAAAGTGTATTGAGATTTTAGCTGTAGGACTTCTATTGATATTTGTGTGTGAGTATGTGTGTGTGTTGTCAGAGCCGGTGAACAGTGACAGCTTGACAACCCTGGAAAGTCAGATCACAGTTTATCCAATGAGAAAACATAGAGTATGGTCATATGCACAGCAAGAGATTAAGGATTGACTAATAACTCACGAAAAATGATTTTAAAGACCTTGGGATGTGAAATGGAGTATTTGTAAATGCCAAGCAATGCTGGAAATGCCTAACATTTTCATTGTATTTTAAAATAAATCAACCAGGCAGCATGTACTTATTGGATTCCTACTATGCCGTCAGTATTGCTACAGTGTGGGGAGAAAAGAATCATAAAGCACAGTCCTTGCCCTCAAGGGGCTTGTGTGACAACTGACAGAGAAAATGATTGAGAAAGGAAATTTGCAGTCTAAGTAGGGTGAAGAAAATGAAAAATGAAATCACCAGCAAACACTGTAGACAGCGTGTGGTCCAGTGTTCCATAGTCTGAGAATACCTGGCAGTTATAAGGCATATAAAGTGATTTACATACTTTATTTAATATAGTCCTCAAAAAGTATGTGGGGTAGATACTAATATTATCCCCATTTTCCATATTAAGGAAAACAAAACTCATATAGTTTAAATAATATATAGGATTATATAACTAGTAAGTATCTGCTGCAGGATTCAAACTCACATCTTTTTGGCCCTGAGTCCAGGGCTCTATTCACTAAGGCACCCTACCTCTAAGCACCAAGATGTTGCTGGAGTTCAGAGAAGGGAGTGAGTCATAAAGACTTTGAAGAAAAGCTTTAAGGGACAGGTAGGCTTTGAGGTAGGTATTGAAGGATGAGTAGTAGAGTTTGTATCATTTTAAGGGGAAGAACAGAGGCCATTTCTGGTGAGAGGATGGTCACAGTATATTTGTGGGACAGTGAGAAGTCTGGTCTGAGTGGAATGAAAGGTACATGCTAAGAAATAATGGAAAATAAGGTTGGACAGGATAATAATAGGTATTAACCTTTCCAAGCTCTGAGAGCATATATTAAAGGTCACATAACATCCATAACCCAATTTATCCTAGACCTAAAGACAAAGTTTCCAGGCCAGGTCTACAACATCTATTCTTTATCTCCTTTACTGTTCTTCCTAGGAAGCTCAAGTTATCCCACATAGCCTTTAGGGCATATGCCTGCTAACCCCATTAGGTGTTCAAACCCAGTATCTAGTGTTTTCAAACATGCTAGATTAAAGTCATATAGAACTTTCAACAGTTTCATAATTTGCAGGTGATTTGAATCAAATTATGAACCTCAAAATATTGTAGACTGTTGATTTCATTTGAGCAGGGAGGAAATTCACTCTACCAATGGAGACCAGCAGATTAAAGTTTTAGAGTTATCTGAGGCACTGAGAGTCCAAGTAACTTATAAAGGGCCTCTAAGTGAGCCAGTCAGTCAGTAAATGTTTAAATGTCTCCTATGTGCCGGGCATTGTGCTAAACGCTGGATATATGAAGAAAGACAAAAGGCAGTATCTGCTCCTGAGGTACTCACAGCCAGTATTTGTATGGACTTGAATTCAGATCTTTATCATGAGTCAGATTCTATATTTCCTATGGTGTACTGCCTCTCAAACCTTGAAAGATGCCTTGAAAATCACAATAACCTGGGCTTTTATAGAGTGGCCAAAAGCAGTAGAACATAATTGAAAGGCCTTCCCATCAGTTCTCATCCTAATGTGGAGAGCTGCCTCAGCAAATCTCATGTGACCTTTTCCTCACTAGGTCTGTAGGAAGGTCTCAGGGAAATGGATGGAAACCTTCCTGGTAATGAGGTGCAACTCAGAAGAGTGGAAAATGAGATCCTTCGGAAGGGGCAGGGCTGCCTGCCATCAGCTTACGTGCCACCTGTGACCCCCTGCCTCGGAGCCTCTGGGGGCTTTCTGTGCACTGAAATGCTGGCTCTTGAACTCCATTCCTTGCATAGGCAGCCTTTTTTGTGGGTCAGGTTGAAGCAATTATAGAAAACCTATTTGGCTGAAATAACTAATGCGTGAAATATGAAGCTTCTTAAAAGAATGTGAAAACACTTCCCAGAAGGTTTTTTCTGGGTGAGGGTTAGCAGGCTGGATTCCCAGCTGAGGGTAAATAGCTTTTCATTCCTGCTGCTGCTGGTGACATTCAGCTACCTGAGAGCTCCTCATGCCATCCTATGGGTATTTGAGGAACTGCAGTAAGATTCTCTTCCTCTCTATTATCAGTGGTAGGAAACAAGAGGAATCAGAGAATAAAGTTAGAGCTGGAAGGGTCTCAAGGGGTCATTGAGTCAAACTCCTTTTTACAGATGAGGAAAAATGAAGCCCAGAGGGTATTTTTCTGGCTCCAGGATTCCTAGGATCCCCAAAGGTTATTTGGGAAGTCATGGGATGTGACAGAAAGAATAAAAGACTAAGAGTCAGAAGATCTATGCCTTCTAACAATCACAGCTGTATGAACCCAGCCAAATCATTTAATCTCTGTGGGTCAATGTTTTATCATGTGTAAAAGAAACCTGCTTTCTAAAGGTCTTTGGAGCTCATTCTATGGTTTTCTTTCTTTCATGTAGAACTGATAGAATCCTAATAAAGCTGCCCCCAGCTCCATTATTCTAAATTCCTTATAGGCCCCTCTGAACAGCAGGCCCACCACCATTACCTAGCCACTCATTCCCCTCGCCCCACTCAATATCCTAACTTCTTCATGTATGCCTCACTGCTCACTAGAACAGGTGTGTCCCTGCACTCATATTTCTCATAGAAACAGCAGGCATGTCCATATGATAACTAGTCACTGTCCCCAGACCCATTCCTCCTATTTCCCCACAGAAGCAGCAGGTGTGTCCATGTATTCAACCAAAACCACACCTATCTAGTCTCAAATAGGACCATAATACTCAGTCAATCCCCACTGGGATACCTGAGCAGGATGTGGACCCCAAAACAATAGAAGGGACTTACCCTAAGTCAGCACCTGCCCAGTAATAGTAAAAAACTGACCTAGAGTGAACTTATGATGTAGAGAGGCTTATTATAACATCATTACCATAATACATACCCCCTCACACCAATGTTTTTTTTTCTATATGCATTGTGGGTAATCCCATGAGCAGTTCCATTGTGGTTGAGACTGCTCCCATATTACTTAATCCCTTAACAAACCCCTCCTGCCTTTTTAACATTTATAATATCTGTTATGAAATTGCTTCCGTACCCTATAAAAATCCATCTTGCTTTCTCTGGAGTTGTTGGAACTTAACCTGCTTCTTGAGAGGCGTCAATCTCAATAAATGTCTGTACTTGGATTAGAGGTATCTGACTGAATTTTTTGAGACAGTTCCACCACAACACGTCATGAAATTCCAACATTTTTTGGTGTCCCTGGATGGGCAGAGCCTAAACCCCAATAGTTTTTGGTGTGCCTGGTTGGGCAGAGTCTAAACTGCAACAACTTTTGGCATCCCTGGGTGGTCAGAGTTGAAAACTCCACAGAACTAAATTCATAGGACCATATATTTAGGTCTGGAAGAGACTTTAAAGTCCAATCCCTTCATTTTACAAATGAGGAAACTGAGACTGTTGTTTATTCACCTTTTTTTCACTCGTGTCAGACACGAGTGTGACTCCCTTCAGGGTTTTCTTGGTAAAGATCCTGGAATGGCTTGTCATGTCCTTCTCCACTTATTTGACAGATGAGAAAACTGTGGCAAACAGGGTTAAGTGACTTGCCCAGGGTCACACAGCTAGTAGGTGTCTGAGGCCATATTTGAACTCAGGTCTTCCTGATTCCAGACCCAGCACTCTATCTACTATACCACCTAGCTACCCTTCTTAAAAAAACTAGGGATATTCAATCTGTAGAGGAGTAATACTTATGGGAGTTATTTTCAAGTACTTATTAAATGGAAGGTTATATCAATTTTTTTTCTGCTTAATAATAGAGGGCATAATTAGGAACAATGGATAGAAGTTGTAAAATAGATTTATGTGTAGCAGAGGGGCAAATTTCCTCAAAAGTAGAGCTAACTATTTGTAAACATCATCCAAATGCTTTAAGTAATGAAGTTTCCTCTTCCTTGAGAGGCAGGGAGGTCCTACTATCATCTTTGCCCCCAAGGGAATATCTTCCCCTGTCCTTTCTCGCTTCCTTTTATTTTTTGGCTTCCCCCCTTCAGAACTTAAACTCTTTGTGTGTAGGAACTCTCCTTTTTGCATGTTGTAGAGAAAATTATTTTTCAGTTGTTGCTTAGTTGGGTTAGATGGGTCATTGAAGTCTCTTCCAACTTTGAAATTCTATAGGCCTCTTCATGCTACTTTTTGATGTTTTGATCTAGAAGCAGGAAATTTCTTTTCATTTGATTCTGCTGGAACAATGGAAAACCTAACACATCCATTTGTACCTTGGTTATTTACCAACTACATAAGCTGGTGACCATTTACATGTTTAATGTTATCTAAATAACCATTTTTGTGATATTCCCCCCCCACAAATTCACTTGTAGACTATTATAGTTATCCCCTAAATCTTCTCTCCAAGCTGAGTACAATTGTTTGATTCCCAGTCATGATAATGTGTATGCATTACAGACATTTTCTTGTTTTCAGGATCATGTTTAGATTTTGGGAGAGCCTGTGGAAGAAAAAGTGGGACCGGGGGAGGAGAAGTTCCCTTTGTTATAGGGGAAGTCTTATATTTAATAATATATTATACTTACACAGTGCTTTATAGTTTACAAAGCACTCTTCTCGCAGTCATGTGAAATAACTAACAAACATTATTTCCATACTTTAGGTGAGGAAACAGATTCAGAGAAGTAAACCCTAAGGTAACATGGTGAGGATGTGGAGAGCCAACCCAAGTCTTCCATTGTTCTTTTAACTCTGCAAGTCTGCCTCCATAAAGGACTCCTGGCTCGTGGTGCGATCTGGCCCAAGGAAGAAAGACCTCAAGGCCCCAAATATCTCCTTTGAACTTTTGGTGATATCTTAAATTCTACCAAGTATCAAGGCTTTGTTTCCTGTTAAGGTACAAATATTCCTGGAAGGGATAACTCATTAAGTTGCTGAATAAATTCTTGTTGATTGAATGATTATTAGCATTAGCAATTTCCTGCTGGTCCTTGCAGAATTAGGGCACAGAATAGGTAGGTTTCAACAGGGGAAAAAGAGGGAGAAATAAGGTGGGAGGAGGGAGGCCCAAGGAAGACAGGTTCCTATATAAAAGGGGAGCAGTGCAAAATGCAAACAGGGGAAATAAGAGGGGAATCTACTTCAGAAAAGGGACTGTCTTTTGCATCTCTGTAGCCTCCATTACTAAGCATAGTACCTGACATGTAGGATAAGCCTGATATATAGGTTAGAATTGGAATAAATCAAAATGACAGCCGAAGACAAACTCCCCTTTACTCTATCACTTTGCCTGCTCTTCTCCTGGCTGTTTACTCAAACACCTGAATGGAGTGGGATATGTGACCAAATTAATTTGGATGTGCCCTCTGATGATGCCTGCTACAGCCTAGCCATGCCTGCCCATCTTGTGTGCCCCTTGTCCATGTCCTCCAGAAATCTGCCACAGGGGATCCACCCAATGTGCTAGGAGCCTTCCTTGCTTTCTTTTAATAGTATGAGAATACCAGAAGAGAACCCTGTCCCACCTGAAATCATCTCTTGTTCTCTGTGAATGATCAGCCCATCTTCTTTTCTTCTCAGAAGCTTCCTAAGAGGCAGTGAGGCATAGGGAAAGAACATAGGCTCTAGATCAGAAGATCTAGGTCCAAATCTTCTGCCATGTCAGTCATTTAATCCTTGTGTCCTAATTTTCTCATCTTTTAAAAACAAAATTAGGGGGTTGAACTAGCTAGCTTCTAAAGTTCCTTCTAACTCTATGATGTGATTTGGTCTCCAGAGCTCCTCAGTGGTTAAACATCATAGCCTGGTCACACCTGCTATAGTTTCTTCCTTGCCCTCAGTGAGATAATAATTTTTAATTCTTTGGAGACTGTTGTATAACATATCTTGCTGGCATACAATAAAATTAATAGGCATACTTGTAAATCTGACTTTTGCCTCTAATGGTTAATTCACACTGAGTTCCAGTTTCCCCTAGAATGTCAGAAATGAGCTGGAAATATATGAGGGAGAGAAGGCCAGGATGCACTTGATGTAGATCTGAGATCAGTGAATATCCAGCTGGGCACACGTTTCAGTTGTCCAGAACTGGCTTTATATCAGTTATTGTTAGGAAAAGATTGGGTGGTAATAGGACCCTGAGGTCCCACCTGCCTCTTGAATCTAGCTCAGATGTTGTTGTCTTTTTGTGCCCATGTGCAGGTGTTAGGAATTTGATCTCAGTCATTTTATTTTCTTTGGCTTCTCTGTTGACTTCTAATGCTTATAATGAAGCTATCATTCAAAGCAGCTGCCTCCATTATTATCCCTTGCCACGTGAGTGCCCACAGGTTCTCTACTTTAAGTGCCAGGAAAATGCCAGTGAAACAACTGCTGGTACCCTCCCTCCCAAACTACCTAGCATTAAATTATTTTGTATATATGTGTATTTATTCACTTTCTAGTTATACTATCTCTATCTATCTATCTATTCTTATTTTCTCCCCCATTACAATGGGAACTCCTCTGGAGTATGGATTGTTTTAGCTCTTCAAACATTGCCAGGTACCAACATCACAGGTGCTTAAGAAATACTTGTCAATTGATCATAGACTGATGGGTAGAACAAAGTACTAAGCAGTATCCCTGCTTAATAATCCCAGCTGACATTTATATAGCGTTTTAAGGTTTGCAAGTCCTTTTTGATACATTATTTTGTTTGGTCTCACAACCACCTGTAGAACCAGATACTGCCATTGTCACCATTTTAGAGATAAGGAAACTGAGGCAGAGAGTTTAACCTACTTGTCCATGATCACCCAGCTGGTAAGTTTCTGTGGTGGGATTTGAACCTAGGTGTTTCCAGACTCCAAGTCTAAGACTCTTTCCATTATACTATGCACTTCTTGGAAATAACCCAAACTCAGCAGGCAGCAAACAGAGTGAAAACTGGGGAGACTGAGACATCTAAACTGGCTTCTAGGCCCTGCCCTGCCATTAGTTTGGAAAGGTTGGCAAATTATTTACTGTATCCATGCTTCAACTTCCTCATCCAGAAAATAAGGATTCTAGAATAACAATAGAGTACATTTCTCTAAGGCCTCAAAGTCACATCTCCAGGCCACAGGTTCCCCACCCCTGTTGTGGTGCTTTCCAGTTTACAAAGCACTTTATAGACATTATCTCATTTGATTACCACTATAAACTCATGAGGTAGAGGATTTATCTGGTCTAAAGTTCTATGATTCTATTTTTTTTTTTTGCTTTTTGGAGGGCAATTGGGGTTAAGTAACTTGCACAAGGTCACATGGCTAGATTTTTTTTGTTTGTGTATGTTAAGTATCTGAGGCCGGATTTGAACTCAGGTCCTTCTGACTCCAGGGCCGGCGCTCCACTCACTGCGCCATCTTGCCACCCCTAAAGTTCTATGATTCTTTTATGTTGTATTGAAAACATTCTGAAGTCCCTTGCAAATGTGGGTATGATGTTTCCATTGGACATTCACAGTCTTTCATAATCCCCTTCCCCCAACATACATTTCCAGCATAATGATATTTGTTTTTCTCCTTTTGGGCACACCATGGTTCAATTAAACTGGTCTTCATAGTGTTCTTCACCTGCAGCAGTCCATTTCCCTTCCCTGTACACCTTTGTCCTGGCTCCCCGCCTATTCCTACTTTCCTACTCACTCCTGCCTCAGTGGTTTCAGTCCTGTCTGACTTTTCATGATCTCCTTTGGTGATTTCTTGGTGAAGATACTAGAGTGTTTTGCCATTTCCTTCTCATTTGACAGATGAGGAAACTGAGGCAAACAGGGTTAAGTGACATGTTCAGGGTCACACAGATATTAAGTGTCTGAGGCTAGATTTGAACTCAGGAAGATGAGTTTTCCTAACTTGAGGCCTGGTACTCTACCCACTGTGATGCATACTGCCCTGACAATGATTTACATAAAGCATTAATTAAGATTCTCAAAGCTAGTACTCACTACTTAGGATAGCAGGGACTAGGACACTGACCACTTACCTAGGAGAACAAAGATGCAGGCAAGTATGGCGATGAGGGCCCCCCTGCTCAGGCTGACCGGGAGCATGTAGGCCTCAGCGCTGCAGGACATCACATCCCCTTCATCATCACAACTGCACACCTGAACCGTCAGTGTGCCTGTGCTACTTAGCATGGGCCTTCCATTGTCTGCAATCAGGATGGGGAGGTAAAAGACATTCTGTTCCTGCTGCCGAAAACCAGATCTCCTGGTAAGAATCCGGGCTGTATTATCTGGGGTGGAAAAAGGAAAAAAAAATGTTGAGTTGGGAGAGGTTGGGAGAGGAGGAGCAAGGTGGGGAAGGAGAAGATACACAAACAAGTGAATTCAACTTTTCTGATAAGGGAAGAAAAAAAGGGAGGAGAGTGACAGCAAGACAAGCCTCTGTGATGTTTCCATGTTAGTGTTCTCCCTGGTTTTGCATGCATCAGCATTTGGCCTCTGTTTCCCTGTCTGATTTTTACTTGCTTCCAGGCAAAACACTGAGACCTGGGAGGCAGGGCCTTTTCAGGAGAATGTCCTATCCTTTGTGACATAAACCGCCCAGGGCTAACTGTCAGCCTTCAGATCTCACCAAAGTGTCTTGGGGAAAGCCAGACAGAAATGAACAATCAAGGGCAACTCTGGTCCCTGTTTATTCCTGCTCAGCAGTTTTTCAAGGCCTTTTGGCTGCTTTGAGCCTCAAATTTAAAAAAAAAAAAGGAAAAAAGAGGCTAAGGAGACCTCAGTGAGCAACCTTGGCAATTATGGAAGATTGCTTATTTCTGTCACATTCTAGCTTGGCTGGAGCTCATGTCCTTTACTATTTTCTTTTTTGTCCCCTCAAAGGCAGCCATCAAATCCTCTTGATGCCTTTGGAAAAGGATGTTCCTTTACCAGAAGCTTATTTGAAATCCTCTAGTTATAGGATATTGCCACTTTCTCATGGGTGGGCTGAAGGTAGGGATGCCACTAACTTGAAAACTTAGATTTGGAGATCAACTTGTGGGGAGGTTTGACTTTGATTGGTAACTTAAGCATCAAGCCTGGCCTTCCTTCCTTCCTTCCTTCCTTCTCCCTCCATGGAATTGATCATGATGAAGTTCAGGAATTCCTTTTTTTTTTTGGAGGGCAACTAGGGTTAAGTGACTTGCCCAATGTCATATGGCTAGTAAGTTTTAAGTGTTTGAGGCTGGATTTGAACTCAGGTCCCCCTGACTCCAGGGCCAGTGCTCTATTCACTGAGCCACCTAGCCACCCCCAAGTTCAGGGATTCTTAACTTTTTTATGTCATGCACCCCTCTGGCAGTCTGATGATGGCTATGGACTCTTTCTCAAAATAATATTTTAAATACATAATATAAAGTATATAGAATTATAAGGGAGACCAGTTTTCTTGAAATATAATTATGAAAATATATTAAAAACCTCAAGTTTATGGAGCCCAGATTAAGAATTCTTGGTGCAGCAAAAAGAGGTGATCCTGAAGTCAGGAGGGACCTGAGTTGTCAAATCTCACCTTGGACTTTACTAGCTATGTGTCTTCTGTTTCTTTATCTGCAAAATGGGGTATAATAATAGTAGTGCACTATATGTGATGTCAGACTTTTTCTATGTGTTGCTTAGTTTTGATAAAACTTTCTTTTTCTCCCTCCTTTTTATCATTTGATTATAAAGGATGATGTTCCTGAAGGGGCTGGGGAAGAAATATAGTGAGACATATAAATGATATAAAAACAAAATATATATCTCCTTCCTAGGGTAGCCGTGGGACTCAAATGAAAAAACAGTGTAGAAAGATAGAAGATGTTAAATCACAAATGTTAAAATGCTAGATAAAAAGTTAGCTATTGTTAGGTTATAATTTGCCCCAAACTGTACATTAGCCATGTAAACTGTGTAGCATAAGTTCATCAAATTTCCTCCAGTATAGGTTTGAACCATATACATTATGATCTATAATATTTTTTCCATATTCTCAACATTCTTCAAGTGTGTCTAAACTATAGGATGGGTTCTCTTTTGTAAAAATAAATTATTACAAAGGTAAAACACCTTTTACAAAGTGTTTGAGAAATGCATTAGAGCATATTAATAGTGACAATGAAAGGTAGCTAATCAGTATAACAAAATCTTCTATCTGTCTAGTCATTTTTTGACTATTTATCTATGCTGAAGTTTGTTTATCCTTAGTATAGACTGAGGGATATATTTGGAGGGAGAGTCTTTAGGACCCATCTGTAAAAATACCTATATATCTATCACTATGTGTGTGTCTATGTGTATACACACACACACACACACACATATATATAACCATGTACACATATGCATATATGTATATACATAGACACACATGATATAGCCATATATACGTATACAGATGTATACATATACATATATATATATATGCATATCATGAACACCTCAAAAAGTCAATAAGCTGGTCCCAGAATTGACCAGGAAGAGGAAGGCAGGCTGGGTTGCCTTTGGGAAATTTTGTGTTTCTCTTAATGATGCCAATCACCTCTCTGAGATAAAGAGCCATCTCTTGAATACTGTATTCATTTCCATCCAATATCATGACATCGTAAAACTGTACGTTATAGAATCTGAGTCTGAAACCTGAAGTTGAGGATCACCCAAAAGGCAGTAGTGGTTGTAAAAAGGATGCAACACATAAATGAAGAATTTGTGTCAGGAGATACATGAAGGATGGCATCCAAAAATGAATGACCATAATGGGCAGGTCAGTAAGTGAAAGCAAGAGATACCTCACAGGCAGGCAATTAATTTATTGATAGCCTTGAAATATCAGAATGCTTGAAAAATGTGGGATGGGCTTTGATGGTAACTGTATGTGAAAAGCTTTATGACTATCCCACAAACTGGACCAGAATTGATAGGTTGTTATCTGCATTAGTGGAGGGAATATCCACCTTGATGAGATCACAGATTGACAGAACATTGGTATATTTTCATTTAAAACTACTCAAGCACTCCCTCCTGTATAAAACCTTTCATGGTGTCCTCAGCTGTTAGAGATAATAACAGCACCTACCTTGAAGGCTTGTTGTGAGAATCAAGTAAGACAATATTTGTAAAAGTGTTTAGCACAGTGGGAAAAGGCCACAATTTTAAGCATTTCCTGACAAATTAATGTGATCAAATGTGGCATTTATCATGAAATGTTATATACATTATAGTTACTGACATTTGTGTTTCTCTCCCCTACTAGACCATAACTTCCATGAGAGCAGGGAATGCATCTTTTCTTCATTTTTATGCATCATGCAGTGCTACTGTACTAAAGGACAGATGTGACGTAAGTACAAGTATGTTCCGTGTCAGGAAGACAACCAGCACAATGGTGTGGAGATGGGAGCTAGACTGTCCTGTGTGAGGAGAAAAGGAAGGGCAGTTTGGTCAGAGAGTAGAATGCACTAAAGGGGAGCAATATATAATAAAATTGGAAAGTTAGGGTAGGGTCTGATTGTACAGGGCTTTAAAGTAAAATAGAGAAGCTTATATTGATCCTAGAGATAATAACAGAGAGTCCCTGGAATTTGTTGAATAGGGTAGCAACTTGATCAGAGATCTGCATTTCCTTTTAGTGTGATGTCCTTTCACAAACACAGTGTGAATTTGGGAGTCTCAGATCTTTTCCTAAGGGTTTACAGTAGAGGGTACTTGTATAGAAAACTGGCATGGGAAGACATTAAAAGTTTATGCTTTCTGTTGAAGATGTGCTGACCAGTGTTTTTGAGACCATTTCAAGGGATAAATCATTTCCTTTTCTTAGCTGTCCTGTTCTAGTAGACTTTCATGTATGGGTGTTGGCTCCAAAATTGGTACTGGAAAGTGACCCAAAGCAATTTGTAAGAAATCTCGGGGCCAATATATTGCGACATATTTTTCTCTATGTAGGTATAGTACCAAATTCCAGTGTGGAAAAAAAATGCATTATCACTCTATAGGCTGTCTGATAGGGTGTGATATGACATGCTGGAAATCAATAGTTCTTTTATTCTTTTCTGCAATTTTCTTTCCAAAACCTACTCATGAGGGGTCAGGGACTATTTTTGTAAGCGGATTCCCTGTAAAGCAGATAAATGGAAAAACAGAGAGAACTTCTTTTTTAAGACACACTTCCCACATTACATAGATAACTTCTGACCACCAAATGTCAAAGGTTACAGAATATGGCTATTTCAGATTGGGGTTTTTGTTGACTTTCCTATAGAATTTTCACAGTGATTCTGTGATATAAAATGGGGAAATCTGGGGAAAAAAGTAATTTTGATGTTTTAGAGATCTATGAGATCAACCTTTGTCACAGGGAAGATTAAAGTGAGCTTGAAAAGGACTAAGCAAAGGAACGTTGAATGGGAATTTACCTGTTAGCTGGACAATATAAACTCCATGAGGACATAGACTTTATCTTATCTAATTTGTGTATTCCCCCTCCCCCACCCCCTCCAATTCTAATACCTAGAATCTGTACAACTGGCACTTGATAAATATTTTAGTTGAATTAGCTCTAAAAATATTGGGGATTGGAGGGAGGTGTGTGTCTGAGACTCAGAGTTCTCTCCAACAATGAGTATTCATTACTATCCACTTTTTCCTAAGAATTTTACAAAATGAATTCTGGAGAAGTTGCATGGCTGAATAGACAGTTGGTCTCAAAAGCAGGAAGGCCTGGGATTGAGTCTTACTTGTGATACATACTGATTATGAGATCCTGGGCAAGTCACGTAACCTCTTAGTGCTCTAGACAACTCTATAAGACTATACATTGAGAATGTGCTGACCTGAATTGGTAAAGGGGGTTTCTGTACCTTGGAATTCCATATATCAATGACATTACAAGTCTATTCCCTACAGCATTAATAATATGAAGGAAACAAGATTGCTTTAAAGAGGTTAGCATAAATCACTAGAAGGTGATAGTACTTATAGATTCATAGATTTTTGGAAATAGAAGGGACCTTAGAGATCATTTTGTCCAATCACCTCATTTGTAGATTAGGAATTGAGGCCCAGAGAAATTAAATTATTTGCTCAAGGTTATACAGATAATAGTATCAGAAGTGGGATTTGAACCAGGGTTCTCTGACTCCAAAGCCAGTTATCTTTCCAAGGTATCATACTGAATAGTATTTTGTGCCCTCATATTAAATATTGGATTTCATATTGAAACAGGCTCTATTCAATGAAACAAGGATATAAATACCCATTATTTTTAGACCCAAATTAATTTAATAGTTGCTCTTTTTAGATTGAGCTATAATTAGATAAGGAAACTGCAGTTATGTCTGAGAAGGTCTTGAAATTTAGAGATATGTGCTTTCCCCTAAGTGATGTTATAGCTTACTGACCTTGTGCCTCCTTGTCCTTAGGTGATCCCAAGTGATGGCCCCTTTACACCCACGGTGTAGTCTCCCCTATTCCATTGCCTAGTTCTAGGTTACCCTTGCCCTCATGGTGATTGGGTTGTAGTGACCAGATACTATAGCTGCTACCCATTCTGTTTGCATCCTGGGTTGAGGTAATAGAGAAAGTAAAGCTCTTTTGCTATCATTGAAATATGAATATTTGATTTCACCTATTTTTCTACATATATATATATACATATATACACATACACACACTTCCTATTTGTAAATATCATAATTATCAACAGTAGCAGAATATTTGTCTGGTAGGAAGATGCATAGAATTTTAAAGCAGGAAAAGACTTTAGAGATCATCGTGTCCAACTTCTTCCTTTTACAGATTTGGAAACTGAGGCAGATGAGAGCGAAGTGACTTACCCAGAGTCACATAGCTGGTAAATATCTGAATTCAGATTTGAACTCAGGCCTTCCTGACTCTAGGTCCAATGCTCTATTCATGGGTCAGCAGCCTCTGTCAAGTGAGTGAGTTAAGCATCCATCTACGACCTTTACTACCTGTGTAACCATAGCTAAGTCACAGCTTCTCTTATGTGAAAAACCAGTGGTAATAATAATAACTGTAAAGCCATTTGATAGAGTGGGGAAGATCCAGTAAGACAATGTATAACACTAATGCAATCTTTCAGTGTTATTTTTATAAATATCATCTTTGAGGAGGCTGAAGGAAAACTGGAAGGAACCTTAGAGAATATCTAATCCAAATGTCTCATTGTATAGATGAAAAAAATAGGGCACAAAGAAGTTAAATCACTTAGAATCATATTGTGAGTAAGTGCCTGGGGCAGGATTTAAACCTAGGTCTTCTTGAATCCCACACTACTGCCCTCTTTACTACACATAATATGCCTTCACTGTCTGACTCCTATCACTCTGTTAAGAAGAATAAGAAAATCAGGAATTATGGTTTCCATTTTATATTAAATTTTAATGGTTACATAGTTCTTAGTATTTTAGACAATCGAAATTATTAATTAACTTAATTAAGTTCACTCAGTTCAGGAGTAAGAAATGAATGGCTCAAAAGCTGATGGATTCCATAAAATGTCCACATCTGAAGTGCCCTAATGATAATTTAAAAGAAGGGATGAAGTATTTTTTTAAATAATAATAGCAAGCATTTATATAGTACTGTAAAGTTTGCAAAACCCTTTGAATACATTATCTCATTTGATCATTACAACAACCCTGTCAGGTAAGTGCTATAATTATCCCCATTTTTCAGATAAGGAGACTGGGGTTGAGAATGGATAAGCAACATGCCCAGGTTCACCTCAGAACTCATTTAACTGTGAGAACCTGGACAAATCACATATCCGCTCTTAGTATCAGTTTCCACACCTGTAAAATGGGGATTTTCGTTTAGTCATTTTTCAGTTGTGTCTGACTCTTTGTGACTCTATTTGGAAATTTCTTGGCAAAGATACTGAAATGCTTTGCCATTTCCTTCTCTAATTCATTTTACAGATGAGGAAACTGAGGCAGCCAGGGTTAAGTGACATGTCCAGAGTCACACATCTAGTAAGTGTCTGAGGCTAGTTCTGAACTCAAGGAGATGAGTGTTCCTGACTCCAGGCCCTGCATTCTATCCACTGTTCCACCTAGCTGCCTTTTTTTTCCTTAAAGCAATTGGGGTTAAGTAACTTGCTCAAGGTTACACGGCTAGTCATTATTAATGTGTGGGTGCTCATTTTCTGAGGCCGGTTTCGATCCCGGGTCATCCCAACTCTGAGGCCGGCGCTCTTACTCACTGCGCCACCTAGCCACCCCTCATCTAGCTGCCTTTTAATGGGGAAATTAATAATAATAATAATAATAATAATGTCAACAATGATGATGCTAATAGTTTGAGTCTGAATTTGATTCAGCTCCTGGTGCTCTGTCCATTGCACTGACTGGGCACTCTGAAAGAGCCTTGTGATGGTTGTATCTTAATCCTTAACAATCTCTCTGCTCTTCTTCAATATTTTGCAAAGCTTACTACTTCCCATCCTCCTCTGGTCCCTGGCTGCCAAAGACTCCTCTCTGGCTTTGCTGATTCTCCTTTCCAGCTCATTTTCTCCCATCTTCTCTAAACTCTCACCACATCTACAGAGCAATAAAGAAGACTCACAACCAGTCAGGGAAATGAAACGAATGTTTGGAGCCAGAGGGGAAGGTGCTTCATCCCTGACACCCTGTGGAGACACTTAAAAAGGCACTAGTTGTCAAAAGAACAGCCAGATTCTCTTCCCCATCCCAGCTCAAGGCTGTGTTTCTCCTACCTTTGAGCAAACCTTTATGAATTAATAGTAAGTCTCCCTCGGATCCAGATGTACAAACCTACAGCAGGCCCATCAAGGGGAAGCTGGAGCTGCTGGGATATGTGCGTTCCCTGGGAGCTCTTTAGATAAAAATGGGTACAACCATATGACCTTGAAGACCTCTTTCATTAGCAGGTGTCATTTGGTGTTACTGGAAATAGCATTGTAATGGAAAGCATCACCAGTACAACTCTCAAAAAGAGCATCTCCATAGTTAACAGTCTGTGGCCACTATAATTACCTTGATTGTCCCTTAGAGTGAAGTTGGGATTGTTAGCTGCCTCGGGAGCCAAGCTGTAGAAGAAGTGCTGACCATCTTGTGGGTCATCCTGGTCTATTGCGCTCACTGTCTGAATCAGCTATGAAAGGAAACAAAGGAAACCAGGTGAAGCCACTAGAGCCAAAGTCCATGAAAACCCAGAGTTTTCCATCTCCAGTAAGTGCCTTGGGAAGGCAAAAATGAACCACTAACCCAGCCCTTCCTTCCCCCTTCCCCCAGCCAACACAAGGTTAACCAAGAACGTGATGGCGCTGTGCTGGTCAGGTGTTCTGTTTACTGTTGTCACTCAGCAAATTAGAAAGCCTGCTGGCAAATTTACTGGGAAGAATCACAGCCATGGACACCACGTCCTTATACAAAAAAAACAAGCCTCTCGAGGCAGAATAAAGGGAATAGATTAAAAAAACCTTTTATTGATATTGTTTGTTTCTACAGAATCTAAATTCTGCCTCGTGTCCCTTTTCCTCCCATTCTCACAGAGCCATCTTTAATGCAAAGTTGTTTGTTGTTGTTGTTGTTTTAGGAAAGAGGAACTAATAGCTAAAATTTATCTAGCCCTTTAAGGTTTGCAAAATGCTTTATATGATAACTCAATCCTCACAACAACCCTGTGAGGCAGGGGGAAAGAAGAGGAAGGGAAGAGCCAGTTATTAATTGCCAACTTTTGTGCCAGACACTGTGCTAAGCACTTTCCAAATATTATCTCAATTGATCCTCATAAAAACCCTGGGAGATGAGTGCTATTAATTATCCTCATTTTAGAGATAAAGAAACTGAAGCAGACAGGAATTAAGTGACTTGTCCCAGGCCACACAGCTAATGTCTGAGGTTGGATTCGAACTTGAGTCTTTCTGAGTCCAGGACCAATGCTTTATCCACTGCACCACCCATGTGGTAAGTGCTATTATTATCCCTATTTTACAGATAAGGAAATTGATGCCACAGGATCTGAAATTTCGATCTGGAAGCAACTTTAGAGAATTACCTAGTCCAATTGCCTCATTTTATAGAGGAGGAAACAATCAAAGAGAAGTTAAGTTACTTGCTCACGTTCACAAAGATATTAGTTATCTGAAGCAAGGTTCAAATTCAGGTATTCCTTATTTCAAGTCACATGCTTTATATACTACACAGATCAATAAATAAAAAAAACAAACAAAAAGAACTCTGACAATATATGCAATGTTCTACACCCACAGACAAACCTGTCCACCCCAATTTCTGTAAAGTAGGAGTGGGAGGTATATTCTCATATTCCTTCTTTGGGGCTATGCTTGTTCTTTGTAATATTATAGTGTTTATTTTTTATTGTTTGTATTTGCTATAATTTCCATTTACATTGTGTAGTCATTGGGAATATTATTGTTTTGTTTTTTGTTCTGATTACTTCCTTTACATCAGCTCACAAGACTTTCCATGTTTCTCTGTATTCACCATATCCCCTTACTGCACAGTTCACTACCCCAGCTGGTTTAGCCAATCCCCAACTGATTTATTGCTATTCTTTGCTACCACAAAAAGTGCTGTGATAAATATTTTAGTATCTATGAAACAGTGTGTGTGTGTGTGTATGTGTATGACCTTCTTGGGGTCTATGCTTAGTAGTGGAATCTTTGGGTCAAAGAATGAGTATATTGCAACCACTTATTTTGCACCATTCCAAATTGCTCTCTAGAATGATCGCACTAATTCACAGGAGCTGTTTTACTAAAAAATCTTGAGGCAGGGCTACAAGGCCACAGCTGCGCTCCAGTGTCTAATTGTCTACTCTCTATGGTCACGACAAACTCCTGTTAGTCCTTTCTTTGGCTTCAGTGCTTCCCTCTGGGAGCCTTTTCTGATCAAATAGAGAAGCTATGTGTTAGCATTTTAGTGTTCACTAACACATCAGTGAGCATTGGGTTTAAAGGGTAGGGATTTCTCACGTAGGAGAAAATAGAATACTGAGTGAAAGGGATAACAGTATGATGGGAGAGATGGGGTTAGAAGAGGTTTGCTAAGGATGGGGGTTGGTAGAGCAGGGGGGAGAGAAGAGGGAGGGGAGAAGGAAAGGGACGGAGGGAAGGGGAGATAGGGATGGGAGAGAGAAAGAGAGACAGAGAGAGAGAGACAGAGACAGGGAGAGAGGGAGGAAGGAGATATACAAAGGGAACCAAGAACTTGCTGAAGGCACCTTTTGCTTAGTTTACAGTTTAGCTTCAGATCTGTTCTGCCCACTTACTTCTGTGTTAGGTTCTTAGAACCTTCAGTTATCTTCTACCCTATTGCCTCTTCTATGTATTTTCTCTATTACATGATACCCAGGAGAGTCTTTTTTTCTCTTCCCAAGTACATCGCTAGATATTTTTATAGTGTTTGTTAAGATGAGAGGCAGCTTGGCATAGTGGGTAGAGAGTTAATGTTAGTGATCAGGAAGACCTGGATTCAGGGTCCTCTGACATGCTGGCTGTGTAACCCTGGGCAAGTCCCTCCACTTTTCAGGGTATTAGACTATAAATTGCAGAGAAGTTGCTCATTTGTTTTCCTTATCTGAAAGTTCCAAATAGCAGTGAAATCATCCACCTAGTCCCCTCTTAAGTCGACTACCAAGCAGTTAAATAAGGGGGAGATCAATCAATCAACAAACAAGCACATTTGTTAAGCACCTACCCTGTGCCAAGCACTGTGAGACATGGCTTTATTTGATGCGTGACTACAGAGAAATGGGTCTGCAATTCTGCGCATTTATCAGGAAAGGCTATTTCAGAATGTCCAACATGACACATAGTCTTTTTAGGGCAGAACTCTGAGGTTGCTGTGTTTTAAAAATGAAAGGGCGAATCTGTGTGCCTGGATCTAGGTTAGGAATACCCCCTAGTCACTGTCCTAGGCAATGACAGATCCTTTCATCAAGTCTTACTTGGGGTATGATATAAAAGTTTCATTCTTGCCCTCAGTCATTCAAAAGTATCCTTTGTGATTCATCTCTTTGCCCTCTTCAAGGTCACTTTCTGGGAAAAAAGCACATCTGCACGTTCTTTGAGGCAAAGCAGATGGCCTGCTATGGCCACTAACACAAGGAAATTCAACTTTTGATAAATTTAGCTGCATCTACAGAGGGTGATTTGAAAAACGAACAAAAAAACTAAACAAACCATAAGTCCTGGAGTCTAATTCAAAGCATCCAATTTTCAATAGCCAGGTGGGAGAGAAGAGAATGCATATGGGGGTAAGAGAGGAGGTTCCCAGATGGAAGTAATGACCTTCATGTGATATTCTGGATGCTCACACTCTCAATTCTGTGACTTTGTGTCACCTAGTAGGTTGTGCTTAAAGGTGAGTCCTTTGTAGCACATTTCAAATATGACTGCACAAAGGTGGATTTGCTTGGGTGATTCCATTTAACAAGAACAATGGCTAAAGTCTGTTAAACTGTCAGAAAACATCTTTTTCCCCCCTAAAGCTCTCTAAGAAATATGGAAGTTGCAAAGAGTCACATTTATGCTCAACATTGGGAAAACCTGTCTAGCAATTACAGAAGTCTGAGAGTGGAATGGACTGCCCTGGGAAGATGTATGGGCTTAGTGGAAGTCCTTAAGCAAGGGGTGGATGAGCACTTGTCAAGTGTATAGTACTAGGAATTCTTTGTGGGTATGGGTTTGACCAGAAAGCTGCTTAGATTCCCTCTGACTCTGAAAATTAATGATTTTGTGAAAAGCAGAGAATATTTTCTTTTTCTTCAAAAAAATGAGACTTCTTAATATTCACTTAAAAGAGCTAATACTTGTATAGAATTTTAAAGTTTTCCAAGTGCTCTATATAAATTATCACAGTTGATCCTCACAAACCCTGAGATGAAAGGCTTTTTTTTAGCACCATTTCAAAGACAAGGAAAAATTTGGACTCGAGACTTCCTGCTTCCAAATCCAGCACTCTCTCCACTGTATCATCTAGCCCCCTTTCCTCCTCAGTGCCTTTTGTGTTTCTAGGAGAATTATTATTTTTTTTAACATTGGTTGTGTTATATGTAGCAGCTTCATAGTATAGTGAACAGAATGCTAGGGCTGGAGTCAAGAATATTCATCTTTCTGAGGTTAAATATGGCCTCAGCCACTTGCTAGCTTGTGATTCTGGGCAAGGCACTTCACCCTGTTGCTTTAGTTCCATCATCTGTAAAATATGCTGGAGAAGAAGATGGTAAACCACTCCAGGATCTTTACCAAGAAAACTCCAAATAGGGTCATGAAAAGTTGGACATAACTAACGAATGGATTATATGACCACTGCAGTTCTTTCTAACTCTAAAATTCTCTAGGGTTTTGTGAATGGAACTTCAACAGTTCAAGTGAATGTTAAGGTTAAAAATTCACAAGCAAGTCATTAGAATTGTGCCTAGACTTTTCTAAATTATTTTTCAGTGTATTATAAACTATCAAACTGAACAAATTGGTGAGGTAAGGATAATAAAGTTGAATCAAACATATAATGCTTTTTTTCCCCTTAAAGAAAAGTCATTCTATCTTATGTACATAGGCAGAGCAGAGAGGTGTGTGGTCATTGTCTAGTTAATTCATATAGATAGTCTTAAAAGCTTTGACTATACAGATATGGTATAGTGGTGCTGGGAGGAGGGGGAGGAGGAGGAGGAGGAGATGCACATCAGAGTAGAAAGTACTAGGGAGAGCTAAAGACAGTAACAACTCCTGTTCAGGAATGACTAGTTCAGCGAGTCCCCAACTTACAAATGACCCAGACATAAAAATGACAGGCAGCTATTCCTGTTTGATCCTGTACCATCCCACCCCATCCCATCCCAATACATTCCATTCTATTCATTTCCATTCTCTTCCAACCCTTTCCATCCCATCCCATCCCATCCCATTCCATTCTAATTCACTTCTATTCTCTCCCATTCCTTTCCATCCCATTCCATTCTTCTATGCCACCCAGTTAGAGGCCACATGACTGCAGTCATTGGAATCACTTTGAAGAAATGAAGAGCTTTGAGAGAATCTATTGGTTCAGATCTGGAGTGTGGGAAGAAGTTGTGAAAAGCAGGAAGAATTTGGGGGCATTAACCTTGTGATCAGATTTTTAAGCAGAATAGACTTGTCATCATTGAGACTGTCACCCCCTTCCCCGTATTTTATCCAATACTGCCTAATTCTTAGATTAAAGGATGAAATGTCAAATGTCTTCAAGTCTTGGAAGAGTTTTCAAATGGAAGAGGCATTCTTCTTCTCGGCCTCAGAGGGAAAAAACTAGGAATAATGATTGAAAGTCAAAGAGACAGATTTAGACTTCCAAAAAATATTGTTGTCCATAAGTGGAATAGATTGTCTCTAGAGCAAGAGCTTCTTAACCTGGGGTCCATGAACCCAAAATGGGCTCCGAGGATAGATTATGGGTGGATCTGTGAACTTATATGGGAGAAACATTACATCTTTACTTCAACAGAATTTATTTTCTTGGTGAGTCTATGTCATTTTGTTTTATGTAATCAAAAGACTTTTCTGAGGAGAGGTCCATAGGTTTTACCAGTCTGCCAAAGGGGTCTATGACACAAAAAAAAAATATCAAGAACCTCTGCTCAGAGGTAGTATGTCTCTCCTTCCCCATATGTCTTCAAATCGAGGGTGACCTCTTAGGGATTTTCTACAAGGGATTCATTTTCAGGGACAGATTAGACTGGATTCCATCTAAAGTAAAAAACAGTGACTGCCTCTGGAGAAGTTCCTGAGGGATGTATCATTTGACGCAGGTAGGCAGCATAGTAGATACAGCATTAGGCTTGGAGTGAGGAAGATCTGAGTTTAAATCCTGCCTCAGATACTAAGTGTGTAACAAACAGTAAACCAGTTAACCTCAGTTTCCTCAACAGTAAAATTAGGATAAAAATAACACCTATTTCCCAGGGTTGTGGGGATCAAATGAAATAATATTAGTAAAGTGCTAAGCTTAATAAATGTTTATTTCTTTTCTTCCTTCATCTCATGGGAAGTGGTTCCTTTAACACTTAGCTTGGGATCTGTACTGAGAGGATGAAAGTTTTTTTTCTTCTTTTAATAAGAGGGAGTAATTTGGGTTCACGTAGCACTTAATAAATACAGGGTGGGTAAAGTGCCACACTGCAGGTTTCAGTCAGCTTGAGAAAGATTGAGGAAATCCTGTTCAAAGCACCCCTAGGGGTAAAGAAGGAGGATAGAAATTAAGGGAAAGTGTATCAGATAAACCATTTTGCCACAATACTCTGAAGAAAAGAGGAAGAAAGTATTTTCTTCTGCTTCCCCTCTTCTGTATTCCCTACATGCTCTATTTCCCAGCAACAAGAACTCAAGTCAATGCTATTAGTTCAGCAACACTATGGTTAAATGGTTTTTTGTGTGCTAGCCTGGGAACCTAACACCATTTATAATGTTGTTTCTATGGGAGAACACATTCAGAACTCTGACTGATCTCTCTGCACATTTTAGGATAATACCTGTAGGGAAATATTGAAACTTAAGGTATGACTAGTTTATTGTAATAATAAATCTGCAACAGGTGTTTCTCTGGGCTATACACCCATGTTCTATGTTGGGGACTACTCATCAGTACAAAAGAAAATTAACAGTACTTGGCACATAGTGAGCACTTGAATGCTGTCCATTCATTCATTCATTCATTCATTCATTCATTCATTCATTCATTCACCTCAATCACTTGGGCCTACTCACCTGTCCAGCTTTGGCATTTTCACAAACAAAAGCTTCATAGAATCTGGGGAACTCAGGAGCATTGTCATTCACATCCAAGACCTTTACTGTGACAGAAACACTTCCAATTTGTGTGGGGTTGTCTGAAGATAAAAATAAAATAGAATATAGAAAGAGTAAGTTATTCAGAGACCAGGAAAAGTAACTCATCAAGGGAAGCAATATATTTACTTGGTGATACTAGTTGCTCCTAAATGAATGGATAGATTATATACAAATATAATATATAAACAAAGGCTATGATACATATCTAATGTAAAGCTGAGGTAGAGTCAGGTAAGGAGACAATGAAAGATTGGGCAAGAACCAGGGGTGTTAGAGGGAAGAAGGAACAGATTACTAGGAGGGAGCAGACATGAGGGACAGCCGGTACCAAGTTTATCTAAGAAAAGATCCTGAATTCTTGGCTTAGTTTTGACTTAAGATTGTAAATGTATCCAAAAAGTCCACTTGTACGCTGGGATTTACTTAAAATAGTATGCATCTAGTCTGATATACATTCAAACACTGGGTAACTTTATTTCTGTACCAAGGAGTTCTGCTTTGAAATATGTCATTAAAATGTAAATCACCCAACATTTAGGGATTAAACAAAGGGTATGTCAGAGGATTTGAGAAACCAAATGTATGCATAATATGTGAGTTCTGTACAACTTGGGGCCCAATTGGGTACATGCATCTTTGGTAGAATTTATATTTGAAATCAAGTATCCTTCACATTGCCTCACCCTTGTCCCTTTTATGCCTTGGCCCCCACTCCATTTAGAGCAGAATGGAAAAGAATAAACATTGCAAAATCCTGAGGATGGGAGCTGATGGAAGGATGGAACATCTCCTCACACGCACAGTGAAAACTCAGTTATCACCAAATCATAGCTCTAGAATTGGAAAGGCTCCCAGGGACTATCTCATCCTACTTTTCATTTTATAGCTGAGGAAAATGAGGCCTAGGTAAGTTAAGTGACTTGCCTAAAGTTATAGAGATGGAAAGTATTAGACGTAGGATCTGAATCTGTTTCTTCTAACTTGAGTCAGTGCATTAAATTGGCTCGAATACAGTAATTTTCTTTCGTGATGACATAATTGGAGATCATCTAGTTCAACTTATACCAGACCAATCCATCTGATCCAATCCAATCCGTAAAATTTACTTAGCACCTACTATGTAGCACCTACAGGTACTATGTTAAGTGCTGGGGAAATAATGAAAATAAAGATAACCCCTGCCCTTAAGAAGCCTGCACTCAAAAAGGGGAGAGAACACACAAAAGGAGGCAGGATGATGGGGGACACCAAAGGGTACACAGCATAGAGGCTTCTTGTTCCATGAAGCGGAAACCAAGTGGCACGGCCTATGCAAAGTGGAATGAACTGAGAATCTAGTTTCTGTCCTCTATAAAGGAAGGCATTGGGAGAAGTTTGGTATCCCACCCTCCAATCTTTCAATCAGAGGGGAGAGAAGGCTAAGGAAGGTAAGTGTCAATCAAGGCTATAGTTAGTACCATGTTGGTGAGGTTAGAAATGATGAGCCTAACCTGGGAGGGGAAATCTCATATGAAACCAGGTGCAACGTGGAGTGAGAAAAGCTTTTCTTTACAAATTCTTGGTAAGAGCCATTCAGATTGATTGAAGAGTGAAACTTTGGGGAAATGATTACCTTTCCATGGATCCTATAACATCTAGGGGTAGCTTTAATTGTTGACAAATTTTTCCTCACTTTGCTGCAATTTCTATGCATCTCTCCTGGTTCTGCACTCTGGAGCCAAGCAGAACAAATTTTAATTTCTATTCCCTGTGAAACTACCTCATATACATGAATAAAGATATCATGTTCCCATTAAGTCTTTTCTTGTTGTCAGTTTGGTCAAATGATCTTTGTTTTGAGTTCCATCAGCATCCTGGTTGTCCTCCTTTAGATTTCCTCTGGGTTGTTTATGTCCTTTCTAAAGAATGTCCTTCCCCACAAATGAATATAAGCATCCAGATATGCTCTAACTAGGGTAGAGGAAGCAGGAATTTTACCTGCCTCACTCTGAACATTATACATTTATGAATGTAGCTAAAGACAGAATAGATTTCTTAACTGCTGTTACTGATTCATATGAACATTTAAGTCTACAAAACTGCCATTTAAAAAAAAAATATATATATATATCAATAGTTGTGTGTCTCTCCTTATCTTTAAGTTTATACAGTCAGCTCTTTTTCAAATTTAAATATAGAACTATATTTCTAAAAATTTAACTTCACCTTAGGTTTATCCTATCATTCCAGCCTGTTGAGGTCTATTTTATGTGTACCAATTTGGTCATGAAGAATGTTAGCCATTAGGTATCACTTTCAGCTTCATGGTATCTTGTAAATTTGATCAGAATGTCTTTTATATTTTTATCCAAGTGAATGACAAAACTATTGAGCAGACCAGGACCATGGACAGAGCCCAGTGATATTCCACTAGACCTTCTATTAGTTTTAACTCAAATCTTACAATCTTAGCATTGGAAAGTTATACCCTTCAATTCCTTCTTTTTATCTGTGAGGAAACTGAGTTAGACAGATTAAATGGCTTGCCTCAGTCATATAAGTCACTGGCAGAGCTGTGATTCCCATTTTTTCCTGATTCCTAAGGACAACAAAAATGTATATTCAACCAAAGTTCTTGAAATTTTCATATTCTAGAATACCTATATATATATATATACTTACTAATAAACCCAGCTATTGTACTTACTCATTTCCATAGCGAGGACGGTGATATTATGCCATGAGATCTCCTCTCGGTCAAGGGGTCTTGCAGTCATAAGAGCCCCTGTTGTGATGTCAACATAAAAGAATCGCCCAGGGTCACTGCTCCTGTCAATTGAATATCTGTAAAATATATATTAGAAACATTATGTTTGCCTCTGAAAGAAAATAATGCAAAGTATCCCATCATGCAATGGACCATGCAGTATATGAAGACATAGTTCAATAGTTTTTTTTAACAGAACTTTATTCAAAAGGCTATCCCTACCAATACTGTTAGAAAATTGGCTGCCTGCTCATGTGCAGTTCAGTTAAATCTTCATACTTAAATTTCCTCATCTGTAAAATGAGAATAATATAACAATAGTACTAGCCTATGTTAGAGGGATGGCTTGAGGATGTCACTATGAGGCTATTTTAAAACCATTTTGTTCAAATGTGTTTAAAAGTGTGAAATGAATTTTATATGTATGTGTGTGTATATGTGTATGTATGTATGTATGTATGTATGTATGTATGTATATGTATATTCCCCTTAGATTGTCTCTTTCTGACAAAGCTTTAACCTAGAAGAATTTCCAAGGATAGGAAAGAAGATGCATTTATTTTTGAAGGGTAGCATAGGCTAGGGTCCTATACTTAGAGTCAGGAGACCTACCTGGGTTTGAATTCTGCTTTAGATACTTATTGGCTGTGTAACTATGAGACATTCACTTAGCCTCTCATTGCCTCAGTTTTCTCATTTGTAAATTATTGACACTAATACTTCAACAGAATTATTGTGAGGAAATAATTTTTAAAGCCTTGAAGCATCTTACAAACAAGATGTTATTATTATTGTGAATAGGAGAGCCCCTAGAATTTTATAGAGCCTCAAGAAGTGGTGTAGCTTTCTATCTCTCCATTCCAAGTAATTGCAATCTTATTCTTTGGGCTGAATACCAAGCTATTTGTAAACAGAGAAATTCCAAGAAAGCAGGGTCCAGGGACAGAGAGGGACTAAAGAGATAGAAAGAAGGCACTAAGAGAGAAAGGATAAAAATTAATACCTCCTCTCTGATAGTTGATATTTAGGGATTTTCTTTATAAGTTGGAAGCATTGAAGAGATTATAGGAAGCTTTAAGGGAGTTATAAGTTATTTGACATGTAGAACCTAAAAACAAGAAGAAAATAAAGATTTCTCCTTAAGATATGATAAAGAAAAACAGTTAAATAAATAAATCACTGATAGAAAAGTTAAGGTTTAGTGAGGGAGGTACTTAATTTGTATGTAGGTATCTATATTTTACTTAATCTTGCTCTCAATGACATATCACTTTCGTATGCATAGAATTTCATGTTATTGATTATTCCAGCGAGAAGATTTCCTGCTGCATAAAGACAGGACTCCTCTCTCTGTGTGAAACCCCATGACGGTCTCTTTCCAATGAGGAGAAAGTTTCCTTGGCAACTATCTTATTCACTTCAATTAACCCTTTTCTCAGTCTCTGAAGACTTCCTATTTAATCACATTTTAATTGTTAATAACTATTTATATAAAATGTTCCTAATACCCTCATGGGAATGTTGAATTAAGCCATATGTGGGCAAAGGGTTCCCTTTGTCTTTGAAAAAACCTTCCTGCCTAGAGTTTCAAGGTGCAGAAAGAGGACAGAAGCTGAGCTGAACACCCTGTCCACCATGCATAGACAGTCAATGGCCCCTGAACTCAGGCTGACAAATTCTGGTGCCGTCACCATTACAGGATGGCTTGAATTCTACCTGCTTTGACTGAGATAGCATCAGAACTGAGACCCAGAGTCAGGGATGCAAGTTGTAACTGGGGGAGTTGGGGCTGTCAGGGTGAGTTGAATTTGGTGCAGATTCCAGGGTGCTTGGAACATGAGTTACTGGAAACTATATCTTGGTGAAATGGGAGGAAGACAAACCTGCTCCTGCCACAACATTACCATGCCCTAGTTGATTTAAGTTCCTGGTCTTTAAAAACTGGTCCTGGGCTTAAAACTCCTGCCCCTAATCGTTTTACCACCTGAGAAAAATGGAGGTATGATTCTGCTTCGGGGGAAAAAATTGGATCAGCTCTTGACAACCATTTTACTAATTATCTCTGTATAATAGAATGCATGTGATTAGAATATAAATGGCCTGTGAAATGACATGAAAGACAGAATGAATTAGATTGAAGGGAACCAAACTGTTATTTTTCTAATTTTAGCATTTTACTGCCATATTACATCTCCCCCCTTCCCCCAGATAGATCAATATAGAATTGAAGAGAACTCAGGGTAGGGGAGGAAGGAGTCATCAACTTGTATGTAGTCTGATCACCGTTCTAGTGAACAATGGGGGAATACTGCATCTATTGAGAAAGTTCACCCATGTGCACTAAATACCCTATGACATAACTATTGGGATAGCGGCTTGAAGTAATTTTCTAGTGACCAAAGTATATTGTACTTCCTAGCTAGTAAATTAATTAATTAAACAACAACCTATTTCTCCATAGGCTGTAGAAAGCAGGGGGAAAAGCCATGTGTGGATGGATATGGATTTGGTCATGCCAGTGTGATCCAACAAGTGTGTAGTTAGCATACATTGAATATCACATTTAATAATCCTGGATAATTTTTAAAAATAGTAATTTTTTTTGTTTTTCTATATTTTGCAGACAAGAACATATAGGACAGGATCATATGCTAATCAATGCTTTGAGTTACAGATATGTAGGAACATCTCAACCAATTAGTCTATAAACTCATGACTGAATTTCAGGAAGCTGTCAAAATTGTAGGCATAGAGTATATGGGAAAACCAATAGTGTCTGAAGTTTTAGCCCTAAAAACAGAGGTGTTCCAATTGGTGGCAGACACTTCAGATACTATTTTTCTAAAACAAAATAAAACAAAGAACCTAATTCCCCTCTCTCCAACTCCCCCCAAAAGCACCCCTTCCCTCGAAAAAAAACTTCAGGTTTGCTCTTCCTAACATTCTTAATTTGCTCTCTGAAAGCTAACATTAGGTGAAATGAAATGGCATACAGTTAGTTCCAGAGGAATAATGCGAAACATGGGTCTTTGGCTGAATGATGACATGGCAAGATTTTGTGACTGTTCACTAGGGGTTGGTAATCAAAGTAATAATGATATCATTACTAAAATATGTATGTATGAGGTACCTTCTTATGGGATATGCTTCTAATAGAAAAGGACTAAATGTTAAAATTTGATTAGAATGAATAATTTGACCAAGTGTCACTGATAGGGGCTCTTCTTACAGAGTCCTATTATTCATAATTAGACCCTCTCTTCTAGCTCCTAAATGTATTATTGATGGCATGAGTGTTTGCACGCAGAGAGGTCTAATTCAGAACTAATTTTTAAGAGGCAAAGGAATGAATAAATTTTATTTATTTATTTGCTTTTTGGAGGGCAATTGAGGTTAAGTGACTTGCCCAAGGTTGCATGCTAGTAGGTGTGTCAAGTGAGGCCAGATTTGAACTCAGGTCCTCCTGACTCCAGGGCTAGTGCTCTATTCACTGCGCCACCTAGCCGCCCCAAAAGAACAAATATTAGAAGGACAAAAGGAGAAGAATCTTTCAATACAAATAGGAAATGAGCTAAATGGGAAATCCTAGTATGGCTTATGTAGACATTTATCTGTTCTCTGTTATAATTTCTCATTTATAATAGACAGGCAGCATGTCACAATTCAGTAGCTCTCAAAGGGTGGTCCAGGGACCTCTCAGAGACCCTGAGACACTTTACAATGGTCGGCAAAGTCAAAACTATTTTCATAAAAATACTGAGACATTTTAGCATACTATATGATAAATATCAATAGATATAACACACAAAAACTCAAGCTTTTTGTGGGAGGAGTCTTTAATACTTTTTAAGAGTTTGAAGGGATTCTCAGAGCAAAAAGTTTGAGAACCATTGGCTCAGTGAATGGACTGCCCTTTGAGTCAAATCCCATCTCTTCTATGACCATGAGTAAATCACTAAACTACTTTGTGGCCCTGGGAACTCTCTAAGACCATACATTAAAGAAAAGTTGTAGGTCTGCATTAATCGAAGGAGTTGACACACTGGGAGTTCTATACACTGATGAAATCACAAGTGCAGAACCACCTCTCCCCACCCCATGTGCCCCTAAAAGGGTAAAATAGGCACACTATTTGGATGCCAAATTGGATGAATAGAATACCCATCATGTTTACTTTGTATCATTTTCATTCACTTAGTGGTGGATACTACTGAGGGAAGTATTGATACGCTATGCATGAGTACTTAGAGTTCATGCATAGAACAAGTGTGGGATTCAAAAGGCAGACTCAGATACTTGGCAACCAAAATAGGCTCATTTACCAGTGAACAAACAGTTTTGTGCTTGTTGGAAATCCTTCAGGCAATAACCAAAAATTCAGAAGAAACCAAGCTTGTATTTTGTTTATATTTTGATGAGTCTACTTAACACTAAACATATAATGTTTTATTTTACTCTATATATACTCAAGTTCTCCAAGGAAAGTACTTTGAAAGTTCTGTGCATTAAACAAAATGACTAGCCCTTTAACTCTCAACATTTTAAATCCTGGTGAGATGCTGATGCTGTATGATTTGAGATGCATTTTTGGTATAATATTACAAAATTGTGTCTTCTATGCAAAGAACTTAGAGAATAAAAAATGAGATGCCTTAGAAGTATGCAAAAAATGAAAAATATTTTACAAGAAAATTTAGAAGACAATGTAACAAAGAAGGAAGGAATAACATAGGAAAGGTACCAGAGGAAAAGTATAAGCTCTTGAGACATAAATTCTAGCTAAAATAAATTCTAGCTAACTCCTGATTGTCTTGGAGGTTATTCTCTACTTCTGTGACTTCTGTTCTGGTTAGGGCCACTGGGAGGCAGTGGAAGCTAGAGCTTGATATAGGTCATCTGCTTCAGGCAGCTGTTCCCTCCTTCCTGTATTATGTTGAATTAGGTTTAGTTGCAACTACTTGTTTGATGTTTTCTGGAGCTCACTTCTTCCTGCTGATTGTGGCTATGGAGGGCTATCTTCCTCTCTAAAATGTGGGGATAGTAGAGAACTATTTCTGAGATTTTGACATCACTAAGGAAAGTTTCCCTTTTCTTTGGGCAACAGTTATCTCTTGGACCAATTCTGTGCAAAGTTTCTAGAAATCATCCCTCATTCCCACTACATCTCTACAGATACCATGGACAGATACTATTTAAAACTTCATATGATCTTTTGATTAGTGTATAGGCATTCTTAAGTAAACTGTGGACAGATTTCCCAGGGTCTATAAACTTGAACGGAAAAAATTTACATTTTTATTTTGTCACATATTTACATATTGCATTTTCTACATTTATTTATTCTTGCTAACCTCTAGCTGAAATTTAGCATTTTCTTTAATTATTTTAAAACATTATTCTGAAAGGGGTCTTAGAACAGACTTTGGCAGACTTCTAAAGCTGTCCATGACCCAAAAAAGATTAAGAACCCTGATTAGTGGGAGAACATTTTCATTGAGAGCAGTACTTTGTTAAGAGCTATTTGTCTTACTTGTACTCATTACATTATCATATTGTGAACTATTTTTCCAATTTGACAATGGGAAAGTCCAAAGGCAGAGGCTGAGACGATGAGCATCTCGTGATTTCCATATTGTTTTTCTTTTCAAACTGTGGTCTCCCTAACTCCCAGACTGGAAGCATAGTTGATCCTACCACTGATCAGCATGGGAACATTGAAGTGCTCTGTTTCTAAACTGTGCCAATTCACTGATTCTTAAGCAATCTGTTGGCCCCTCCCTCCCAGAAGGCTCACCATCTTGATGCTGAGCTGAATGTGAGCCCTCGGCAGCATAGCCCAGAACTCTTGAGCTTAAGTGATCTGCCAGCCTCAGCCTTCCCAGTAGCTGAGATTAATACATGTATCCCTACAGCTGGCCTAGTTTCCATTTTCCAAACGAACCTTTCAGAGTTGGAATAGGTCTCTTTTTTAAAAATAAAAGAATAGTCTGTAAAAATCTCTTCTAAAAAGTTATTCTAGTATCATCTAGTGGATTCATTGAAGTACATTTGTTATCATCTAATGGGAACTATTTGCATTTTTATTTGCTTGTAATTGTCTCCATCCTGGTGATGGTAGTGATGATGGTGAAATTTTTTCTTTCTCCTTCAGATTTCCCATTTTTGTTAGAAGGCATAAGTATAACATATGGCTAAAATACTGCCACCATTTAAAGGTTGGTTGCCTTCTGGAAGTTAAAAAAGCAAAGGTTATACACAACTGAGAACTGAGGATGAACTTTCTGGAAAGGGTAGACTGACTGCTGGAATTGGTGTAATAACTGAGGGAACTCATGCTCAGAATGGGGGTATCTTGATTGAGAATCTTATGGCTTCTGTGGGAAAGGGAGTAATAAGCTGCAAATGGTGTAAAGGGGACAACAATGTTCACAAAGAGGCAGATTTTCAACTCAAACTCAGACGTTCCTTAGTGAGAACCTGCCCTGCTCAACATTAATACCAAACATTTTCATTTAGATGAAAACTGGTGCCAGGTGGGGAAAGCATCCTGGTAACCAACAGAGAATTTGACAGATCAGAGGATGTTTAAAATGAGCTAACTGCACTAATGCCCCAAATTCATTTTCATGTATTGTGAGCTTCAACAATTAACATGGCAGATGGCCTCAAACATCCTCAAAATACTGGTCTTTTGTGTTAAGCCTCAGAGACTTGGCAACTAACTGCCTTTGGAAAGTGGATGTGTCATACTGCTTATCAGCTGTTTGGAGTTTTGTTCCAGGTCTGACGTGAAACCTTCTCAATCCCCAGGCAACTGTCTAATACTATAACTGGCAGAGAACGTGCAGAATTGCATTGGTACAGGGAGTTTTCTAACTGGGAGTTCCTTACACCAATGTAAACACAGGTTGAGTTTAAAAAAAATAGATTGCCCTAGCAAGTTTATAAAGTAGTTTACATACATTTGAAATAAAGCAGCTTTGGTAAACTTTGAAGTTCTATACAACTATTAGTATTATTACAACATTATTCCATTGAATAATAATAATATGTGATATTTGTATCTTGCTTTAAGGTTTGCAAAGTGCTTTACAAATATTTCATCTGATCCTTACAACAACTCTGGGATATAGGTGCTATTATTATCCCTGTTTTTCAGATGAGGAAACTGAGGCATATAGAGATTTAAGTGAGAAACCCAAGATCATACAGCTTGTAAATGTTGGAGGTTGAATGTGAGTTTGGCTCTTCCTGACTCCAGAACCTGTGCTGTATCCCCAGCATCACCTAGGTGCCACTCAAAATGACTGTATGAGGAAGTTCAAGCATTATTACAAGAAACTCATCTCACAGATGAATAAACTAAGGCCAAGAATAGTAAAACAGTGATAGTAAATACAATATAGTAAAATAATAAATAAGGGCATCTGCGTTAGCGCAGTGGATAGAATGTCAGGTTTGGAGTCAGGAAGACTCATCTTTGTGAGTTCATATCTGGCCTCAAATACTGGCTATGTGACCCTGGGCAAGTTACTTAACTTTGCCTCCGTTTTCTCATTTGTAAAATGAGCTGGAGAAGGAATGGTGAACCAGTTTAGAATCTTTGCCAAGAAAGCCCAAATGGGGTCACAAAGAGTGGGACACAACTGAACAAGAACAAAACAATAAATGGTAAAATGATAATAATAAAATTCAGGACCATGCAGCTCATGAACTAGGATTCAAGCCCACTTCTTTCTTCTAGCTCAAAATCCTGTATTCTTTTATATCCTTCATGTTTGTACTGCTTCTTAAAAGGTTTAACTTCCCAGGTGCCCACGGATTAACTCGAGTGAAACCCAATGGAAATGTGCCCTACCCTGTCTGGATTATAGCTGCATACTCGAATTGTTCATTGACAATGGGCATGGTTTACATGTACTTCCAAGATGATATAGAGTCATATGATTATAAACAGAAGAAATGAGAAAAAGGGGCATATTTAAGGAGTGAAGGAAATGGAGGAGTAAGGAGAGAAGGGGGCAGAAGTGGGAAGAAGTGTTTATGCTCAGTACATACAAGAAAGGGGCAGATTCCAGGATATGGGAAGAGGATGAAATCTGCGGAAAAACCTGATTGAGTTGTTGGTCACGTCTGGGTCCTTGGCAGAAATGATCTGTATGGTGGTTCCAATCTCCACATCTTCGGGCACCTCCACAAAATAAAAGCCAGGATCAAAAACAGGGGGCTCATCTACGTCCTCCACGCTGATGTGAACTGTGGTTGTGTCTTGGAAAGGGCCTAGGTTCAGAAAGCGAACTTCCAGGTGGGGATTGGCTCCCTCTACTTTCAAGGTGTAGCTTTTCTTGCTTTCAAAACTCAGTGGCTGAAAAGGGATTACAAGGAACACTCAATTAACCACTTGAACATATGCCAGGTGTCTAATGGTCTATCTCTAATGATGGTTGATCAAAAAGAGACTATTTTTTTTACAACAGATCTGGAGAGTAAAAGAATATATCCATGTTCACTTGCCTTTTCTTGTCCCAGAGTTTGAGCTCAGGTTTATTCCTGGTACCTTGGATAGGGAAGAAGGCAGGTTCTGGGATTATTAACCATATAAATGGCTTACCAATTAACATTAGGTAAACTTTTTTATGTTCATCTTTGTAGTCTTTACACCACGTGGTGTTGTGTTAATACAGGATGGCAAATCCCAACTTTGTTGTAGGCTCACCATAGCACTCTGTCATAGGTTACTCATAGCAGCACAGATGTAGAGATAGGAGGGACCTGGGAGGCCACCTACTCCAGCCTCTCATTTGATAGAAGACCCATTTCAACTTTCTTTGGTTCAGTTTCTCCATATGAGAAAGAGGAGATACTGAGATTTTATAGGACTTCCTCATATAGATGTCATGGGCACCAACAGGTTAACATCTATTAAGATTTAAATTCACAGTGTTAGATCTGGAAGGGACCTTTGAGATGATCTTCTTCGACCCCCTCATTTCATAGATGAGAAAACTGATGCCTAATGAAGTTGACTGGGCCAACTGAAATCACACAGCAGATGGTGAAAAAACTGGAATGAGAACCCAGGTCTCCTGCCTCTCAGTCAAGTGTTGTTTTTTTTTCCCACCAGATAAATTTACTTTGAGTCTTCAAAGTGATTCTTTTATGCAAAATACTCTTTTTCTTCCTCATTTGTATAGTTAACTCTACAGCTGAGATCTTTAGTTTTTTTTCTGGGGAGGAGAAGACTATAAGTGACATTTGTTTTTGAACAATAATCTGTTTCATGTTTTTCAAACTGACAGAAATGGAAGAGAAAAGTCTCTTAAAAAAGATTGAAATGATAATTATTCCAGAAAGCAACAATAATGCAAATCTTTTATGAAATTAAATTCTGTAAAATAATTATAGTGGATATCAAAGCAATTACATGATAGCTTAAATGTCAGGAGGTAAAGTGCTGATGACTTAATTTCTTCCAGCCCAGCAGTTGTGAGAAGAAGATATTTAAGCACTTGCTGCTGTTGTTGAGGAAATCATGGAAAATCAGCCCAACAGAAGCTTCTAAATGGATACATTACTTGTTGAAAACATTGTCATTTGAGCAATTGCCCTACTTTAAAAAAGCAAGCCTCACCTAGGATTTCTTAAACAAAGGAATTATTACCTTGGGTAGGGATGGGGGTGGTGTGGGGTGAAGTCATCCATGCACTACAGCTGGCTAAGATCAGTTTGTCAGTAACATGCTGTCTATTCTCTGAATTCAAGAGGGGAGTAATTAATGAAAGCTTTATTCATTTGCATGAGTGTGGCTAGAACAACTGCGATGTGACATATGGTCCTTTCTACACAGAATATCCATGGGTAGGCTGTCTTTTGGGGTTACTGTTTGCAAGAAGTGCTATTGTTGACAGAGTCACTACCTCTACTCTGTGGGCGGCCAAACAGTTTTGCTCCAAGTGAGAAACCTTTCTTCACTGAATCAGAGAAGGGAATGGATATCTAAACACTCAGTGGAGCTCAGTTGATAATGTCCATGGGAAATTAGCCCAGCAGAAATTTCTGAATGGATAAGTCTGAATGGGATTCTCTACATGGTTGAGATTTTCAAAAATAGCCCAAGCCACAGAGCAGATAATTTCTGTCTTGTTATTATCATAGATTTAGAGCTGGGAGAGACTTTCTAAGCAGTCATATACTGTTCTCTTATTTTACAAAGGAAGCACAGAGAGGTCAAATGACTTAACCAAGTTCATCTAACTGGTAGTGCAGCTAGGTGATGCCATAGATAGAGTGCTGGGCCTGGAATCAAGAAGACTCCTTTTCCTGAGTTCAAATCTGGGTACAGAAATCTACCAGCTGTGTGACCCTGCTTGCTTCAATTCCTCAACCAGTAAAATGAACTGGGGAAGGAAATGGCAAACAACTCCAGTATCTTTGTCAAAAAACCCCAACTGGGAAAGAGTTGGACACAACTGAAAAATGACCAAATTTAGCTAGTAAGAATCTGAGGTGGGATTTGAACTCAGTTCATCTTTCCTAATCTGTGTCTCCCAGCTTCCCTGGCTTCCTACAAGTCCCCCCTAAATTCTGCCTTCTGTAAGAAGTTTTTCACCATCCTGCTTAAAGCTAATGTTTTTATTCTATTGATTATATCCAGTTTATTCTGTCTATATTTGGTTTGTATATATTTGTTTGGATATGGTCTCCCTCATTAGACTGTGAGATCCTTGAAAACAAGGATTACTTTTGGCTTTGTATCCTTGGAGCTTAACACAGTGCCTGGAATGTAGCAGGTATTCTAATAAAAGTGTTCTGACTGTACCTATGTGTCCATTGATCTATCCATTACATGACACTGCCTCTTAGCAAGGAAATCTTTCATGAAACTTTGACTCATATATACCTCCTTTTCAAATGTGGTTTTGTATCCTTTTGTTATATCACCGTATTTTATAATGAGTGAGAATGGTGTAGTGGATAGAGAACTTTACTTGAAGTCATGAAAACCTGGTCTGACTTCTGACTTTAGTTGCCATGTTAACTGGGGGAAGTTATTTAATCTGCCTAAGCATTAGACAACACTCTAAACTATAATTTAGAGACAGCTGAGAATCACAGATCCTTGATGAATGAACTTTACTGCCTTCACATGCCCTCAAAAAACCTCTCACTGTGCAAGTGAGCTCCTCCAAAATGAAAGTATTCTGTCTTTATGTCTTCATATGCCTGGCCTACTCCTCTCACCTCCATCTCTTGGAACCTCTAGGTCCATTCAACTGTTGGTTCAAGTTCCATCTTCTACATGAGGCCCTTCTGAATCCCCCCAGTTGTTGGGGCTCCCCTGAATCCAAATTATACATAGTTTGTGTACATACATTGCTTTCTTCGAGTATAAAATCCTCTCAAACAAGGTCAATATTGTTTCTGCATCTCCAGTGACTAGCACATATTAGGTGTTTGGTAAATCCTTGTTGAATTAAATTAAACTTAGGATCATAAATTCAGAACTGGAAGTAACCTTAGAGATCGTTAAATCCAACCCTCTTGTTTTACAGATGAAGAAACTGAGGAACAGAGAAGTTAAGTTCCTTGCCCAGGGTCATCCAGCTAACAAGTAGATGATGTAAGATTTGAACTTAGCTTGTCTTGACTCCAAGTACATTGCTCTAACATACCACTTTGCCTCCCCATGAGGTAACAAGGAAGAACAAACTAAAGTAAAGACTAGGAAGAAATGTGGTGAATTATTCTTATGTGGACAAATTCAATATGTATCATTTAGACCCCACAGTTTCATTTTGAAATAGATGCAAAACATTTAATTAGAATTAAGTAGATATTTATCAGCATGACAACAGACATCATAAATAGAACTGGATTCAAATCTTGGCCCTGTTAATGAGCTGATGTGTGGCCTTAGAAAAATCACTTGACTTCACAGAACCTTCATTTTGCCCATCAATAAAATGGGTCAAATAGAAATAACGTGCACCATGCCTATTTGTTGTAGGTATTAAAAGGGATAATGCATGTGAAAACTCTTTAGAAAAAGGTAAAGTAAGGGGCGGCTAGGTGGTGCAATGAATAGAGCACTGGCCCTGGAGTCAGGAGGACTGAGTTCAAATTTGGCCTCAGACATTTGACACAATTACTAGCTGTGTGACTTTGGGTAAGTCAAGCTCAGTTGCCCTCCAAAAAGCAAAAAAAAAAAACCCCCAAAACAACAAAAAAACCAAACCAAAAAAAAAAAACAAAAACCCAAGACAAGCAATCCAACTCCAAAGAAAGTACTGATGGAGTCTGAAAGCAGATCAAAGCATACTTTAGGGTGGCTAGGTGGTGCAGTGAATAGAGCACTGGCCCTGAGGTCAGGAGGACCTGAGTTCAAATCTGGCCTCAGACCCTTAACACAAAAACTAGCCATGTGACCTTGGGCAAGTCACTTAACCCCAATTACCCTCCAGAAAGAAAAAAAGGTAAAGTACTAAATAAAAAGTCATGAACGTTGGTTGAAATATTTTAACCACTATAATCATTTATGGTGAATAATTATATAAGTAGTGTAAAAAAACTTCTTGTCCATTCCACAAAGTAATGGTTGATGAATATATTACATTTACTTTTTCCTACTTTTACCTCTTGATCTCCATGCAAGAGAAAAGTAAACTGTTCAGAATGTTTATACTTCTAATGAAGAGCATGTCCTTCCAGGGCCTCAGTTTTCCCTTGTACACGTTTGTATGTGTGAATCACTTTTAACACCAATATTTTATAGTCCTATGAGTCTACAAAGAAGTGTTTGAAAACTGGGCAAAGGTAAATGCCCAGTTTTTTTAAAAACAAGACCAAAAAGTTAGGCCTTGAAATGATTCTGGTGGCAACTTAACTTTGGTTATTTGTTAATATGTTGGATTGTTAATCAGTTAGTTAATTGATTATTCACACAGCAAGAAAAGTATAAAATGCCACGTAGGAATAAGTGGGACTTTGTGAAGAAGAGGCAGTCTAATAGGGACAATTTAATTTCTTGTTTTGGAAGGGTGACAATCTTTGGTGACCAGTGGGAAACAATCGATGTAATAGATCTATATTTCAGGCAGGCTTTTGGCTCCAATCCATGGCATGTTCTTAATAACAAGGTAGAAAGAAACAGCCTGGCATAAGTACCAGGATTTTGTCCCAAAATGGTAGACTCTGTGTTCAGTATTATCTAAAATGCTAAAAAGAATTGAAAATGACCTTGACAGATTTGATACATGTTTTGTCAAAATAAGAATGAAGTTCCATAAGATCTCAAAAATAGAAAATCCATTGTCTCATCTGATGTTAATATTATATTGCTTGTATTACCATTTAGGGCTTCTTTCAGCTTTAGAGTGGTGAATTATTTTTTTGAGGCTTAAGCTATTTTATGATATTTTGATATAAGGGATAAATATTAGTTTTTTAGAGACTTACAGAATCTCTGAGTTGGAAAGGTTCTCTAGACTATCAGAGGTTCTCTATACTATCAAATACCTGGAAAAGAAACTCCTCTCCAAAATACCCTTGAAAGGGGTCATTCAGTCTTAGATTGAAGACCTTCACTAAAGTCCAACTTCTTCCCCAGGAAATCTATCTGATTTTGGGAGAAGCTCTAAGTGTCAGGAAGTATTTCCATGTATGTAATAGTAAGGGAATTTGAAGATGTTCCTGCCCCTTAATGGGCCTAACAAGAGAAGCTTAGGAGGCTTGTTTTTAGCTGACTTTTTCCCCTGAACTAAGTAAATGATATATACGTTTTATTAAAGGAAGACTGATAACCCTTTTTGAATTGCTTTTCTTTAGAAAAGCAGATCAAAGAACCTGTGCTAGCAGCCATCCTGGGTATGCTAGGGTGCTTGCTACTTTAATGTATCAAATTTAAATTTACTATCCATTCATTGTTCCTAGGTCTACCATCCAGGGAAAAACCAGAAATCTAATTTTGCTTCCCTATTATATACTCACGAAATTAATTTTTTGAACCCAAGTTTAAATACTACATTTATGACCATTTATTAGATTAAGTCCATTGCCATTAACTCTTGCCCTGTTGAGGTCTTTTCACTTCATTACTCTGGCATCCAACATGTTAACTGCTCTTTCTAATTGTGTGTCTTCTGTAGGTTTTACAAATCTGCCACTTATGCTTCATCTAAGAGTACAGTATTGAGAATCAGAAGACCTAAGTTCCAATTTTGGCATTGCAATGTAATAACTGTGCGATCTTGGTCAAGGCACCTTACCTCATCATTTCCTCATCTGTAAAAGGAAGGGATTGGACTTGCTGACTTCTAAGATCTCTTCCAGGTTGAAATCTATGATTCTCTATTAAATAGCAGATGCCTAAAATACTCTACTAGAGATGCCTATCTAAGTCCAAGCCCAGATGTCTGAAATACTCTACTGGAGATGCCCATCTAAACTGACTTCTAACCATTAACAACTATTCTTTGTGTCTGACTACTCAACTTTTTCTTAATATACTAATTGTACTAACGCTGAAGTTACAGTGGACAGCTGGGTGGCATAGGGGATAGAGCCCTGGGCCTAGAGTCAGGAAGACCTGAGTTCAAATCTGGCCTCAAACCCTTGCTAAATGTGAGACCCTGGGCAAGTCACTTAATGGTGTTTGCCTCAGTTTCCTTATCTATAAAATGAATTGGAGAAAGAAATGTAATTTTTACCCCAGTAACTTTGCCAAGAAAACCCCAAACAGGGTTACAAAGAGTTGGACGTGACTGATATGTCTGAACAACAAGATAATAGTTCTTGATTTCTTTTCTTTTCTTTTTTTTTTAAAGCAATTGGGGTTAAGTAACTTGCTCAAGGTTACACAGCCAGTCATTGTTTGTGTGTGGATGCTCATTTTCTGAGGCCAGATTCGATCTCGGGTCATCCCAACTCCGAGGCTGGCATTCTTACTCACTGCGCCACCTAGCCGCCCCTCTTGATTTTTTTCTAAAAGAACATCATGAGACTTTTGCCAAATGCTGAACTAAAATCTATGGAAATAATATCTATAGTATTCTGTTGTTGTGTCACTCTAGTAAACAAACCTAACAACAAAGGCAATGGGGTCAGTCTCTCTTGATGACACCCTCTTGATGAAGTGATCTGTGACTTCTACTTTCTTTTTCAGATGTTGACTATCTCTTCTATAAGTTTTCTTTGAAAGACATTTACTGGGTGGCACTGGCCCTGGAGTCAGGAGGACCTGAGTTCAAATCTGGCCTCAGACACTTGACACACTTACTAGCCATGTGACTTTGGGCAAGTCACTTAACCCCAATTGCCCTGGAAAAAGCAAAAAAAAAAAAAAGACATTTACCCAAATCAGAATCATAAATGAATGAAGTGAATTTTATTAATCACTAACTGGCAAATGAAGGAAACTTTCTGTCTCATCTGGTATGATCTGAAGAAGTTTTTTGATTGTTTATTTGGCCCTGACCTGTGATATCATTAGCATACCAACTTCCAGGTGAGAACTTCTACCAATGCAAACTGGCAGCTCTCTGCAATTTACAGTATTAGAGAACTGCTTGGGAGCACAGAGAGGTTAATTGACTTACCTAGGGTCACACAGCCAGTATGTGGCAGAGGCAGGTCTTGAACCCAGGTCTCCCTGATTCAGAGGCCAGCTCTCTATCCACTGCACCACATTAATTAAATGTTTTAATTAACTGAGAGTTGCCATATATGAGGTGTGATTATACGGTAATGAAGCAGATTCTACAAGTCACAAATGAAAAAGAGTCTAATTACTTCATAGTACCAGACATACATAACCCATTTAAAAATAATTAGAATATAATAAAATACCCTGATACTACAATTGCACTCAACATTTCCTTGACGATTCAGAAGGTTTGTTAGGGTCTTGCAAAACCTTGGTGTCATCACTTTGAACACCAATTATCACAGTATGTGTATATATATATATTTTTTTCCTATCAACTAGAAATGGCTATTAACTAGCTATATATATATATATATATATATATATATATATATATATATATATTTGCTAGTTAATATATATATTAACTATATATATATATACACACATATATATACATATATATACATATATGGCTAGTTAATAGCCATTTCTAGTTGATAGAAAATTGGATAAACTAACTTTTGCTCTAATTGGCTCCATCATTGTCTGTCTGTGTATCTGTCTGATTGTTTCTTTCTTAATTGCTCAATTCTTTCCCTGCTATAAAACTATGTAAGTTCAGCTAATTCTTATTATCTTCCAAACAGAATCATAACTAGCCATTTTTTCTCTTGGGGAGGAGGGAGGAGAAAGTACAAAAGAAAGCCTCAGATTAACTCCTAAAGACATATTCATTTGAAGGTGAGGAAAGATCCCAGGATAATATGAGTCAGAAACTCCTGAACACTCTTTCTATTCTGCTGAAGGCCTGGTAAGTGCAGTTGATGCTCTTTATAGTCCGGCACTGTGGGGACAACCTCTGATCACCCTGCCCTAATTATAGCTCTGCTTCTAATGCAAGACTTTTTCTGAAGCTCAAACCTTTTGGAAAAGAATTTACATACCCTTCAAAATTATTTGAAAACAGATTTTTTAGAGGCAGTGTAGTAAAGTGGATAGAAAGCTGGCCTGAAAATCTAGGTTCCAGTCTCACCCAGATTTGAGGTATGCTGACTGAGTTTTTCTGAGCAAGTCACTCAAAGCTCTCTAAGACCATGAACTGACAGGAAGGTGCTGCCTTGCACTGGCAAAGAAATTTCTTCACCTGGTGTTATTATGCTGATGAAATCACAGGTCCCATCCTTACTCCTCTCCTAAAGAATAATTCATCGAGTTTTTAAATTAAGAATACATTTTCCTAGCTAATCAAATTTAAAAATTAAGAGAGGACAGAATTCATCTTCTAGCTTGGGTTGGTAGCCTGTATTCGGAACCATGCTTTCTTGGGCTCAGTGATATCCTACCTAGAGCTAACAATCACTTAAACAGTCATGTTTGATAAAGCTTCCTCAAGTCTCATTAGCATTTATGGATCTTCAAGTAGCAATTAAAAATCCCCTGCATATTATTTATTGATGCATAAATAATTTTATGGCTCACTTTATTGTTATTTATGATACACCAGAGTAAAAAATGTGTGCTATTCAAGTGCAAATATTGATCAAATCACTCACATCATTGGATAATTAAATGACAAAGATTTTTTAAATGGGTAAAGAGTGAACTGGGCAATTAGTATGGAGAAATGACGCATTTATATACTTTTCTAGTGACTAGTAACCTCTGTATAAAATAAGGATGCAGACAGTTTTCACATGTAGGCAGAGAGTAGAGAATTGTTTTTTTTTTTTTTTGCACTAATAGAAAGAGCTTTGCAACATAATCTCAGTTCATATTCATTCACTCATTCCTTCATATGGTCATTACTACCTATTGTAGACCATAAACTCTATATAATAGGACTCATATTTTCACAGGTAAAAAGGTGATTAGACGGAAGAATATATGCTACCTTCCTAACTGTTATGATGCCAACTTGGAAACTTGGATCCGTGTTGATGTCAAAGGTGTCCAGGCCATCTCCATCCACAATGGTGTACTTCATTTCTGCATTGATTCCTTCATCCAGATCTTTGGCAAATACACGTCCCACTGTAGAACTAACTGGAGCTGATTCTAACACACTCATCTGGTAGTGCTCTGAAAAGAGAGGTGGGAAAGGGGAATTGTCCACTCTATGTCAATATGAAAACACACTGACATTATGTAGAGCAACTCACCAGTCACAAAGAGAAAACATAAGCTACAAGTTATCCTGTAAGGTGGGATAGTGAGTGTAAAGTCTTAGTCTTCTGCCTTCCTGACTAACATTTACATAGGTTTTACAAAACATTTTCCCTACATTTCCTTATTTGTTGCTTCTGATTGAGCTTCAAGGACCTGTGCATTAGTGTGCTTCAGTAGTGGAGTGACCTTCTACATGTGTCTTAAATTCCTTGGGCCATAGTTCCTCATTTATAAAATAATGGGTTTGGACGTAACGATCTCCAAGGTCCCTTTTATCTCTAACATTTGGTAAGTCTCAACAGCAAATCAAAACACCAGAGTGCTGTAAAAATAAGATGTACATAATCCATCCAAAATAAATTTGCCATGGCAGTAGGGCAGAGGAGAGAGAACAGTCCTCATTCCAGTGAGTGTCCCTCACCCCCTTTAAAGTACAAATGTTTTTGGCCTGGGAAGAATTATCGTTATGTGCCAGTCTTTTACTTCTTTCGATTAAACTTAAATGTCTCCCCAAACAGCTTTGCCAATACATCATCAACTAATTCATTAGCTGCCTTCAAGAGAAGTACAGAATAGATCTTAAAAACTAGTCACTTGTTTGCTCTGCAGACATTATCCTCAGCTACATCTAACCTCGTTGGGTAGGACAGTGGGCCCTGAATACTGGTGAATGGGACCTCCCTCCCAGTGCTAAAGGGCATGTAAGTCATGCATGCTAGAGTAATAGCAACAGAGAGTGAATCTCCTCAAGCTCCAGGTGAGGTATGTAAATGAATTGATGCAATGGCACCCTAATAAAGGTGCCTACCCTTGGAACAAGTCTCTGTGTTCTGGGATCAGGTCCATGGAAAACTTTGAGTACAGAACTGTATATGCCATTATGAGAGGATTATCTGGTAGCCCCCTGCTAGCTTTGACTTCTTCTATCATCCTTTTCTCCATCATGACATAGATCCCAATCTACCCTGGTTTGTTTCCAGGCCCATGGGTATTTATCTCTGTCAAAATGTTTGGCTGCCAGGGAGCAAAATTTTTTTTTGTTTTTGTTTTTAAATTAATTTATGAGCTAAATTTTTTAAACAATCCTCATTATTTAGTGAGTCATAACTAAATCATGAAGAAAAATATGCAACTACATTTTCCCAAGAATGTGATCTCTCTTCTAAAGCATTTCCCAAATCACACCAAAGCCTGAATACAGAGGCCCTGAATTTCAGACAACTCTGGGAAAGCAGGCAGCACCAAACCAATGAGAATTTAGACTGATTCTTGCCTAGGTAAGAAGATAGTTGGGATGTGCCAACAGCTGCCAGGTTTAAGGTTATACACACACACACAGTTGATGGCAAAGCCTTAAGGAGCACTCAGGATTCCTGAAGCCCAATCCAGTGTTTCATGCCTGCAAATACATACATATAATCATTACATTATGAGCTCCTTGAGAACACAGACTGTCTTTTGCCTTTCTTTGTATCTCCAGCACCTGTCATGGGTACTTGGCAGGTAGGGGGTACTTAATAAATAGATGTTTACTGACATATATGTGTGTGTATGTATACATATGTGTGTATATATGTACATATATGTGTGTATATATATATTTAAACAAAAGTCTATTAAAGTATGAGGGAGATACAGGGGTTACTGCTTATTTCTGTTCACAATATTCAGTTAAGTAAAATTAATCAACTATGGAATGGTAAGTTTGCCATTTATCAATAGCCTACAGTGAGTAGGCATGGATTTTCAAAAGCAGAAAACATAAGTGATTCTCATCAAAAATGGAATAAAAATCAGAATATTAATGGAGTAGAAGAAATAACTGACAATAGCATTAAAGGAGATGGAGCTCACTTGAACTTGGCTTTAGCAAATCATAAGAGTAAATAATAATGTAAAGGGAGACAGCTAAATGGCAGAGTGGATAGAATGATGCACCTGGATTCAGGAAGACATGAGTTCAAATCCAACCTCAAAAACTTACTAGCTGTATTACCTTGGGCAAGTCACTTAACCCTCTTGGCTTCAGTTTCCTCATCTGTAAAAGGAGTTGGAGAAGGAAATGGCAAACCATTTAAGTATCTTTGCCAAGAAAACCCCAAATGGGGTCATGAAGGAGTCAGACGAAATTGAATAACAAGAAGAAAGTAAAAAGTACTTTAAAAGTTCTTTTAAAAGTTCTTTACTTTGTAAAGTAAGGCAATAATAAAGTAAAGGAAATGATAATGTAAAGTGAAGAAAAATAAAACATCTGCAAGCTATTGAGAATGCAGGGGAAGAGGAGTTAATATGAGGAGGACACTGAGAAGCACATAGTCTTAAATTTCTTTTGTTGATTTCCCATCTTTAATGGAACATAGTCTGTAATTTCACTCTGTCCCATCTTTTCCATCAGTTATTTGACTTTCAAGAGAAGAATAGAGGGCATGACTGAAATGCACAGGAATCTGTTACTACATCTGTGATCCTCTGATTTGTTTCAGTAATGGAGCTGGGGAGCAGGACTAAATTTTGGTGTTACTGATTCACTGTGTTATGTTGTTCAGGGTTGTTATATTTTAAAGGCCAGGTACTAAAGTGCCTTGGGAACTGGATTTGGAGTTGAAAGACCTGAGCTGGGATCTGGCATCAGACACTTGTCAATTGCATGACCTTGAGCAAGTGTCTTAAATTCTCTGTGCCTCAGTTTCCTCATTTTAAAAGTGGGGATAATTACCTCCTTGAATTATCAAATGGATAACAAGCAGATAAGGTCTAATTAACATGAATGATGAATCATGTGAAATAGTTAAATGTATCCAAATTTGCACTATTCAAAGTTATAATTATCTAAAATATGTTATTTGGTTCCAGTCCAACAGAAATATGCAGTGGGAATTATAATAATGTAAGCACTTCACAGGATTTGTTATTTGCCCTAATTAGGACCTAGGAGAATATAAAGTGCTTTGCAAACCTTAAAGGGCTATATGTAAAACATTTTATATTATAGTATATTATAATTATTACAATATAATTTTCATGATTATCATTTGACCAACAATATATCTAAAGCATTTAATCGTGATCTAGGGTTTTTATATTAAGCATCCCTCAGCACTCAGGACCTCCTTTCCCTAGACCAGGAGTGGGGAACCTTCAGCCTTGAGGTCACATGTGGCCCTCTAGGTCCTCAAGTGCAACCCTTTGACTGAATCCAAACTTCACACAACAGATCCCCTTAATAAAAGGATTTATTCTGTAAAACTTGGACTCAGTCAAAAGACTGCACCCAACCACCTGGAAGGCCACATGTGGCCTTGAGGCTGCAGGTTCCCCACCCTTACCCCAGAACATTCAATATTTTTTGCAGCCTTTGCACTTTGGAATACCCCTCTTGCCACACTGCTCCTCATCATTGGCCAGTTCCTCAATTTTGTAGAGGGACCCAGGCAGGCTGACCTTCATTCCCATCTTGACTGTGCTTCTGACTTTCTCACCCTTTAACACCGTGCCCTGGTGTGGTTGCCTTCTTCCCCCATCTCCTACTTTTGTAAGTTGCCTTTTCCTCATTAGAATGTAAGCTTCTCAAGGGGAGGGAATGTCTTTTTGTTGTATTCTCAATTCTTAGCAACTACCTGCTGGTAGGGTTAGGATTTCTCTTGAAGTATAACTACTGCATAATAAGGTACCTTTATGGTATATATGGTATATCATAAGAATTTTATGGCATTTGTTTCATACATTGGTCTATTTGGACTCTTGACAATCCTTCTAGATAATGTATATTTTGACAAATTCATTGTTTGAGAAAATGTCTATGAGATATTATTCGAAAAGCTCCTAGTGCAGTGTCTGAAACATAGGTGCTTAATAAATGCTTGTTCCTTTTCCAAGACTTCCCTTCCCTCTTTAACTCAAAGTCGATATATCTCAAACTATACTCTTCTTCTCCCCCAAACCATCTTTTCCTTTATCTGACTTCTCTGCATATATTATTGGTACCATAATTCTCCTATTCACCAAGGTCTGAAACATTCCAGTCATCTTTAATTCCCCTCTCACTCTTGGCCCCATCCCTTTTCCACATTCAAGAAGACAATGTGATCTGTTAACACTTCTCTGTTCTTCTCATGCCATCTTCCTAGCCTAAATCTTTATCACCTTATGTCTGGACTACCCCAATGGCCTATACATTCATATTCTCATTTCTAGCTTCTCATTTCAGTCCTTCATGCAAACTGCTTTCAGATGAATCTAAGACAGCCCTTTCATTCTATTATACCCTTGTTGTAAAATATCTTAAGGTTTATAATTGCCTACAAAGTCAAAATTCCTTATCCTGGCACTTAAAGTCCTTCACAATCTATCCCCAACCTTATGGGAAATTGATTCGTTTATTCTATTTTGTCTTGCTCATTTCTGTGCAGGTCCCTGTAATGGTAAGGGAATTTGGAGATCTTCCCTGCCCCTTAATGGGCCTCACTTGGAACACAAGAGAAGCTTACTTAGGGGAGGCTTGTTTTTCAGGAAGGCACATACCTTTCGTTCTGGAAGAGTTGTGTGATTTGACCAGATGAGACTCTGGGCAGCCAGCTTTGAAAACCCAGGTGTTGGATGTTTCTCTCTCTGGTACCTAAGTATGTAGGTATGTGATGGTCAAACAACTAGAAGCCCTGTCTGTTGGTCTATTGAACTGTGCTATTTTCTCTGTATTTTTTTCTGCTTGTAACTTATGTTTGTATTTTCTCTGAAGTTCAGGGTGCTGACTTTTTCCCTTGAACCAAGTAAATGATATATGTTTGATTAAACTAAGATTGTTAACCCCTTTTGAGTTGCTTTCCTATAGAAAAGCAGATTAAAGAACTTGTGCTAGCAGCCATCCTGGGTATGCTAGGGTGTTTGCTGCTATAGTCCCCTTCTAGTACTCTGTAGTTCAATCAAACCTTTGGATCAAAGATTCAACCTGACCTTCTTGGTGATTCTTACACATGATATACTATCCCTCTCCATAGATTTACCCTGACTATTCCCTTTACCTGGAATGCATTCTCTCCTCAACTTGTACAAACCTTTGTTTCCTTCCAAACTCTTCTAAAGCTCCACCATCATCATGAAGTCTTTTTCTAATGCCTCTTAGCTGCTATTGCCCTTTTCAGTCATGTACTCCTGCTCTCTGGATTTGTTCTCAATGTCCCAGAAACCTTTACTTTCTGGAAGATCACTTTAACCCTGGAATCCACACTTTGGAAATGCCCTTAGACCCTTTCCCTCTGACTGGTTGGTTTGATCCAGAATTTCCATTTAAAGGGGACATCCAGGCCAGCCATCTCTTCATTTTTCATCAGGTTATAATCTTCTTCATCCCCCCACTCTGTTCAGTGCCAGGTATCACCTCTGTCCCCCATCCTTTTTAGCTTCCTTTTATGTGTTTCCTTTATTAGTGTAAGTACCTTGAGGGTAGGGCTTGTCTTTCCTTTTGCTTGTATTGGTATTCCCAGGGCTTAGCATACTGCTTGACACAAAATCAGTGTTTAATAAATACTTCTTGGCTAATTCCACCAAAAACACCTTGTTTCATTTTGTATGCACTCATTTATATATCCATTGTTTCCCTGATAGAATGCAAGCTCTTTGAACTTCATTTCTGCCTTTGTATCCTCAGCCCCTAGCAAAATGCCTAGCACATAGTAAGAATTTAATAAAGATTTGTTGATTTATTGATTGACTCAATACTGCTTCATCCTATAGGAACTACCTCCTTTTTCCTTATGCCTACCTTCCTAGTCTCCAATCCCCATTCAAATTATACCTTCCTGGTAAGAGTAATACCTCTTTTAAATGCCTCTGGGATATATTACATTATATTATCATAGTAGATCACGTCATACCATATCATATCACATATTATATCATTGCATGTTTTGTCATATGCTTTGTATTGTGTTATGTTATGGCATACTGTCATGTTATGTATGATCTTTACTATTGACTTGGCAATTATGATGTAATGCCTTGGGATTATTTGATTTTTTATGTGCACATCTTTCATTTTTCCATTTAGATTTCAAGATTCTTGAGAGTAAAGCTTCTCTTCCCATAGTGTCTGGAATATAGTACTTGACAAATATTGACTGAATGGATCAAAAGCTAAAGTGATTGACAACCTTGCTTTAATGCTTGAGGTCTAGAAGAGAGCGGTGGCTGAGAGAGGATAACATTGATGGGGAAGACACCATTTCCAAACTTAATAGGATTTCTGTGGATCTAATTATTTTAAAAAATTATTTGGAAGGAAAAAGTAAGCATAGGATCTAGAAGTGGAATGGACTTTGGAGATCATTTAGTCTGGTTTCTTCATTTTTAGGAAACTGAGGTCCAGAGAATTGGCCAAGTGTCTTTATTGAGTAAATAGCAGAGTGGGATCTGAACCCAGATTGTATGACTTCTACTCAATTCAAATCAGGCCAATAAGCATTTCTTAATCATCTGGTTTGTGAAGGTCACTGTGACAGGTAATGGGGATACAAAGATATAAGTGGAAAACATTTCCTGCTCTCAAACAGCTTATATTTTCTTTAAAGCACTATGCTCTTTCCACCATAATATTTTCCTAAATAACATTTCAAAATCACAAATGCATCATTGTAGCATTTTATTTAGCTAGGCGTAATTATACAAGAAAAGACATTGTAACATCATGTGTAGAATAAAGAGATATGTGTTCAAAGTTATTGTGACTATGCCTTTGCTGCTAAATAAAACTAGTGAATGAAATCTTAGTGTTATTTAGTTTAATGAGAAACGAGGAAAAATATTGAAATTTCATGAGAGATCTTAATTTCATGCTGGTATTGCCTAATATGGACTCTACAAGTACATTTGATCGATACTCACTCTGTGGAAATCGAGGCGGATTATCATTGACATCAGAGAGGGTAATGTTGACTGTGGTTGTTCCAGCCAATCCCCCGAGCTGTCCTCCCATGTCCTTGGCTTGTATAATCACTTCATAGTACTCTTTTGCTTCTCTGTCCATATTCATAAGGGCTGTCCTAATTACACCTGCAGGATAGCAAAAAGTCTGTTCTTAAGGCAAATTATAAATCTCAATTCCAGTTTGTAAAGAAATATGCCTTGGGTCATGTGTTGTGAGCATTAAATCAAAATAGAGATTACTCATATTAGTGGGATTCTGAAGCACCAGTTAGTGTTATTGAACTTATCCCCAAATTTCCCAGCAAAGCTTCGGAGGAGGCATTTTCCTTTTGGTCACATTACCGAAAAGGAACAAGAGGTGGCAGCAGTACTTCTCTTAATAGACCCAGGAAACTGAAACCAACACTTGCTGCCTATTCTGACTTACCAATGATAATGACTTTTGGTCAGAAGAGTAGAGCATCAGAGAACTACTTCGCTTTGGAAATTTAGAAAATTCCTCTTTTTTTTCCAATATAGTAAACATGTCCTTTTCTCTAATTAACCTTTTCCTGCCCTGCTGTTTCCCACTTCTTCAATCCACAGGAAGGTGAGGCTGGGCTTTGGGGAGAGATTTCCCTTTTTGTTTTGTTTTTAATCATTCCTATTTTGCTTTTTTTCCTGCTTACTTTCAAGCTCACAGTGTACTATGTTCAGTAAACCTGGGACATGGAGAATGCTCTGTGAGTTGTTTATTTTTAACAAGCATAGAGGATAAATCTCTCCAAACAACAGTAGAACAGCTATGGGATGACATGGGCTTCATTTAAAAAAGAAATGAGACTGAAATCATAATGCATTGGAATATGTGGTTTGGATCCTGCTATGGATCCATTATACAACAGTGGCCAATTGGGAAATATGTTCTCTCTGTTTATTTGAAGTACTAAGTATGGACATGAAAGAGAGATGAAAGGTTTATTCATTCCAAGATTTATAATCTCATTTGTGACTAAATAGTATTTTTATATGAAAAAGAAAGGGAACAGTTTCTAGTTTGACTCATATAGCATTCATATTGAATTATATTGCTAACTTTCTAAAATGAAATACATAGAATTTCTTCTTTTTAAATGTTCTCTCTGCCCTTTTGGGGCAGCTTTTTAATTTGCTTTTGACCTTGACTTTACAGATGTCCCTTGGGAGCTGTCAAAATAATTTATAGTTTCTCTGAGGATATAGAGGACTTAGCAACATCATCTTACCAATGTGTTCTCCATTCACATTTCAGTGTATTCTGAATAAAGTTTCTCTTTAAGATTTCTATTAGTTTACTAATAATATGAAATCAAGTTTTTCTGTGATATCCTTACTATCTTCCCTTCTGCAGAGAAACTTGATTCTCCTCTGAAGCAAGCTGAACTCTCATGTGATATCTGTCACCCCTCCCTTGAGTTTCTATATTGTGTTATTCCATATGTACCTTCTTTGTCAGAAGCATGTTCATATGCTCCCAACCTTTCTTCTCTGTTCAAAAACTGATCTCTCATTCCTTATGGAGGATCTTACTATTTATTAACATACTGTGGTGAGAAAGTATACTGATCTGGGAATCAAAGACCTGAGTTCTAATTTGAGGCCTTCTCCTAACTAGTTGTATGACTCTGGCCAAATTACTCAACAACTCTTAGTTTACTTATTCATAAAAACAAAGCATTGGACTATATGGACTTTAAGGTACTTTCTAGGTCTAATATTCTGTGTTTCTAGTATGAAGATGTTAATGAGTTGACTCAAGTATTCAAATGGATCTATTACTTATTGATTGGGGAGTTCCCTCCAAATACATAGATTTCAACCATTCTTGCCTATCCCCCCTACTGTGTGAGTCTCATCCATGCTGACCAAAATTTTTCTATAGGCATTCCAATTAATTTTCTGGAGAATTCTCTCATCATTTCCCAACCTCATAAGGGTACCATTGGAACACTCTGACTGTCCACCTGACATCCTTTGCTCTTGTCATGTGACCAGTACATCTCCTTTTTCTATTACACAATTCTCCTGTTCATTGTAGGACGTCCTCCCTGGTTCTCTGTTGGAGTCTGCTTATGCCCACTACACACCTTTCTGTTGCTTACTCTATGTTGCTCATCCTCAATTATTCAGAAGCAGTAGTATTCCAGATCTTGCTGAAATATAATAATACTGGTAACATATTTATATTGCCAGGATGGGCCATCGCTATCGTGGCAGTTTGAATTCAGTCAAAGTACTTTGCAATTTTCATAAAGCAAATCAGCCTACTTTCCTCCTCATCAACTTTGGGCCCAGCTCCTTGTCCCTCTGGACTGTCTGTCTTTGAATGTTGGATAAACTCTATGGAGTATCCATTCAGATTCATGGTGAAATCTGGGCAACTAACATTCTTACTTCAATTAATCTTTATTGTGTGGCTAGATGGGCCAAATTTTTGTGAGTAGTTACAAAACTTCAGGAGCTTCTATGTCTTAGGGCTAGATATAATCAAAACAATTTTATCTGTAAATAAGAGCATAACTTCATCATCTACCAGGAATCTCTTTTTGATCTGGACTCTGTGCCATAGTGCCTCCATCACCATCTTATTTTAGTTCTTTTGGGTCAGTTTTTATGTTTATTATTAGAGGGTTTTGAACATGATTATTTCTGCATTACATATCTTTAAAGGAATCTGGAACATTCTTGATATATGAATGGGAGCCATCTTATTATAAAAGAAACTCATTTTTGTAGACATTTCATCCTACAGAGTTGAATGCTTTCTCTTAATAAACAATAAGGATAATGAGATCTTATATTCTCTATGTCTTATATTATGTCTCTTATGCTCTCTATATTTTTAGTCAACTATAAAGTGATAAACATGTGTTCTATTTATTGAATATCATTCACAAAAGCCTCCTTATTCTCTACTAATATTATTATCAAGAGTGTCTTCAATTCATATAGATAACCCTCATAAACATTTTGTACAGGCATAAAAGCCAATAATTGATTATGTTCTTGGTCACTTTTTTTTTTAAATCAACAAGATCTGAGAATTTTTCCATACCTTTGGTATCTTCCCCCCTTTTAGATACCTTGTAAATATACCCTTCCAACTGTATTGCCTCCAGCATAGAATACACACACACATGCACATATGTATATATTCCTATATATCTGTGTATGCATGCATTTTCCTGTCTTTGTTTTCTTTATGGCCATTTGTACTTCCTCTGTAAGCATTCCGGTCATTGTAATGTTAGGGTCCAAGGTGGTAGTTCTACTATCTTTGATGGAGGAAAAAAAATTGTAAACTTTTTTGTAATTCTTTTCATGGGTTAACATGTGACCTTATTCAGACAATAACCTCCTAGAGGTAACAGCTGAACCAAAAGCTATTCCCATTTGTATGGTGCTTTTCTTAGTCTGTGAGGTAGGTTGGGCAAGTTTTATTACAACCATTTCATAGATGAGGAAACTGAGACATAGGAATGATGTGACTTTACCACAATCACATAGCAATTTGTTAAGTGGCAGAGATCAATTGAAACCCCAGTCTCTCCTGATGCCAAGCTCTATGTTTACTTCATTAGGATACCTTTTTCATACCCAAAGTCATGACTCTAATAGCAGGAATTTTATGGACCATGCTGGGGGACAGGCCTTTTAATCACATTCAAGTTTTTATATGACCCTATGTGGCGCATAGTCTTATTTATACGATATTATTCTGTTCTTTATTTTTAATTTTTTAAAATTTTATGTTTGTTTTTAGTTTACAATACATTCTGTTCTTTTAATTCCAAATGCTGTATCTCTAGAGAGTCCTGCACTTAAAGTGAGAAAAAAAATTAAGTACAAAATGGCAGAGATATGGCTTAATGGCAATTTATGTTAAAAAAAAAAAGTTCAGGGGGTGTTAATGAATTGCAAGCTCAATATAAGTGAACAGGGTGATACAGCAGCCAAAAAGCTAATGCTATCTTGGGCTGTAACTGTATATAGCATGAGAGAGACTGACATTTGGGAAAGCAGAACTAGGACCCTTGCTTAGAAGTTACAGGGACACAGATTTTGATTCACAATTAGCATTGTCAGAAAATGGAATGAACTACTTTGTAAAGTAGGGAATTTTTCTCCACTGGGATTAAGTAGAAGGTAGGTGGTTACTTCTCAGGGATGCTGTAGAAGGGCTCTCTTTACTGAGGTGTGGATTAGCTATGGACCTCTGTGGTTCCTTCTAACTCCAAGACTCCATAACTTTTTCTTTGTATCCCTGGCTTCTAGCACAACACCTTGATAAATTCCTTAAAAGCCCTTAATAAATTCCTCTTAATTGGTTGAGGGATTGATTTGGAGCAGTTAATCCCATAGTAGGTGGTTATGAAATACTGAGGGAACATAGCACACTTCTCTGACCCCTGGTTTTAGGATAGTACCTGTTTTAGAGTCCACAGAAAAATATGGCTGGCCCTGAAGAATGCTGTACACTACCCTGGCACTGTTCCCATATGTTGGGTCATCAGCGTCGGTTGCTGTCACCTGGATAACTGATGTACCTGTGAAAAAGAGAGTGGAACTTCGTTAAAATCATGTCTGGGAAGAAGGGACAATAGTCCTGAATGGCTTTTATTACCACCCTATGAACTGTTGAGTGGGATTTCAATGAGGAGAGCTTCCTTCCTTTTGGTGCCTTGGGTTTCCATGGCATATCTTATAACTAATTTAGTTCATGTTGGACTTTCTTGTATATATATTTTTGGCACACAAATAGACAAGAGAGTCCCATGGGCCTTTGGATAGAATCTTTACATGTAGCTCACATTCTTAATTTCATTTGTTCCTTTAATGGTATTAAAATATTTTTTTCCCAAATAGATTTGAAAAGTCATCAAATTAAAAAAAAAAAAAAGATCTGAACCATATAACAAGACCAGGGTTATTTGACACCATAGTTGATTCTCACAGCCAAAAGATTTTGTTTAAACTTTAAGTGATGATCTGGTCTTACTGACCTTCTGAAATTTCCTTTACAATTTGTAAGGAGTTTTGCATAATCCCTCATTCTCAGTGCATGTCTTGGGGGTAGTCTGTTTGCCAGTTGTTATTTGTGATAATAAGCCTTTAACATCACCTTACCTACAGGGGACATTTCTGGCACGGTGGCTACATAAGGTCCATCCAGGAATTTAGGCTCATTATCATTGATGTCTTGGATTTTAATAATGAACTCTGACTCAGGCTCCATAGGCCGGCCTGTCCGCCTGTCCAGGGCTTGTGCCCTTAATGTATACTGGGCCCTTTCTTCCCGATCCAGTCTCTGAATCGCATGGATGTCTCCAGTAGTATCGTCGATTGTGAACACAATCCCAGCTCCTTCTCCTGACAGAATGTATTTGATAGACCCATCACCCCTGTCCATATCTGAATGAAGCTGCAGGAAAAGAAAGATTCTATTAAGAAAATGAGTCCATGTAGTGAATGAAGCTTGGCAAATTACATTTCAATTCTGCTAGAATTCTTTAACATCTTTCAAAACACGGTAGTTGTTTTTCACTAACATGTTTATCAAAGTTCATCAACAGACACATTTTTACATTGAACAAGGACATATCTCAACTTAAAAAGCTGGAAGAATATAGTCCAAATTTTCCATAGAAAGACACTTGAAAACATACATGAAAACCCCCAAGGTCAAGACATTGACTGTTATCTGGAAAAACTTCTATTAGAAGTATAGTATCAGGAGTCCTGAGAAATATAACTCCTAAATCCAGGGAAAGACTAAACCTAAGGATTTTTTTTATTTCCTTGAGTAGATAACAAATTTCATTTAAAATAATACCCTCCTGTCCCAAAAGCTTGCCTCTTGAATATTTCTATGGACCAATCATAAAATTCCCATTAAATGTCTTGAAATATATAAAATCATTTTTTATCATTTTAAAAAAGGAAGGTCTTTGTGAATCAATAAGTTACATAAGCATTTCACTTTGTGAAGATTCAAATTGGCTAAAAAGAGGATGATAGCTCATAATGTCATCTGTCAGCAGACAGATATAGAATTTAACTTCTTAGTTGCCAGTTCAACACCATGATCACATCTTTCCCTTGAATAGGATGAAGGTGCTTCTTGAACTAAGAAGCAAGGGGATCTTCAGGGGTCTGAATTTGTCCTGATTGTTCAGAGGGGGGTAGGGGGCTACATTACCAAACTGACCCTGATTTTGGGCATCACAGTCAGCCTCTAGCCTACCTTTCTAGGCTTATTCAAATTCCAACCTTTTAAAGTACTGTTTCATCCAAAAATTGCTCCCTTACCCTTCCCTGCCACAGAATTCTCTCTCCCACCTCAATGCCTTTGTATAGAGTATACTCCAAGCCTAGAACACACCCCACTCCTCATGTGCTACCCAACAATGGAAAGAAGGCCTTTTCTGATTTCCCTAGTGCTCTCTCCCTCTTCAAATGATCATATTTACATGTTGTAGAGCTCACCTCCTATTCCAGCATGGTAAAAGTCCTTGAAGCAGGGGCTGGAGTGAGTGAGTGATTGAGAGCGTATGAGAGTGTGTGTGTGTGTGTGTGTGTGTGTGTGTGTGTGTGTGTGTGTGTGTGTGTGTGTGTGTGTGTGGTCTCTGTATTTCTAGGGTTTAGCAGAGTGTCCCGTCCTCAGAAGATGCTAAATGAATAGTTTTGGATTAAATTGTCAAATACACAAATAAATAAAAATCGACAGATGTAGGAAGAAGTGCCACTTTCTTTACTGTTCTTTTTTCAATACCATTCTCATGATCCTCTAAGGAAATGAAGTATTGTTACCCTGGACCCTGTTGTGAGTTTTAGCACGATGGATTTGGTCACAGAGAAATACTGTCTTAATAATAATAGCAATATATATTGATATAATTAATAATAAAGTATGTGGAACAGTGGATAGAGTGCTGGGCCTGGAGTCAGGAAGATCTGAGTCT